>VZRQ01000989.1:0-50717 GCA_013397975.1 Machaerirhynchus nigripectus | reverse complement strand
TATATATCAAACATAAGGAAGTTGACACAAAAAGTGATTATGACTGATCAGTTGACAGGCCCAGTGGAAAGTGCATCTAGAGTACAGGTTTAGTGATTTATATTTTATTTTAGGAAAGTCTGCTTTCCAGAGGATTGAAGAAGGATCAGCCTTGCACTCTTTAAAGCTTTTAGATAGATACATAGACTGGGAGAGAGTGTAAGCTGCCTATAACTTCTTACATCTCTGTGCTCCACATATGGGCTGGTTCCAACGGGAACAAAGCATAAAAACGTCTTTGAACATTTGATAATGTTATCTAAATGGGCTGCACAAAGAAACACCATGTGCCTTTTCTGAAGAAATTCAGTGTCACTCTGCATAAATAATTGTAGAAGGGAAACACTTGGCACCAGAAGCTCACAGTTAGCTATGCTTTAAGTGTAATTCAAGCATTAGCTCTTTATTCATATGAAATTAACAAATTTGTCCGGTCAGCAAAGAGTTTAAAGGATATATACACAGATAAAAATTTTACTCCTGAGTAAAACCATGCAATATATAGTGAAAGACTGAAAGGGAATAAATCAGAGCAAGGTGCAGTGGAGCAAAGGTGTTATTTCTACTGAAGATGCAGAAAAATAAAAGGACAGAGAAAAACAATTTACTGAAGGATAAGAAGACCAGAGAATTTTCAATGGTAAAACAGAATTCACAAGGATTTCGGACTGTGTTATTTTTCTTTCACATTCCCATGCTGAATTATCATAATTCTAAGGCTGAATTATCACAAGGAACTTGAATGAAAAACTCTTTTTTTCTCTTATATATTTCTGAGACAAGCTAGGTTCATACTTGACTGTCATACCCTTATCTGTAAATTTGACATGGACTGAGCTGGCATCTATGAAATTTCTAGGGAACCTGAATAGAAAATCTCCTTGGAGAACTTCAGTTCAATTTATGCAAAATAGATTGTTTGGCACCAGCTACTGAAAACTGAGTTTAAGCACTTTGCAAGAGACAGATTGTTTTCCAAAATTTTGCCTTTTGAAGCAGGGCCAGCACTTATTACTGGAACTGCTATAATTCATGAGACGATCTGAAGCAGTTTCTTCTATGTGGGGGAGATTTCAGAAAGACATCTGAGAATTCATGTTCTCTCCAAGTCACTGGTGAGAACAACAGAATGTCATCCAAAGACCATTGCTGTCAGTGGGACTCTATTATCTTCACTGGACACCACAAGGAGGTCTCAGTCTCACATAATCATTTGCAAACAAATTAAAAATAGGTTGGTAAATTAATGATGCTATGTAGTCTTGGTAGTCTTTTGGGGCATTTTAAAAATACAGAATTTATATATTCAATAAAATAATGTTATTTATTTTGTCTTATGCATGTGAAAATAGATGAACTAAGTATTTTGTAAACCACTACCAAGACTTAGTGTTAATGCAATTCAAAATGAAAAAAAATCCAACTGCAGGAATGAAATTATATAGAATGTACAAATGTTTTCAAAAGAAATGAGGATGCTTCTGTCTTTTAAAATTAATTTATTTTAAATTACCAGTTTTCAATATTTTGACATTTTATTCCATTTGAAGATGAAAACAAAACCATTAAAATGTCACATTTCAAAGGAATATAAGTATCAAAATTCTTGTGCTTTCCTAGTTCTACTTTTCTTAATGACTATGAAAGTTATAAGAAAGCCAAGTTATATAAAAAATTACATACAGGCTAACACCCCCCCCCAATATACCTCAGCTTCATACACAAATTGTTAAATTGTTGAAAATTAATACAATCTAAGTTCAATAACAATAATTAACGTATTATGTATTTTGCATTCTAATCAACAGTAATTTATTTCCGTGTACAGAGGAATTTTATAGAATTTATGTGGATTTTCTTGTATATCTGCTTTGGATTTTTGTTGGTGGTGTTTTTTGGGGTTTTTTCTTTCTTTCTTAAAGGTCTGACTAAAGTTCATTGACACAAATTGAAAGATCCTTTTGTTTTAAAAGGCTATTGGAATTGAGCACTTTCTCCCTTAAATTACTTACTGTGTCTAAAATGCATTGTGAAGGGTAGGCAGTAAAATGTTCATGATGGAGCAAATCCTAAAGTATGTTTCCTACTGCAATCTCCGCTGATAATTTAATGTGATACTCGTGCCCTTATGTTCTATCCTGAATCACATAAATGCCTTCAGCTGCCAGGCGTTTTTTCACTGCAAAGTTTAACTGGGCTTTTAAATGGGTCCTATTCACTTATGAAAAATCTCATCTAAATGTATCATTGCCTTCATACTGGCTTATCTTGGACTAAGGGCAAACATACGAGTTCAGCTTTTGCTCTTGTCTGATAACACCATGATTTGCAGGGAAACTGGAGTTTAAACCACTGTGATGCAGATAACAGTACTTTAGTACATCCCTGCAAAGATCTTCAAACCGATCCTCCAAAAACACAATGGAAGGGAATTGAGAAGTAACTCAGCTTTTTACAGTGCATTTAATCACAGGGTGCGAGGCCTGAGAAGAAGCACAAGTGAATGCAGTACAAGAAGAGGTGAAGAATGGGAAATGCCCTTTTTAACATTTCGCTTATGAATGTCTCTTGCTGACGCAGATTATAGGATCATTTTATTTATGCAACTCAGTGCCATATAGGTAATTGTTCCAAGTGTTATCTGTCACTCACAGTGTGATCTGCTACCATTTAATCTGTAAATACCTTGAGGAGTACATTACCATGAAAATGGAATGGACATTAAAAGATCATGCAATATGTGATTCCCCCCTTGGTATTTTTTATCAATAGTCTAAGTGCATTGTTGAGCAGATGGTATTCACCCCACAGAAAGAGGGAAATCTTATAAGTACTGTTTCCATGTCTAGTGATAGGGAACAGAGATAGCAGTAACATGCCTAGAACCTTTCCTCATACATCCACACAGTTTGTACTGTTTAATCTATATGTGAATCCAGGGTGAAAAAGTACAAAACAAGATTGAGACTCATTCTTAGTAACGAATGAAACTTTCTGATCAGATTTGGTTCTGATAAAATGTAGTAGTAGAAGGCACTGGGCTAATGTAAAATTCATAGTTATTCTGTATGACTTTCCAGTCTGATGGGAAATCTTATGAAGGATGACAGTAAGGAACTGATGTGGAAATACTCTTCAGTAAAAACGAAAGTCTATATGGTTATGCTGAATTTTCTGAGTTTGTTCCTAGGTCAGTTTTGTTTCTCTGAGAAAAAAAAAAAAGAAAAGAAAAAAAAAAAGTGAGATGAAAAAAGCTTCTTATATATCCCCATCAGTTCTTGAATATTGCTTTTTACACTCCTCATTTCTTCTCAGGACATGTCGCTTACATGCCCTCTGTATAGAACTGAGTAGAGATATTGAAGATGGTTGTTTTGATATTTTTCGAGATGGATACAAGATACACCATAACAATTAGTTTACTAGGAAGGGACACAGTTGCATGTCCTTGTCTTACAGTTCTGTTTGAAGAGACATGCACTGGGTAAAATTAACTACTTTAATACAATCAAAAGCAGGCATAGGTTTAAAAAGTCCAATAGCTGATCTAATGGATATGTTGTGTTTACTGATCATCATAATCCATAATCGGTTTTGGATGTGCATTGACTCAAATGCAGCTTATTTAGGCTATTATTTTTTTGAGAAGGTTTTAGCCTGCATAGCTAATTTTTCAGAAATCTATTGCACATTGTCAGACTGTGAAGGAGCTGGTAGATGTGTGCAAATTCTATATTCAAGGAAAGATTTAAAGGGTCATCAAAGCAGAAAGCACACAATATGCTGAATTTCTTAGACAATAAACAAATCAGAAAACATGGGAAAAAGACCCTTTAAAGTGCTCCCAGGATGTGGTGATGATTCCTTATATAAAAGAACTGCAAAATTATTATTAGATCTGGGGAAAGGGAGAAGACTCAGAAGGGAGAAGCAATGAGCACATAAAAAGAATCCCAAAGGAGACCCCCAAAATGAGAGGGTTTCATTCTAGACACTTTGGCTGATTCGTCTCTGTGTTGTCCTCACAACTGGAACAGGCGTCTTTTAAGTATTTTTTTTTTATTTCAGTCATGCAGCATTGCATCATAAATATCATGAGAGACTGCCACTTTTAAGTGACAGTTACTTTGAGTTTGGAGATGTCTTCATTGTATATTGATGGAAGGAAGTATTTTAGAAAAAAAATCTGAGTTAGTTTAGGTTGAGAACTTCTTGCATGCAGGGTAATCAAACAGAAGTATAAAATGCAAGGGTACTAAGATGGGAAAAACATACCCAAGTCCATCAGGCTGTTGCTGCAGCTGCTCCCATTGCTCCAACAAAACAGAAATTGAAGCTGGAACAAATTGTGGGAGGAAGAGAAAAGCCAAGATATGTTCATAGGTAGGACAGGGAGCTAGGAGGCCAAGGGAGCGTGTGCTGGCTTTTGGTCTTCCTTTTAGTGCCACCTGTAAGCTGACAATGACTTCAGTCTTTTCTTCGTAAGTCTGATTCGTCAGAACCCACTGTGCTTTTTCCCCTGTTTCGGTGTCTTGTGCCTCCTACTCTGTTCATTAACTTAATTTTGGCATCCCTTACAGTTTAATCCTTTGTTTAATCTGAGTGTTGGCTTTTCCTGGTTTTAATTTGTCTTACATTTCCTAACCTTGTTGTCCCAAGGTGTTCTGGGACATTTGCTCATCATTTGTTCATCTAGGTGCCATCAATACATGTCATTCTTATGGATTGTCATCTCCAGTTTGTTCTTTCTGGTTTTTCCACATGCAGACATTTCCATTCATTTTCCATATATACCAATTTTAGCATTTCTATTGCATTTCTTTACAATAGCTCAATCATACAATCAGGAGATTTTCTGTTGTTGGGATATTTCACTTCATAGTCAAAAATACAGTATGACCCCCAGGCAGTGGAAGTTAAAATCAAGAGGATCAATTTTTGGGATTACAGTAATCCTGTGTGTGAATACATCCGCACTAGCACAAACCACTTACTATGCTGGCAGAAATCTGGAGAGCTAGAAATTTAGAAAATTTGAAATTTTATATCCTGCTGCAGTTTAACCCCAGCTGACAGAGAATTACCACTCATTTTCTACATTCTGTGAATGGAATATATCCCTTTGGCCACTTCAGGTCAGCTCTCCTGGCCACGCTCCGTCCCAGCTTCTTGTGCTGGCAGAGCACGCTCACTGGCAGAGTATGAGACTGAAAAGTTCTTGATTCACAGTAAGCACTACATAACAACCACCAAAACATCAGCGTTGTCAACATTATTCACATACTGAATCCAAACCAAAGCACTGTACCAGCTACTAAAAAGAAAGTTAATTCTTTCCCAGCCAAAACAAGGACACCTGATTAGACTTCACATCTTCTAACTCTCAAAAACATAATCTACGACAAATTCTTTCTCTGTTAGTCTCCCATCTCTAATGAGAGATGGCATTTGAGGAATTAAGTTTACATCCAGCATGACTAAAAATATCAGAATCTACACTGCACTGAAAAAGAAAAATTAAAAAGCTGAAGTAATATCTTTGACTCTGAAATAAGAGTGTTACCTGAGAACTAAATAAAAGAAGATATGATTTTGGCACTGTAAAAGACAGCAGTGATCACAACAACATTTGAAATACACTGTGCAGTTCTTAGCAGCTCATGATAATAGAGGTATTGAGGAAATGAGGCAATAAAGGAAAGGGCAGGAAAGAGCCTTTAGAATTGAGACTCAAGGATTTCAGTTATTCAGTTAGATAGATAATCAGCATTCAAATACTCTAGACTCTAGAAAAAACCAGATTAAGCAGTGAGGAGACTGCAGAGGACAACTGATAGAATGTAATTCAAGCTGGTGTCATGTTAAAGAATCAGGTGGCAAAAGCTCAAGATCACCTCTTTTTCATCTAGAGTATTTCATAAATGAAACAGCAATAGAAGCCACTTTTTGTAAAGTACCACAATGTGTGGTGCTTTCATAGTTACTCTGCTTAATGGATCACTTGATAGCACTTTCTTAAAATAAATAGAACCAGAATAAACCAAATCCTTCTTTTTTTTTTTTGCATAGAAATGATAGTAATTTTTAATTAGCAGAGAAAGAAAAATAATATAAAAAATATTGTTGCTTCATAAGGTTCCATACATACCCTAAACATGCACAAAAGCTTCATTGCTCTCTGTGATTTCTCTCCCTGACCCTTGTCCTGCTCTTATTAACCTGGAAAAATATAATGGTATTACCTTTCATTTTTATCATGTCTTGTTACGTTTAATTTTATGCTGTAGAATCTAGCAGTTAGTTTATTTTAACAACACAGTAAAATTTCTAAACGTTAAAGTCAAAATATGACCTGTGTTAGAGGTTTTTGAAACTTATTTGATTTTTTTTTTGTCAGTTACTATCATGACTCTTGGGACATTTTACTCAGAATTTCTATACACTGAGGATTTGCAAGAATCCTCAAAAATTTTGTTAATTTTCGCTGCATCCCACACAGTGGGAAAAAGGCAGGCTGTTTAAACTGTCTCTGTGCAGTAATAGGAGGTATAATAATGTTTATTCAGTAGTCTTTGCATATAGAACAATATTTATTGGCAACAACTGAATGGATTTGAATTTGAGATTGAGCAAAATTTGTGATCAACACTATCAAAACAACATTTGATCTCATAGAAAGGAAGAGGAAAAGGAAAGAAAGACAGTGACAGGGACACAGACACAGAAAAAGAAAGAGATCACCACCCTTAGATCCAGCAAAGCTGGTCAGTGTATCATGGTTGTAATCTAGTGGTGGGCATGTGCACCTCCCCCTGAGACTCAGTGTTTTAAAGGTTTTGGTCCCCAGTGTTTTGTCCTCAGAGGTACAGACCTGGCCTCAGGAAAGCAGCACCATGCTTTTGCAAGCTGCTGGGCGTCCGGGCATTAACCTTTTTAACTTTTCCTTATTTCACAATTTTTGATTAGGAAATACAACTGAAGCACTTAAGTTATAACAACCTGTGCATGTGAAACCAGCCATGATGTTTGATACACTAGTGAAGCACACAGTGAAGAACTGCTAGATCCTTACCAGCTCCCAAACTCCCTTTATGTTCAGTGAGGGTTTTAGTTCTTTATTCTTTGACTCAGAAGAGCTTCTGTTATCTCTGTTTCCCTGAGTAGTTCAGAGGTCATTCAGCACCAAAGAATCTGGTGGAAAGTGGCTTCCTTCAGTTCTGCATTCTTACTGATGCACTGAGCAAGATAAACCTCTGAACTTGAAGATCTTGCACAGTGCTATCAGTCACAAGTATTTATTTCCATGTACACGTGTTTCTTTTTAATCAGCTGTATTTGGAGATTGTACATTTTCCTTTTCTGTTATCTACATAAGCTCTCCTTGTCCAGGGTATTTGAAAAAGTGCCCTAACATTACTTTAGATATGCAGATCAAATTCTTCCAACATATTGTTCAATATTTCTGTCAGGAACTTCTTGTGAACTACAAGGGCATTTAGTCAGAGGGATCTGGAACACTTTGGAAGTCTTCATAGATGTACTTCATTTGTAATGGATGTGTGTGGGAGTTCCATATGTCCTTCAGCCTAATCACAGAAACTGTTTTCTGCCAAACTTTATGTCATCCATGTACGTCAGGAAAATATATAACATCCTATTTCTTTTTTTTTTCTTCCTCTCCTCTCAGAACAGAATTTTAGGAAAGAGAAATGTTGTTTGTGAAAACTAGGATATTTTGTAATGCTGACTTATATAAAGAAAGGATCAGTTAGCATCTTAATGCTTCATACTTTGTAAGATAGATCTTACGGCCTAAATTATTTTAGTATTTAAATATAGAAGGAAATAGACATGTTTCTTAGATTCATTTGGCCTTAATAAAATTTTAATTGTAAAATTGTAAATCATATGTGGAAAATGTCATCTAGGCTGCTGTTATATCTAGTCAATATAATATGTAGAATCACTCCTCCAAAATTAAGTAAATGTTTTTATTATTAAAAGTTTTTTTCCCATGCCATTGTGTTACATGGAAGTCTTGTGGAAGCTTTGTGTTGTTATCTGGCTTTCCATGATAGATTCTTTGGTACTTCACTACTTAAAATAAGATGTGGAACTCAACAATTTAACATCTTTAGCCTTTGTTCTTCATAAACAACTCAGCAAAGAAAAAATTTCCCTGTGCTTTTGGGAACTATTCCAACCCATTTGGTTTCTCTAATTCACATTTCCTATACTCGTAACACTGATGTTCACTGAGATTATCTTTTTTTATAGGCGGTTAACATAGTCAACATTAAACAATCCTTTAAAAAATAGAGAAGTTTAAATTCATTGCCATATTTAACAAAACAGACTATCAAAAATACTTAACAGGAAGGTAAGCTGAGAGAGTTGAGATTGTTCAGGCTGGAGAAGACTCCATGGAGACGTTATATTAGCCTTCCAGTACCTTATAGGGGCCTAGAAGAAAGATGGAGTGGGACTTTTTATAAGAGCATCTGGTAAGAAAATTGTTAAAAACTTTAAACTGAAAAAGAGTAGGTTTAGATTAGATATTAAGAAGTTCTTTATTGTGAGGGTGGTGAGACACTGGAAGAGGTTACCTAGAGAAATTGTGGATGCCCTGTCGCTAGAAATATTCAAGACCAGGTTGGATGGAGTTCTGAACAACCTGGTCTAGTTGAAGGTGTCTCTCTCCATGGCAAGGGGGGTAGAACTAGATGATCTTTAAGGTCCCTTTCAACCTAAACCATTCCATAATTCTATGTAATCACCATTAAACCAATAATTCTTCAATAATTAGATGTAATGGGAATTAATACTGTGCAGGGCAAACCCTCTTTCAAGTGGTGTATCTCCAGTAATTAATGTTAAAAAGACCTCTCCTGCACAGTTCTGACTTTATTCTTCAATTAAGTAATTAATAGGATTTTGGGGAAGGGCAGGCGCATCCTGATCTTTTAACTAGATTGTCAAATTGCAATGATCTACCACAGTTTTCTCTTTTTTAAAATTTGTATATGTAAATTTAGACTATGATACTAATTATTCATGTGAGCTTACATGGGAAGTCATAGAATGCTCAGATTGCAAAGATCTTCTGGAAGTCATTTATTCTCACCTACTGCCTAGAGCAAAACATTATCTGATTGCTCAGGGTCTTCCTATACGGAACATTTTCCCTCTGTATGTGTAAATAAGCTAGCTGTCAAATAATTCAAATTTATTTTGACTCTTGTATTTATTAATTTGCTGGGTCAACTGTAAGCTTCTTAGTATTCTTCTAGTTAGCTGTTTGTACTTCTTTTAAAGCTCTGATAATTTTTTAGGTAGTTGCAGAATTCTTTATGTGCCATCAGGTAAAGATATGAATGACTTTGATAACTAGAAATTACCAAATTGCAAGGACAAACACTGAGCAGAAGTAAGTCAGACACACATTCAGAGGCTCCCCTGACACAAA
Organism: Machaerirhynchus nigripectus; assembly: GCA_013397975.1. Classification (NCBI taxonomy): domain Eukaryota; kingdom Metazoa; phylum Chordata; class Aves; order Passeriformes; family Dicruridae; genus Machaerirhynchus; species Machaerirhynchus nigripectus. The sequence goes on along the minus strand of VZRQ01000989.1, from coordinate 41,212 downwards.
AAAATTGTTTTAATGTTTTCAGTATCATATTTCTGAATGTTAGTCACTTATTAAGATCAGACTTTATCACTGATGATGAGCATTTTTTTTTTTGCATTTGCAGTATTGTTAATATATTTAAAATACCTAGTACTTACTACTTAAAATCAGTGAAAGTAATAATCCAGATTTAAAAGATGTAACATGAACTCTGTACAGAGTGCACAAAAGTAGCTATTGTAAGAACAAAAGTATTGTTATGATTGTGAATGTAAGAGAGAGCCTGTCAAATCTTTTTTAGAACAACTCTGGTGCCAGTAGGGATCTTTCAAAATATTAGATCATCACTTCTAGGAACTTTTTTTAACCAATTGTTAAACAGTGAAATGAATCCACTTATGCATATGATTACCTTGCTGGGGGTATTTTGGGTCAGGCATTGTCATGTATCTAGCACACTCTGAGCAGTTAAGAGCAACTAGGCTTTTTTTTTTTTTTAACTTCACATACTGAATTGTTGACTATTCTTGACCAAACCGTTCAAAACCCTACATGACAAAATGAAAAATAACTATATAAACCCCTGTCCTTTCATAATTATTGAAACCACTCCAGCCAGATAGAATAGCTTTATAGTCCCTTTTCCCAAGGTGTAGAGTTGTAGAACAGATGTTCTCCTGCTGTTTCTTTTGATTCTAGGAGACATTAAACAATGTATTTGGTTTTCTCTGTGAGATCTCATAGTAAATATAGTAGCTACGCACTCACTACAATTCTTTTCACTCGACTGAGATGCCAGGAGAAAGAACAGCCTGGTAATATCCAGGTACACTTCTAACTTCTTGAAAGGAAAAGAGATTCAGTGACGAGGTAGAGCAGATTTGACAGAAATAATGATCAGTGGTTCCTGAGGGAAATTATTTTTCCATTAAAAAATATGACAAATTTAAAATAACAAAAAATATATTGTATTATTCACGTAATCAAATCTGATGATCAAAACTGGCATAGGTGTTACAGTAGCTGGGACATTGGAATGCTTAGACAAAAATATGTATTCCCAGACTGCAAATCGTCTGAAAGAGACAATTTTAGAGGGCTGCATTCAGATCAAACATTACATTAAAGTTTCATCTGCCTGATTCAGGAGCTTGCAAAGGATGATGAAACTCTCATAACAAAGATCACATTGAATAGAAGTATATGCATGTTTCTCTGAGTGACATTTCTTCTTTTTTTTCCTCTCCTAGAAGTGGAATTGCAGGTTAATTGACACTAACATGAGTGCTGGCTGCAAAATAATGCTGAGTTCACAAAGGCATTTACAATTGCTTTTTAGAAACATAATGCATTCCTGTAGAAAATGCTGTTTTAATGTAGCATAAAAATACAATTTAATCTCTAAGCAGGTGTGACTGTAAATGGGGAGAAAGTGTAGTTACTGTTCTTTCTTGTCATCAATTCCTCTAATTACTTTGCCTCATCATAAGAATTATAGTTTTTATAGCGTCAGAGCTAATTCATGTACCTAAAATGGATAATTGTATTTATCTTTTTATGCAGAAATAATAGTTACACATTCTACATTAACAAGAAACACTACTGGTTAGAAATTTCATTTCTGAAGTTAAATAGCTAATATGTTAGATGTAGGATAGGACAGATGGTTAAGTGGGTAGAACATCAAGTTACTGGGCCACGACGGTGATGCAATACTTAAAGGGGAAATGTTCTTCAATCTGGTCACCTATGAGCATATGTATTCCTTCTTTTGCTGTTTTTTTGGAAAGCAAAGACTGGTATTTGCAGTTATATACTTCTAAACCATTTCACTTTTTTCTTTATCTGCAATGTTTCCAAATTTGAAAAATAAGACAATTAAAATGCACTCATTAACTTTTATTTATCTTGATGTAAATTAAGATCAGCAATGCATGCTGGTTTTATTCTTATAGAGAATTTATTTACTTCATCTCCTAAGCTTTTCTTTATACATTGTATTATTATCATTAGCTATAGGCCTAATTTAGTTGATCTTATCTGTATCTACAGCAATAGCAAATTTGTTATTGCAGTGAACACACCATATGGAGTATCAACAGATATTTTTCTCTTTTGCACCTAATAATTTATGAGTTTTCATGGATACCTGAAGGATCAATTGTTATTAATAGTAATCTAGAAAAATCTTGGAGAACCAAGAAACAAATATTATGATAAAAAATTGTCGGAAGTACTTGCGGAGATGGAGATAACAATCTCAACACATTAGTATCTAGTTTTTCAAAACTCTATGTTTTTAAAACAATTAGATGTTACATCAGTTTGAGGAATCTTTATGTAGGTCACAGCTGCCATTAAAAGTATATAGTATTATCTCTGATGGGCAAATTAATGAGGAACATATAATTATTGACTTCCTGAAAATGTCTGATTTATGACTTTTAGCTATTTAGATGTTTAAACCTTATCAATAAGAAATCAGTGAGAATTAGACTGGAACTCAGGTTTTTAATTTTGAGGATCTAGCATAAGTATTAAATCTGTATTACTCTGGGCCTTGTGATAGGGAGAGAGGGAAAATCTGCTTATTCAGGATCATATTCAACTTCTCGAATGTGCTTTTTTCCTGAAATGTTCTGCCTCATTCATCATAAAATTTACACTATCTACAACATATGAAGTACAGATCGAACTGTAAACAGACACTTTCTATGCTTTTCTTTTAATGGAATCTAGTTTAATGAAGTAGCAGATACCACTGGGAAATAGAATGAAATCTGTAACTATATGATAATATAGTCACAAAGTGATGGAAATAAATTTTCGTTAATTTTGGTGAACATTACTTCATTCTCTTAATGCTGCTGTATCAGCTTCTTTCAATGTAATGTGTGTGTTAATGGTCTTTGAGTCCAAGACTTATTATTTGGGCTACCACAGTACACTGAAACATAAAGCATGAGATCTGCTGTGGTTAAGGTTTCTGAAGAGATGACCAGGACAAGGCTTAATATTAAAAGACTAATTTTGACTGTCTGCTCTTTGCAGAGAATGAGGTAATATTTATTCCTCTGGCCCAGTTTTTAAGGAGGGCCATACTCCTTTCCTTGTGCTCAATATCCACTTACACTGTCATTTCTCTGGAGACATGAAAATTGAAAGAGATAAAAGAAGTCAACAGGATAGAAATATTATCCTGGTTTGGAAAAATTGGAATTTGTGAAGAGGTAAAGAAACTGGTTTAGGTTTTTGGAAGAAATCTGTTATAAAGCCAGAGATACGAAACTAGGTCCATTAGATTCCAAAACACATGAATTTAATCTATATGGTACAACTATCATCATCATGCTTTCCATGACCAGAATTCTTAATTTTCTACAGAAACAAGAGAATCATCTTCTGATTTATGATGTCTGTTTTAAGAGAAAACTAGGAGATACTCTGTAAGTGTGAGGCTGTTCGTCTTCTTGGTGACAGGATTAGATGTGGCATCTTCTGTGATATTGGCTCAAGCGCTATTACAACTCCAGTGAATTCACAGCAACCATGATAGAAAATTAATATGACGAGTCTTTTATATTCACTGCTAGGAAATATTTTTCAAAGAATTGCGATAAAAATCCACACCCCAAAACCTGAAATCCTACCTGCATATGTTCTGAGTCTCCGTGAAGATTTGGGACTCAAAATCTTTGAGCATCATTCTCCAATTGGAGCAAAACTAGTGGCAGCAGCAGCAAATTGTTATTCTTAGAGCGAGCAAAAGGCGTGAAGAGGATGTGATGCCCCTCTGAGCAAACAATCTCAGTCATGAGACAAACAAGATACTCTAGGAAGCATGATTTTGACTTTGTTATTCCTTGTGCTGGAGAGGAAACTACTGCTTATAACCAGTACAACAGCTGTTAGTGCATTCAGCTTTGCTCAATTTTTAATAAGTAGCACAAAGAAGTGCATAACTTGGTGCACTCAGCCTCAAAGTCAGTGGAGATTTCTTCATATCTATGTTATATATTCTAAAAGAGGAAAATGTGATATTTAACATCTTCCTAGCACAGCTCTCTGAAGCTTCATTGTGTAATACAGACACTAAAGAGAATGACATTGGAAAGCTTCCTCTGCTTCTCAGCCCTAGGCATTATTGTTTTTATCAATCTATTTCTGAGAATAGAAAAATATATTACATACTGTTTTATTATCAAATTCCCATTGGCATCAGCTAAAACTAGTGATTTTTCCCCAGAGATTTCACAGAAACAATCAGTTTGGAAAAGACCTCTGAGGTCATCGAATCCAACTGATGACGTAACACCACCATGTCAGTAGACCATGGTACTTTTTGCCATGGCAAGTCTTTCCTTAAACACATTCAGGGATGGTGACTCCACCACCACCCTGGAAGCCCATCCCAAAATCTAGTCACCTTTTCTGTGAATTTCTTCCTAATGTCCAACCTAAACCTCCCATGGTGCAGTTTAAGACTGTGTCCTCTTTTCCTGTCACTTGTTTCCTGAGCAAAGAGACCAACCTCCACCTGGCTACAGTCACCTTTCGGGAAGTTCCAGAGAGGGATAAGGTCACTCCTGAGCCTCCTCTTCTCCAAGCTAAACAACCCCAGCTCCCTCATCTACTCCTTGTAACACTTGTGCTCCAGAGCCTTCACCAGCTCCGCTGCCCTTTTCTGCACACGTTCCAGCATTTCAATGTCCTGCCTGTATTGAAGGGCCCAGAAATGAAAATAGCACTCCAGATGTGGCCTCACCAGTGCCAAGTACAGGAGGAAAATCACTGCCCTCACCCTGCTGGCCACATTATTGCTGATCCAAGCCAGGATCACATTGGCCTTCTTGGCCACCTGGGCACAGCTGGGTCATGTTCAGCTGCTGTGGACCAGTGATACCAGGTCCTTTTCCACTGGGCACCTTTCCAGCCACTCTGCCCCCAGCCTGTACCCCTGCATGAGGTTATTTCAGCCAAAATGTAGGACCTGGCACTTAGTGTTGCTGAAGCTTATGCTGTTGGTTTTGGCCCATTGATCCAGCCTGTCCGGGTCACTCTTACAGGCCTTCCTACACTCCAGAAGATTGACACTCTGAGTCAGCTTGGTGTCATTTGCAAATTTACTGATGGTAGACTTAATTGCTTCATCCAGATCATCAAATAAAGACATCAAACAGGACTGGCCCCAGCACGGATGCCTGGGGGACACTACTACCGACTGGTCATCAATTGGATGCCGCACCATTCATCACAACTCTCTGTCAGCTCCTAACCCAGCGAAGAGTGCACCTGTCCAAGCCATGGGCTACCAGCTTTTCCAGGAGAATTCCATGGCAGATGACCCATGCCACTGTTAAAGGCTTTGCTGCAGTCTAGGTAGACTACATCAATTTGTACATAAATGCAATAGGCTTAGGTGTGTGTTTCTTCTCCTCAAGGAACTCTGCTGTCTACAGAATTGTTATAGGTCTTTTCTGTTCATCCTGTATTTGGAAATTTTATATTCTGTATTCTATTTCTATTCTGTTCAATTTCTAAACAACAATTTTGTAGCGAATAGCAGAACACAGCAGCCTTATCCACTATATAAGATTTCCAAACTTGTACTGGGAGAGGAAAGGTAGAGAAAATTCTTAAAGGTTACGAAAGGAAAAACAGGAATATTACTTTTTTAAAAGTGATGTTGGTATCAGATGGATTTTCATGTCACTCTTTCATACTGATTAATTCCACGCTAAACAGATGAGAATTGTAACATATATTAAGTTTCACAGAAAACTGGCGGTTCCAAATAAAGATGCTTCAGTACTTAAACTAATTTCTGACAATGGGAACAGCTATGTAAATTGCCTAAAGAATTTTGAAAGTGTTATAGCTTTAGTAGAATTCAATTTATACAAAACTGGTAATATTCAAATTTGCAAGGTTACTATCCAGAGTACTACTAGCAAGGCAGGGTATTCGCAGAATTTTGTCTTCATCACAGGATAAATCGCACAACAGAAATGAGAGCAAGTGACTCACTGTGGTTATGACTTGCAGTATATTTCAGTATTTGTTCACTTGATCACGTGAACAATCCAGTAAATTTCAATTATACTACTTATTAGGATAAAATGTGTGCGTTTAAGTATTTGTATGATTTTGTTCTAGAGTAAGAGAAATCTCATAAAAAAGGATGGAGAATAGTGTTGAAATGGTTGAAGTTATTTATGGCTGTTTATGAAAGATACAACAAATAATGGGATCAGGAGAACTTTTTGACATACAGCCCTTTATGTGTAGCCATGACATAAATCTTTCTTAACACCTGTGGAGTTGTCTCACTGAAGTGAATGAATTTGCACTGCTGTGAAATTACTAAAGACATAGAGAGAATAAAACCCTATTCCTCTTATTGAAATATCTGATAAGTATGCTGTTCAGCGTACATGTGATTTGATTTGCCCAGCCCTAATAACAAGTCCCATCTGTTTTGTGAGGCCTATGAGTCATAGTGCCTCCTGCATAAGTCATCTCTCTGAGTATCTCTCATTTTTATTTTTAACTATAAAAGAAGCCACAGCAACAAAATGTAATAAATATATTTTGTGTTTCTTGTTTATTAGAATTGCCTGAAAATAATTTTTATCTCATAACAATGCAGTAATTTCTCATACTATTTTATTATATTGAAAGGGTAATCAGACAAAGTGCAAAAATTGCCATTAGGCCTTCAGAGTTCTGTGTCACTTTTTTTCTCTCTATAAAAAAGACCAGATGAATGTCTCCTTACCCTTTTCCATTATTCAGTTGTAAGCGTAGTTAAGAAAATCTCTGTTGCAGGACTGCTGCTTCTCTGAAGTGACTGGATGTTTATTTTATTAGTATCCTTATCTCTAGGCAGGTTATCGTTTGTCAAAAGTTTGTCATTCTGGAATAACAAGACCTAGTGACTCATCCAATAAAGAAACTTTCAAGTTAATCCCAAGCTCTTTTGCTGAAACTGAAAACCAGTAATTTAATGCATTTAAAATCCCAGCAAAGGACCCAGGTACTTCCTTGCATATGCCATTGCCCTTGAAATGATAACAGTAAGCCTAACTTAAGGCCACCTATATAGCCATATAACAAGGAGAGGTAGAAAGAGGCAGATTCTGTACATTAAATCCACTTTGAGTAAATATATTTTCCACCTGTAAAGTTAATGGAGCAGGAAGAGCAAAGATTTTTTTTTAGAGACAGCAAAACAACATGCCAGAGCCCTAAAACAGACTGCATGATCGGGGATGGGGGAGCAAGTGCTGGCAGTACACAAGCAAAGGGAAAATTTCCTTCATGTTCTCCCCCTTTTTCTCTCCAGCAAAATATTTTCTCATACACTAGTGGCAAGAAGAATAGACAATATACCACTAATATTTTTTAGTGTGACAATTTAAAAACTGCAAGAACATAGTCTTGTGTTTTCAAAATACATCTTTTAACTGACTTTTCATGTCATGTTTTTAGTGGGTTATGGGGAATTTTTCAGAATGCAAGCATTTCTGTATCTTAGGGCACATATGATGTGTTTGCAGTGTTAATGTATGCTTGTATATATGTTTCATGTAGGCTCCTGTCTTTCCTACCACACACTTCTGTAATATAAAGAAGACATATAAAAACCCTATCCTATTCATCTAATTAATTTCTGCTAGGGGCAAAATTTGTTTATATCATCCATATGTCTTCCTTAGGAGAAAACAGATTGTTAAATTCTATTACGTAGAAATTATGTAATGTTGGGTACAGTTTTCTGAGTGTTTTCTTACAATCTCTAAAGCTTTCATCTCAAGGTAAAATTCCTCAGGTTTGATTTCTGCCAAAATTCAGAGCCCATTTTCTATCTTTTGAAGAAAAAAAAGATCAGTATTTTTGCTATCTTTTGTGAGTTGTGATGGATCCTCTGTGAGCTTAGCTCATGTGTGCTCACTCAAAGTCAAAAAGAACTTTAGGATAAAATGCAAACACTTTCTCTGGGAAGAAGTAGGCAATGACTATTGAAATTGCACCTGCCTTTGCATGCCTGTCTGAGATCCCAAAGCTGCTCTTTCTGCCAGAGAATTTGAGTTCAAGAAAGAAGGGAAGTAAGAAATATACTTGCCTCTGTGCAATAATCTGTCATTGGAGTAGGTGATGTTGTAGCTGATGGAGAAGGNGACATATAAAAACCCTATCCTATTTATCTAATTAATTTCTGTTAGGGGCAAAATTTGTTTGTATCGTCCATATGTCTTCTTTAGGAGAAAACAGATTGTTCAATTCTATTACGTAGAATTTATGTAACGTTGGGTACAGTTTTCTGAGTGTTTTCTTACAATCTCTAAAGCTTTCATCTCAAGGTAAAATTCCTCAGGTTTGATTTCTGCCAAAATTCAGAGCCCATTTTCTATCTTTTGAAGAAAAAAAAGATCAGTATTTTTGCTATCTTTTGTGAGTTGTGATGGATCCTCTGTGAGCTTAGCTCATGTGTGCTCACTCAAAGTCAAAAAGAACTTTAGGATAAAATGCAAACACTTTCTCTGGGAAGAAGTAGGCAATGACTATTGAAATTGCACCTGCCTTTGCATGCCTGTCTGAGATCCCAAAGCTGCTCTTTCTGCCAGAGAATTTGAATTCAAGAAAGAAGGGAGGTAAGAAATATACTTCTTGCCTCTGTGCAATAATCTGTCGTTGGAGTAGCTGATGCAGCTGATGGAGAAGAAAAAGAGGAAAGAGTGCTCTGACTAAACTAAGCTTGCTTCTTTGAGCATATTTATGTGCACATATGTGTGGAGAATTGGCTAATGAGGGAAGGAAAAAGGTTTTTATTCATACATAGTCTAACAGGACCCAAACAGATGCTGCTGCTACTGGGATTTACCAGTATAAGATTTCCAGTATACACCTTTAATACTATTTATGGTATTAAAAAAATGTGGCTATTATATTTTCCTGTGTTGCTGAACAGTTCTAATACTGTTTTGCATAGAATCATAGAATGGTTTGGATTGGGAGGGACCATAAAGATCATCTAATTCCAACCACCCTGCAGTGGGTAGAAACACCTTCCACTAGACCAAGTTGCCCACCCAGTGTGGTCTTGAATACGTTAGAGGCTTAAATACAGACGACTCACTGACATATTTTATTCTTTTTCAAAGCCTGTAACCAAATGACAATGGTCTTAACAGGAAGAGGTAGATTTAGACTGGACATGAGGATGAAGGTTTTTTTATGATGGTGATGGTGAGAGACTGGAACAGGTTGTCCAGAGTTGTGGATGTCCCATCATTGGAAGTGTTCAAGGTCAGGTGGCTTAGGACTTTGAGCAACCTGATAGGTATTGATAGATGTCCCTATTCCTGGCAGGAGGGTAGACTACATGATCTTCAGAAGTCCCTTCTAACCCAAATCGTTCTATAATCTAAATTTTTATTGTTTCTCATCGAAAAGACATTTTGAAAAGAAGGCAAGACGTGTGGAGAGCTTTAAAAATTTGGACAAGAAACTGTTTACAGAGTCCACAAATACCTGAAGCATGGATGCCATCCCTGTAGCTCTCTTGGATAAACCTGCATAGAGTATTTGTGAACTAGAGGCAAAACTGAGCATTTATAAGATAACAAATGCATGTTTCATCAAATAAGCTTCCCAGAGAAAGTGCATTGAATGAAATTACCTGTGCCTTCCTGAAAATGAGTTTATATGTATTTACCTATCTTTTTGTCACTCTATAAATATTTTAATTTGGAAAAATCTAACTAAGCCAATTTCAGAGGGCTGAAAAACACAAGTCTTTGGTTCTGAGCAAAAAGAAAGTTGTTTGCCTCAGCTGAATGTTTATTTATGCAATGTCTATGGCCAAAAATAAGAAGCAAAATGCAAAATAACTTTTTTGGATGCTTTCACTCCACATTTTTCACTTCTCAGAATGCTGGCTGATATTGGTCCAATTATATAGCCATTGCACCTCTTATGACTTATCTCTTAAATAATAGGAGGAATGAATTATTCTGATTTAGTACATGCTCATGTTTATTGATGACTAGTATTTTATTGTCTCTCTAATTTTGAAATGGCTCTTTTTTTTTTGATGGGGATAATCCAATGACATTTTTGAGTAAAACATACAAACCTATTTTTCATTAACTGGTGACTTACAATGTTTGTTCAGATTCCTAAAATAATTACTGTAATGAAACTCATATAGAAACAAGCAAAATGTGTTCTATCTAATTAAAACCTTACAAAATATATTTGGATATTGTATTGAATTGAATACAACAAATAACAAAAAATCATTAGGGACAAAACTAACATCTATTTAAGCTTAATTGCATTTTTGCTCTCTTTGCTCGCTAATACCCTCTCTACTTGAGATTTGTTTTATACTAACATTTTACACATTTCAAGTAAATACAGCTTGATACAGTTTTCATCATTGCTTATGGAAGAACACAGAAATTATTTAGGCCAAAAGATTTGCATTCTAGATTTGCCTTTCAAACAATCCTATAGTCTGAATGCAATCAAATGTGTAACCATCATTTTGGTTTAATTCCTGCTTACATTCAGTGCCAAAATACAGGCTCTGTGCTCAGTAGTAAAAAGAACAGCTACAATCCTTGAGGTGTATATGACTCCCATTTCTGCATCTCCCTGCCTGCCCAGTCAACAAATTTTCTGAAAAACTGGGCCCTCATTCTCTTCCCACTTGTATCTTCTGCTGTCAGCCTTCAAGGCTGTACCAGAAAGGCTGGTATTTATACAGTTCTTGACATTGATGGAAAAGTCAAGAAGCACCTTAAGCCCCTCTGTCTGTCATTGACACAACAGTTGTGTTAATGTTAATCTGTATAGGCTGTTACACACCATATTACTGAAAAGGTCCATCAAATATAACCCCAAAGGTGGGTTCTTTTAATTGCTAAAAGTTCTCTTTTTTTCCCCATAATATGACCTCAATAACATCTGTACTAGCACAGAGGAGGGTGCAAATGAGGTAGATATTTTACCAGAAAAGATGTTAACAGAAGTGACAAGATTTTGTGTTTTCTTTAAGGATTTTCTTTTTTTTTTTTTTTTAACTTTTATTTTTCTCTTTTGATTATTTATATAGTTAATGGCCAGAAGTCCCATTTAAGCCTTCAGCTCTAGAAGTCTATATCAAAGCAATTGTTTCTGATAGCATGTGTTAGAGCATCATGCTAGGCTAGTTTAGGTTAGATTATGTTCATCAGGAAGCATAAAATGTCCAGGTGGTGTTGGATGACTAGAGATAGTAGGGAACTGCTTTTTTCAGCTCTGAGTCACTGATGCAAGCCTCAAATAAGCTTTCAAATAAAGTCAATTTTGGCCAGTTATGAACTCAAAAAAAATTTCAAAGGTTTACCCTGAAAATTATGTGGTATGTGGTATGTGTGTGGTAGTTTAATACCAGACCAAAATTAAACTCCAAATAAACCAGCCACCCTCTCCCCACCCTCCAGCAAGAGAAGGACAAAGGCAGAGACTATGGGTTGAGTAACAATTTAATGAAAACAAAAAACAATGGAATAAGAAACGCCCAGTAATAGCAGCAATATTAATGAAAAAATAATTGCACAAAAAGAGAAGGTGCTTTGCACACAAAAAGGTGTTCATCACCTCAGCTCGGCTCTATGTGGCTGCCAGGACAAATGCAAGGTGGCAGCTGTTCCCGTGAGCAGCACCACATGGTTTCCCAGACAAAGACAAGATGGAGGTGCTCCTTGCAGCTGGGACTCCCATCCCTGGGCTTGAGACAATGACGAACGATGACTGACAAATCCCAAAAAAGCTGTATTGTCTGCACTATACTGTCCATTTTTTGCCAGACTGCTGCGCTCTGCTGATTCAATTCCATGTGGCACCAACACCTCGGACTGCTCCACCCTGCTCCACCTGGCTCGATTCAGCTGCTTTTGGCTCAGCGCAGCTGGAACTGGGCTCACCTCTGCTGCTCCATTCCTTACAGATATGTCCCACACCCCTGCTGCTTTTCAGCACTGTGTGTTGGAGCTGCATCTCAGTGGAACAGGAAGGGGATGGGGAACCTCAGATGTGTTTCACAGGGCTGATCCTGGCAATCCCCCCAATAGGGAGAGTGAGACAAAATGACGCGCTTCCAGGGTACTTTCCTTTTCCTTCCCCCCAAAACCACGCTCCCCAGTGATAGTGAACATGGTATAGAAGAGCAACCTGGCCATGCCCACACAGCTCCTAACTTCTGACCCCTCTCTGCAACCAGGATGGCACAGTATGCACAGATTTATTAATTGAAAAAATACTATTTAAATAGTAATCCTTCAGAGAAGAATGCTGTGGCATTTCAGGGCATCTAAATATTATTTTAGGAGTTGCCATTTAAAACCAAACCAGTTTCCTTTGAAGAATTCCCTTTTTGTTGCCAACTACTGTTTCAGTGGGTAGTACTCTTGATCAGTCTTTCGGATGACCAGCAGTGTGTTATAGCAAAGGTTTTTCAAGAAGGGTAAAAATCACTAACCACCGAATTGTAACAGAGAAGCTGACTTCTAGGGAAAAGAAAAAAGCAAGCCTGCCACGAATATGGTTCCTGAGATGTTAAAAATCTAAGGGACAGGCAAACTGCCTAATAAGACCCAGAAGTATGAGCAGTTATTTTTATGGACAAAAAGAATGATAGTGAGTATAGTAAATATTAATTATTCTTATGAACATATAAATTCACTTTAAGAATTAAGTCCAGCTATCTATTTTTAGCTTTATCTTTGTATCTGCAAAAATGCACATTTTGACACTTTTCAGGTAATAACAGTGCTTCTTGAGTATACATTCACACGTTATATGACTTAGCATACTAAAAGGAATAAATTTTCAAAGAAACTAAAAAAATCCCATGAAACCATGAAAACAGAAAAAAGCAATTTGGATGAATTTGGAAGAACCAAAGAGTTTTATAAGAATCCCAACAAATGTAAACTAGACCTGTAGGAAAAAACAAACAAAGCCATCTCTGGGATAAAATGATAGAAGTTAAACCATTAACCAGTACACAGGTTTAAATTACATGAACAAAAGTAGTTGTAAGTATCCTTCCAATGCACACATGGACAATTTTATACCTATTTATATGTATTTTTCCTTTGAAGAATTACCTATGAAGTAAGGAGTTTAAACACAGGGAGACAGCCTCAAAATAATAGATTTATTTCAATGAGAGAATTTATTTGAAATAACAGAAAAAAATATTGCAAATTATCCTTATGCCTTTTTAGATATTGAAAACTATGGTCTTATGTCACTCATTCAGTGTTATTTAAGACAGCTTCTTTAGTATTACCTACTGCCAATAAAGGATTACAATCTCAAACCATTTCCTCAACTTCATGATCCGTTAATATGCAGGTTAGTTTCTGAACAAGGCAGTAAATTCACACCTATATTGTTTTGATATTGAGCACAACAATATTAGTTTTCGGGGTTTTTTTTTTTCTATTTATTTAAATGTGTCTAGTAGACAGCAACAGTGGATCACTGAACTATTTTACTTGGCCACTTTCCCAAACAGTACAAGTTTCCATTTTCTCTTAGACTGTTGACATATATTCCGTTTCCATAAAACCTTTGAACATGACAGTCTGTAACCTGAATATCCTTTTTACAAGTGTAGAAGTTTTCTCTCAGCTGCCTTCACTCATCTGGGTTGATCTCAGAACAGTACTTCTGTACATTTTTTCATATTCAGCACATATAATGTGCTTAGGTATGAGAGAGGATGGGATTAGGCCCTTAATGTGCTTTCCAGACCTTTTCTCTCTTTGAAAAACAAACAATAAATCCTGCAATTTGGGCTCAAATCATCCTCAGATACATAGTCTGGTCTAATAGTGGGTAAGTGTAAAGAAGGTGGCACAGTTAAGTCGTTGATGTCTAGAGTGGGGGGTTTTGCTTATGTTATGTATTTATTCATGTTAAAAGAGCTTTTTGAGAAGTGCTGTCTAATGCTTTGCTATCAAAGTGCTCAGGAGTAGCAAGGACTAGTATTTTTGGATCTCAATACCTCAAAAATCAACAGATGAAATATTCCAGTGACTTTTTTGATTTTGTCACTCAGAATGAAAAATGTCTCCACTGTTTAGTGTAACTACAGTGACAGAATAGAATCAGTTGATAAGGGCTGTCTCTTTAAGCAGCAGGCAGGTATTTTTTATTTTTATTCTAAGCCTGGCAAATTGCAGAGCATCAAGTGAAGAAACAGTAGAGTAAAAGGTACCCTGTGGTTACTGAGAATACTTTTATTGTTAAATTCATCTGTTCTAGTGCTTGATCCTCATAGAAACTGTTTACTTAAGAAAAAGAGAAGCACCCAGTCTGATGTTGCTGTAATCATTATGTTTATTGGAAACAATGGATTGGTTAAATAGACACTGTGACTTAAATAATTTTAGTTTTGACCCATCTTCTTACTGCTCCCAAAGTATGATGTTGCAATAATATGATCTTTATTACATACCACCTCACTCCATGTTCCATTCGACCTCTATTTTACTTATATAGACCATTATTCAGTCAAGGTCACATATCTAACTTGGCAAATGCTATGCACATCTGTTACTTTTAGATCCAGAGAAGTTTCTGGATGTATACTTATTAGTTAATAAAGAACCAGTATTTCTGTAATTTTCTGTTCGTTGGGACTTACAAAACTACCTGCAACAACAATAGTCATTGGTTATGTTCTGTCACGGTAAACCCTGAAGATGTTTTATCTCAGTTACAGTATTGTGGGAATGGCAAAATTTTGCTGCTGTTCCATTCAAACATAAAGAAGTTTCATAAATGCCTTGGTACTCCCTTCAGTCCATCCCTAGAAAATCCTACTTTGGAAAGTGACTCCATAGTATCTCTGCTACAGAGGAGATTTAAAAATATTCTGGAAAGAAAAGACAGCATTAAGATTGAAAGAATGTGTGTTATGGATATTACATTCTCTGAAAATTTTGTGATAATGACATTACCACATAATATAATAATTGTGCCCATTCAGAGTAAGAGCTGGTGGTTAAGAAACTAACTAGCATCTAAGAAACCCTAATTCAGTTCTCTGCCTAGTACACTGATTTTCTGCATGACTGAGAAAGTACTTAAAACAGCCTTGTGAAAATATTCAAGGCAGTTAGGGGAAGTTTCATGAATGTAAAGTTGACCAATTTTGACAATTTAGAAAGTACACTTTAACATTCACTGCTTTATTAGCACACAGTGCCAGTAAAAGTACCTCTTTAAACCTTTTTTTTTTTTACTGTGTATAAAGAGTCTTACACTTGCACTTTGTTTACTAGCTATTTGTAGGCTTCAAGGGATTCTCATGTATACTCACACAATCTGGAAAAATAGTTGGCTATTACCCTCAGTTAATGGACTCTCTTCAAATCTTTTCTGCTCAGCCTTTCTTTAGTGGTTCTCAGTTTCTCTGGCTGGAAGCTCTCTGAATTCAATAGGTGTCCCACTTGCGCTCCTCACATAATGTATATTAAGGCTGAAAAACCATAAAAATTCACTTCAGTCCACAGGGTGATTGAAAGTCCCACTGACATCCATTAAAGGCTATCAGACACAGATACCTCCTTTGTAGGAATGCCTCTCTTCCCCATAAATTGTGGCAGGGTATTAATAATAATGACTAAGTAATAATGATACCTAAGCATATACGTATTTCATTATTTGCTTCTCAAGACATCCAGCCTGAATGTTAGGCAGAGCTCCAGCCTATCCAGTAATTACATGTCCTCATTATTTCAGGCAACCAACTGCAAATGCTGAAAGTTCTGAACTGAAACTTCCCCTCTCCCTGGATTGCTACTTCCTTCTTCAGCATCACACAGCTTTTCCAAACATTATATTTACAGATTTAGACAAGAGGAGGGGAGAAGATGAAAAAATGTCTAGATACCCATTTGGTTTGACTTGATATTCTTGCCATCATCTTCTAGGATGGTATTCAAATCTTGGCAGTCACTTAAGAGTGAAGACTGGTTCAAGTGTGGCTATCCTGTAGTTGTCCTGGGTCGCCTTTTCTTTATTTTCTTTCTGTTACAGGATAAGAACATCATTTATAATACTGACTGTCTCAGGTTCTTCTGTTTTCTTACAGAAAGGGTACTGTGCATTCATGTTTTGTGATACCTATGAAGAAGGCATGAGGAAAGTTGACACAGTATGTGTAACACAGAGCCCATTTAGCGTCACAAGCACTGTGAATGATGTTGCCATGGATAAATGAGGAAGTATGTCTTAATGTAGATTCTCTGTTTACTTAAAAGTTGTGTTGCTGTTACAAGTCCGCTGACAAGTGTTGCGTTAGTCTCAGGGGATGAAACGTGCTTCTTCCTCGCTGGCTTACTAACTTTTCTTCACTGGTTTGTCTGCGCACTTTTGTTGGTGTTCACACTGCAGCTTGCTCCCCCTGTGAATTTACTGAGAGGATATATTCTCCCCACATTCTATTAGAAAGATGAACAGAAACTACAGTGATGTCCTCCCCCTTCCACTACCTTGGTGTGCCAGCTGTTATAAACTCAACACAGCCGTTATGAAAATGCAAGAAGGTGTCCTGTTCTGTGAGGTTTTTTACTGACAGCCTGAATGTATCTGCCCACCAAAGAATGGTTTCATTGTATGTCTCCTAACCTTTAGTCACAATCTTCCAGGCTGTTAGAGCTTCATATCATTGGAATTACACTGCTGCTGGCTTTACAATGCAGCTGAAATGGGTCATTGATCCAATAGCATGATTGTAAATATGGCAGCTGGATGGCTGGCAGTGTCTTTATTGCACAGTGTGCATACTGGAGATGTCTGCGTCTGAGTCCCAGTGTGGATGCTTTCCCCTGTTGCAGGTGTGTATTTACTACATATGTAGCTTTTTTTTTCCTTTTAATTTGCTGTCTTGTTAATTTGTTGTACATTATTCCTTTATGTTTTGTATTTCTTTCTATGTTCTTGAATGAGTTATCCTTTCTGCCTACTATACTTTATATCCGTAGCTACAAAAACTTATGCTTAGGCAGTAGTGTAGTGCAGATATCATTGAAATATCATTAAACTTGTGACCAGGGAAGCTGAGTAGGATAGAGGTTACACAGGCCAGAGAAGTTTCCAGATTTTCATGATGTTTTTCAGAAATTCATTGGGCTTTATGTTGTAATGTCTTTACTGATATGGCTCTCAATTAAAAGTAACTTTACTGGTTTGTTGTTTTGTTTTTGTTTTTGTTTTTTTTTAATGATGATGATTCAGTTTCCCTTGTTTTTTTAGAAGTTTCCCTATTGATGTTCTGTTTGATTACTTTCTCAGAGACATTGCTCCTGTTAGATGATGAGCCTGTCTCTAATTAAGAAAGCTGTACCATTCCAGAATATTTATATGAAGGTCAGCTTTAATCTAGTCTATCTTTGTTTTGATTCTTGGTTTCAGATGAAAACTTGCATCTCATTCTCTTGAGAGTTACCTTACTTATTATACACCTTTACCAGGTGTAAATATGTTTTTTAGGCTTACTTCTAGCATCAGTTTTGCTCATTTCTCATTGCTTCTTCAGTGAAATAGAAAAAAATCCACTTGTCTTCCATGCAGACTCATTTGTTTGTACCATTTACAGTGCTTTCTCTTCCTTTCTTTCTTCATCTGGAAATCTGGTTTGCTATCTAGATTGAGTTATTCTGTTCTCTACTCTGAGTTTCTAAATGCTGTCTAGTTTGACTTCATTATTTTTTTCTTTTAGCAGACCTCATTGTTCATGGCTCTCAATTCCATCTTTCACTCATTGTGTGCTGGTTAATAACGACATCAAACTAGAGGTTTTATTTTATTATTTTATTTTATTTTATTTTATTTTATTTATTTTTAAAGCTTTTCTTACCAAAATATGACTATTACAAGCAGGACAGTATATTCACTCAGTTTCACCTTCTTGCAACCTCTGCTCTTCCATGCAAGTTCCATGTCATTAGCCAATGCTGATAAGAAAGAGAGAAAATGACTCTATACAGTGAGGATGCATGGATTTTACTTACTGCTTTGGACTCCTAATACAAAAGTGTCACAAGATGAGAACAGGAATCAGCCTTGGCATTAAGAAGATCAGTGAAGTATGTGACTACATACAACAGAACTTAATATAACAGCCCAAATCTGGAAAAACCTACAAATCTATTTTGTCATAATGTTTAGTTTGCAGATTAAAGCTGAGGTCAGAAACACAGTATTTTCTTGATAATTTTCTAGTTCACAATGTCTCTGGTTCATGCTAATAGAAGCAGCTACTGTGTATACTGTTTTTCCTGAGATAAAATCAGAAACAGAAACATTAAGTGGTAAACTTACGGGGAGAGAATCAGAAACGCAAATGAAATTAATGTCTCACTGTTATGCTTGTTTAGGCCTTAATTCACAGCTAAGTGTCAGCTTCATTTCACTTTATTCCCTCTTATCTTTCCATTGATGGGGGAATTACTCTATTGCAGAGATGAGGTGTATGTAGCACCCCACTTACAATATATTTAATTACAGGGAGAGAGAATGAAAATAATTTTGACTGAAAACAGGTACTGAAACTGGAACGCTGCCAGCATGTCTGGTCCTGCCATTTCCTGAATGAAAACTGTTTGAAGTGCATTTGTCTCTAATTCTTTTTATTTTATCATTTTCTGGTAATTGCTTTTGATTCTTTCAGGATCGGTGCAGAGATAGATTCTGTAAATCCATCCAAAGACTTGGTTTTATCCAGTGTTAAAAGAAGTAAATAGACAGGTGGGTTTTTTCTCTCTCTGAACAGGAATTCAATGCAATATATCTAACATTCAGATTGAGTCTTTGTACTGAATTTTCATTGAATTGAATTTATATAGAACTGATTATTTTTGGGCTCAAAGGTATCTGTGTGGCATTAACTTAGAGAGAAAAGTGTTATCTCCATCTGCAGTGGCCCTGTTGTGCAAGCTATTGAAGTGCATGCTGCTTTTCACCAGGTTTTTCTGGTGCCACCTGCAGTACTTAGGACAACAGACAACAAAGAGGAAAAAAACAAATATACATTTTGATTGTCTTTTGTGTTTATAGGCACAGTCTTTAAGCAACATTTATAAGAACCTATTTTGCTTTCATTTCATAAGATTTTTTGAATAATCATTTCACAAAGAATGGAAGGATAGACCTTTACGGTTGCGTTCATGTTTAGAATCCAACTTTATGTTAAGCTCTTTTTAGGCTTTGACAGACTTTATTTCCTTCCTGCTTTATAACTTGAGTTGGAAATGCTGAAGTACCATAAAACAGGCATGGACAAATTTGATAGATTCATATCCAGACCTAGAGCTTCAATGAACTCTTGACTGTAAACATGCCTCTAACTCTCCCAAATTACTACCCCTCTGTTTATGTACTGAAAGGGAAGAAAATTCCTATTCTATATCTCATTAATGACTTCATGGTCTGGCTTTCCACTTTCCCCTGTTCCTGTTATTTTGCACTGTCATATTGTTTGACATCTGTCTTTTGTTGTAATCTGCTATGCCAGCATTGATTGTTTCCACACCCTCTTACTATGTGTCCTGTGTACAAAGGGCTTTGTACACAGAATGTTCTGGTCATTATCCCTTGAAAGGAAAGCTTCCTCAGCACATTATTTACTCTTACATGAAAGGGATTGGAGAATTCTATTTTATATGCTGTACGTGTTACAACATATTACAATGATGGAATGCTGTTAGGAATGTCAGAGATACCAAGATTTTTAATTGAAATACGGTTGACAATGTTAAATGTAGAGTAAAAAATTTAATGCCAATGCCAATGTATTTGTAATTCATGTTTTACAGCATACTGTAAGACAGAACACCAAATATTTTTCCCTGTTCTGAATTCTTTAGAAAATCATCTGTTCAGACTTGGTTGGAATTAATGTTACCATGTGTACTGTGTTTCTGTGACAGTTTTTGGTGGGGGGGCGGGGCCTACAGGGGTGGCTTCTGTGAGAAGCTGCCAGAAGCTTCCTCTGTATCTGGCAAGTCAATGCCAGCCAGCTCCAGAGACAGATTTGCTGCTGGTCAAGGCTGGGCCAATTAGAAGAGGTGGTAACACCTCTGTGATAACAGATTTAAGAAGAAACGCAAAAGTTATTGGGCAGATGCAACTGTGGCCAGAGAAGAGCAGGTTGAGAATATGTGAGAGGAACAACTCTGCACACACCAATGTCGACTCAGAAGAGGGGCAGGAGGTGCTCCAGGTGCTGGAGCTGAGATTCCCCTGCAGCCCCTGGTGCAGACCGTGGTGAAGCAGCTGTGGCCCTGCAGCCCATGAAGAACCTCTGGGATGCAGAGATCCACCTGCAGCCCCTGGAGGAGACTCACGCCAGAGCAGGTGGGTGCCTGAGAGGAAGCTGTGAACCCATGGGAGGCCCGTGTTGGAACAGGCTCCTGGCAGAGACCTACAGATCCATGGAGAGAGGAGCCCACACTGGAGCAGAAATGGGATCATAACATGAGGAAGCTGGCAGAAGTGCTTACTGGGCAACTTTCCATCATTTTCCAGAAGTCTTGGCTAACTTGGGAGGAACCTCCCAGTTGCCTGGAGGTTACCAAATGTTACTCCCATCTACAAAAAGGGTCAGAAAGGGGATCGGGGAAACTACAGGTCTGTCAGTCTAACCTGAGTGCCAGGGAAGGTCATTGAGCAGATCATCTTGACTGCCATCACATGGCATGTGCAGGACAACCGTAGGATCAGGCCCAGCCTCACCAGCAGGTTTATCAGCTGGTTTAAAACCAGCACAGGTTTATGAAAGGCAAGTCCTGTTTGACTGACCTGACCTCCTCCACTGACAAGGTGTCCCACTAAATGGATGAAGGAAAGGCTATGGATGTTGTTTACCTGGACTATAGCAAAGCTTTTGACACCATTTCCCTCATAATTATCCCAGAGGAACTGTCTGCTCATAGCTTGGACAGGTCCACTATTTGCTGGGTAAAAAACTGACTGGATGGTTGAGCCCAGAGAATGCTGGTGAATGAAGTTACATCCAGTTGGCAGCTAGTCACAGGTGGTGTTCCGCAAGGCTCAGTATTGTGTTTAGTCCTGTTTAATATCTTTGTCAGTGATCTGGATGAGGGGATTAAGTGAACCCTCAGTCACTTTGCAGGTGACACCAAGTTCAGTATGAGTGTTGATCTGCTGGAGGGTAGGAAGGCTCTGCAGAAGGATGTGGACAGGCTGGATCAGTGGGCCAAGGCCAGTGGTGTGAGGTTCAGCAAGGCCAAGTGCCAGGTCCTGCACTTGGATCGTAACAACCCCAGGCAAGGCTACAGGCTGGGGGCAAGTTAGCTGGGAAGCTGTGAAAAAGGACCTGGGGGTGCTGGTCAACAGTGGCTGAACATGAGCCAGCTGTGCCCAGGTGGCAAGGAAGGCCAATGGCATCATAGCCAGTATCAGCAATAGTGTGGCCAGCAGGACCAGGGCCGTGATTGTCCCCCTGTACTCAGCACTGGTGGGGCTGGACTTCAAATCCTGTGTCCAGTTTTGGTCCCGTCACTACAAGAAAGACATTGAGGTGCTGGAGCATGTCCAGAAAAGTGCAACAGATCTGGTGAAGGGTCTGGAGCACAAGTCATGTGTGGGGTGTCTCAGGGAGCTAGAGTTGTTTAATACGGAGAAAAGGAGTCTCAGGGGAGACCTTATCGCTCTACGGAACTACCTGAAAGGAGGTAGTAGCCAGGTGGGTGTTGATCTCTTTTCCCAGGTAAGAAGCAACAGAATGAGAGGAAATGGTCTCATAATGTGTTGAGGGAAGTTTAGACTGGATATTAGGAACAACTTCTTCATGGACAAGGTTGTTAAACATTGGAACAGGCTGCTCAGTCACTATCCCTGGAGGTAAAAGACCCATAGATGTGGTCCTTAGGACCATGGTGTAGTGGTGGGCTTGGCAGTGTTAGGTTCATGGTTGGACTTGATCTTAAAGGTCTTTTCCCATGTTTCTGTGATTCTGTGAAAAAGTGTATTAAAACCAGGTAGTGTTCCAGTGTAACCAATTCATTACAAGCACGTACTGCACCTTGTTGTACAACAGGACCTACTTCCCTTTTGGCTTCTAAATTGGTAGTTTTGGTATTTCACTGCAGCTCAGAGTAAGGAAAAGACATTGTCTCAGCAGCACTGTGTATCTTTCATGACTCCCGTTTATTTTTGCAAAAATATGATTTCTTGGGTTTGGGTTTTTTTTTTCATTGTTTTGTTTGATTGTTTTTCATTTAAAATGTTTATTTTGTACATATTTCACATAAGGATGTTTGCAAAAGAACAAACTCACCACAGGCTTCAGCTACATAATATTCCCGTTCCCTCAATTCTATACCCTCAACTCCTCTTAACACCTGTTCACGCTGTGAAACGATATTCAGCATATTGATCTGCTCCACATCCCTCTGGTCTTTCCAGTAACAAAATTAATACAGTAACAAACCAAAACAGCATGATGTCTGCAGCGACAAAGTCTTGGGTTTTTTTCCCTTACTTTACAGTTTCTGAGCATATCAAATGCCCAGGTTTTCAGAGGCTTTTATTCTAAACACTGCTCAAGATCTGGTATAACATAGGTCAGATAGGGTGCTGGATCAAGAGGAGGTGGAATACCTTTAAGTATAGGAAAAAGGCTCAGACCTTAGTATTAGAGGAGGACAAGCAATATGAAAGGATGGGGAGGCCATGATGGTACCACAGAAAAGGAATGGAAAAAAAAGGGTGTTGTGGTGACTGAGCGGAATGCAATAAGAACAGTTAGATTTTATTGTTCAATCATAGGTTTCAAAGCTGACACTACATTTTACCTCTCATGCATTCTAAAACGCCTGTGCAAATACAGTATCAGCAAGGTTTTGACAACCTCAGCTCTCCAGATACTTAACAAATGCCTTTTTAGTATCAGGTAATTATTGTTTGAGTGTCTGAGGCTCGGTATGAATAGGACCTCCTGTGGCAGTACAGCTCCTTTGAATTCCAACACGGGGTTGCCATACCTCCTAAATCACAAGAGAAAAGAATTATTCAGTGCAGATCTGATCTGGTTTCTCTAAATTCTAGAGCTAAATTGGAATAATACCTCTGAGTTGGTTGAGAAAGTGTTTTTCTTTACTGATATATTACACAAATGTTTGTTACATGTAGAAAATACCTTAACACACCTAGAGCTGAATTTATCAAAGAGCTAAATTAGAAAAACATTAAGTCCATTTAGAGATATCAGTAGGAAAAGAATATGCAATTCCTGACAAGTTGAATTTCAAACTTGACCTACAAATCGAACAGTATGCATTCATCCTTACTTCTGATTTTAATTTCTTTTGATTGTTTCTTTTCATTTGGCTTTGGCGACTAGACTCCAGAGACTTACAGTGTCCAGCATGTCTTTGTGAAGGCAGTTGTATACTGCAAATTAATTATTTCTCAATTTCTGTCTATTTTCATTTTTTAATAAGCCACATGTACTGTGTTTTCCTACACTACATTTCCCTTTACAAAATATTTCTTGCCAACCCACAGAAGCTTTTAAGCTTTTTGTTTTAAGCCTTTGTGTATTGCCTTCTCAGTTTTCTGACATTTTAGTTGGGAACATAAGCAATAAAATCATAGTTAGAATTACCTTTACTGATATCACAGAGACATAAAAATACCTTCTTACTTAATCCCTTTACTGGGACATCAGTATAGCATTCAGCACTCTCTCACATGGCCTTTCCTTGACAAACTGGAAAGATACAAATTGAATGGGTGAGAAGTGTAGGAAATTGGCTTACAGTTCATACCCAGAAGGTGGTAATCAATGGCTTTTACTCAGGTTGGCAACCTGCCACAAGTGAGGTCCCCAAGGGATTGATACTGGGCCCTGTGCTGTCCCACAGGTTCATAAATTACACAGGTGATGGGATTGAAAGCACCCTCACCAAATTTCCTGATGGTGCCCAACGTGGTGGTGAGGTGAACACATCAGAAGGGCAAGCCATCCAACAGAGAGGCCTGTCAGGATGGAAGCTGAGCTACTGAGAATAGTATGGAGTTTATAAAAGACGGGTGTTAATCCCTGCACCTGGGATGAAATAAACAAAAAGACTACTACAGGTCAGCAGCTGTGTGGCTGGTGAGCAGCCTTGCTGAAAGGGACTTGGGGGTCCTGGTGGGCAACAAGCTGAACATGAGTCGGAAGCAACAGCAGGTCTGTTCCTGGGCTGCACCTACCAAGGAATTACATTCCTTTAAAATTATTCCATGTGGTTTATTTTGCTGTGGTTTAATATGTTGTGTTTTGGGTGGGTTTTTTACAGGAATTTCGTTGCAGATGTATATATTAAAAAAATTATTTTTAGGAAAATCTAAAATTAATTTTCTTCATCTATACTACAATAACACTATTTACAGAAGGAACAGGGAACAGAGATGATTAATTTGGTAAATCAAATATAATGGATCAAAATTTAAGATGAAAATATTAGTTTAAAGTAACATACTTGATTTGATACTCTGCTCGGTGCTTATGTAGGCAAACTAGAGAAAGACCTTTATAATAATAAGCAACTGCCAAAGCCAAAAGGAATCTGAAAAAAATTGAGCAATACTTACTTATTCTTTAAGTATTATCTACCTCCTTAAATTCCTCCCAATAAACGTGGACGAAAAGGATGGAGAGCTTTTTTCAGCTCTTTGTAGCTTAGGATATCTACCAAATGTTTTCTCAGACACAGTAAAGATAGAGATATACTTGAATACACTCCATCCAAGTGGCCCTCAGAGAGTCCTACTGATATTACAGAGACATTTACAATTGCGAGGATCTGTCAGAATTACTTCCAGATCTGGCGTTTAGCTTGTAGGTTTTATGGATAATGACTTGGTAAAATATATCTTCGTTATTTTATTGTGATTTCTTTTAAGCAAATGGTAAAATTGTGAGTTATAAAATGATGATGAAGCATTTGTTTCTAAGTTAATGTTGAAGATCACAAGCAGTAAGTGCTTGAAAACCCCATCAGTTATAATTGTCCATTACTTTTGTACCTTAGTGCAGCACAATATATGTATTATGCATACCTGCTGGTCAGAGGAACTTTTTCTTCATATGAGTTTGGGTGTTGAAAACAGTGTGAAGTAGTTCAAATCATACCAGAGGTTTTCATCAGGCAAAAAAAAAAAAAATTGAAATATTTTACTTTTTTTTTCGAAAGCTCACAGGCGTTTACGAAGTGTAACATGATTTCAAGGTTAACCGTCATTCCCATCCCCCAGTTCCTTGTGTTTAAAATGAGCAAGTATAGGCTATCCATCAGCATGAGATTGTGTGAGGTTAGGAAGTATAACGACAGGATGTAAATTTTTCCATTAAAAATCTCAGCACAGTGACTCTAATGGATGGGGTTTTTTGCGTTTAGTACTATTGCTGTGACTCAGCCTAAGAGCAGCTGCTGTTAGGAATTCTGGGAACTGCAGAGATTTCACAGTGGAATTAAACAAACGCTCTGCCCCACTGTGATTCCAAGGGAACCGTACAAACCTTCTCACAGGGAAGCTGCACTATTTTTGATTAGCGCAGCATTCCAAAAACCTCTAAGATGTAATGCATCTCACACCATGTATAAACTGTGAATTGCATCTGAAAATATTTCTTTTCTGTGAAAGTCAGCATTTTGAAAATTATCTTTGTAGCTACCACTATATTCTTTTGTTGAACTGAGATTTTGACAGCCTTCCTGTGAATGAGCATCCAGACAGTGGCACATGCAAGATGAGAAAATGACAGAGGTTCGAAATCTGCTGCCTCAATGAGTCTAAGAGGCATCTTGTTATGTACAGTGACCAGCAGTCACACTAGTCGAGACTTGGATAGCCACCATTCCCTTACCTTTCCATTAGCTACTCACACTGTGCTGTTAGCACCTGTCTCCTCCCTCTTGCTAACCAATGCTAGTGTAACACTGGAAGGTATCTTACCTCTCTCTCTCCCCCTTACCTTGAATCCTGGCTGAGGTCTAGGAAGCCTTCCTTCTTCAAATGATGTCTTGTGCAGCGAAGGACTGCCACTAAGTTGGAAAGAAAGATTGGACAGAAATAGCTATGAACGGAGAGTTTTGTGGGACCCAGCAGTTTATTTTAGTGATTGCATAATTAGGTCTGAGAATTGGGAGGGAAGATCTTAGAAGAGAAATAATTTGTATGATCGGGACAATGTCAAGGACACTCAAGGTAAATATTCAGAGTTGGGAAGGGATCCAAGAATGCTTTGATCTAAGGAATATCTAAGGAGCAGAGTAGGCTGGTGTTCAAGGGAGGGATGAGAATGTATACCTCTGAGCATGAATTTAACCAGAGATTAGTTACAGACCTATAATAAGATCTGCAATTTGTGCAAAATTTCAGGTAAATACCATCCATCAGTGAAAAATAGAATGGCCAGCAATCAGAAAGGCTGCAATAAGGAATGCCAGGTATGATGAGAATGCCTATGTCCTCTTATCTTGACAATTTTGTTTTTTAATTTAGGATTTAAAGTATATTTATTGATAATATAAAGTAAGGCTCACATATATTAGGAAAAAAAACATATTTGGGAAAAAGAGAGAGGGGAGCTGAATAAGTGGAAGAAATAGCAATGGTCTTCAGAACGCCTAAGTCCTTAAGTGGCACAGAAAAATTGAGCAGGCAGTAACAGCTCTTGACAGAGTTTGAGATGCTGGTAAGGTGCTCTGCCTTCCGGGACCTCATTTAGCAGCAGCACATCCTCTGTGATACATCACCTGAGTACAGGAACAAATGGCTGGGTAGGATATGTGCCAAGCTCCACACGGAACTTCCTTACAGTCTTTCTACAGGCTTGATGGTGCTCAACAGAATCTATGTATGTATGTATCTATGACATCCCAGAGTCATAGACAATCCTCTGGGATGAGTTGAGATAATGACACATGAAAGTGTGTCAGTGCCTGATTTAATGATTTTCTAGAAACCAAGCTTAAGTTGTGGCTAAAGAAATAGTCTCAAGTAGGCACTGACTTAAAACTTGCAGAATTATTGTTGAAAGAATAACGAAGGATCTGATGTTGATGAGACAGCCTTGCTTACCCAAATAATGATGCAGAGCAGGAAGGGTTGTATACAGAAGCCAAATCCATATCCTAAACACTGCCACCTTAAACCATACTACTTTAATCTTACTGGAATTTACTCCGTATTACATTTTCTAGCCATTTTTACTTCTTTTTAAGGCTAGATTTAAGGTATTTCTACTGAAATAATTATCCCCTCATTTTATTTTACTCCACAATTTCCATTGCCTGTTACAGAGCTTAGCATTATGTATTTCTATTGAAGTAATTTCTCTCTCCTTCAAAATACACATCTCTCCCAGCCATTTGGGCTCTCATGCTTTAACTTCTCCTTTTTACAAGTGTTGATTTTTGCCTACAGCCTTTGTGAGACAGATTACTTCATAGCACAGAAGGACTCTTAGTTACACCACAGGAAAAAACAATCAATTTGTAAAATGCCATACATACCAGTTACATATAGATCTCTAAACCTTAAAAGAAGATTTCACCATATATAATGCACTGGTATCTGTGGAAAGAAAGAAAGAAAATACTTCACTGTCTTTGAACAACTTTTCTTATATTTTAATTCAAACATATTCATGTGAGCTTTTTCCCCATTTTTCAAAAAATCAAATTCAATGAAGAAAAATAACAGTTAAGGGTCTTATAAAATACTCTAAGGCCATCATAGATGCACTTAAGATGCACTTAAGTTCCTTCAGTTTGGAATAAACCTCTTGATCATTGCTGGTAGAGCATTGCCCCTCATACCCTTAACAAGAGACTTTTCAATAAAACTTTTTTTGCCTCAGCTTTTCTAGAGCCATTAATTTTATTATAAGGGTTAAGTAATGGCCAGTACTTTACCAGATATGTATAATTTATTGTTTCTATCAAGTATATTATAGGTGTGAATACATAAAGAGTAAAATGCACTGCCATCTTTACCGTACATTTTGCTTGCTCACTGCATATTTTGAGTTCATTTAGCTCTAGATTATTTCCTAATAGTCACTAACTTGGACTCTGTTTCACATATTCATAGAATTTTTTTTATTGTTATGATTTCCCTTTATGAAAGGTTTCTTAAACTGAATTTATTCCTTTGTTAATTCTTCTAGCGTAATAAGCATTTCTGAAGGGCTCTAGGCACTGTACAAACACAAGCAACATTTCTGTTGAATTAGTAACTGTCTCTAGGGACTCCTCAAAGAGAACAAATAAAGATCTCCATGCTATATTGTCAATGTCTACAAACCATCTCTGTCTAATGAAAAAAATAATTTTTGTAAGTCATAACTTTTTGATAATTAACCCCTAAAGAATTAACACCTAACATGATTTTTTTTCAGAGGCATTCATTGCTCCAAATTTTTCATTGCTGTCTGTTGTCTGTAATGTAACTACTTCTCATTTGCGGTAACACCACAGATTTTAATATCTGTGTTACTGACACTGTGTAAATGTAGGCATAGTCATATCTACTATGTAATGTAGCTCTTTCCATGAAGAGTGACACTAGTGAGAAAAATGTTCTGATTTTTCAAGGCACCTGGTACTTTACATAAACATAAAATGCTACAAAACCTGCAAGACAACAATTTAGACAAAAACTGATAATCCCAAATAATACAAAAATTAATTTTTTTGTCTAATTTTTTTCACTAATCATGCAAAAAGAATTGAGGAAAGAATGTATTTATATAGCATTAAGATGTGAATTATTAAAAAATATTCTTTTTAATGTGTGAATATATATATAATACACTATTCAATTTATTTGATCCACCACTTCTTTTGCATATAACAAAGCTTAGCATGCTGTCCGTAATACGTTAAAGATTTGTGTGTTTAACTATATCAGAAGTCAAAAGTGATGCACCTATTAATTATATCCAAGTTTTCTGGTAAAGGACTTCCAAGTAACATCTTTTTCTCCAAAGATAAAGTGTTTTAAATTAAACTTTAATTGTAACACCTTCAATGTAAGGATTCTTCTGAACAGTTTGGCTTCTATATGCAACTCTTAAAACACTAAAGTTTTAATAATTTTAAGGAAAGAAGGGCTCCTGAAGAGTGGACTGTGCTGCTCTGGTCAAATATTTTTATCTGGGATAAACCATGTTGCTAAACATACTTTCTCTCTTGGAAGTTATTTCACTCTTACTTAATTACAGCAAAAAAAATAACCTGAGCTGAATTTAACTCCAAAGCCAACATTATTACTTTTTTAAAAATCATAATATCAAGTTTATATTATGGATTATATATTGAAGAAAAAATACTCTGGTAGAAATTCAGTCTATTTTTTCTATACTTTGTAATTCCATAACATAAGGATGACTATATGAAGAATTAAAAACATCTAACCTACCTATATGCACACACACATAAAAGGAAATCTAAAAAACCAGATAGGGATAAATTGATTTTTCCTTTTTTAAATTGGAATTATTAGCTCATTGCAGAACTAAAAGGTTGTGCTGATTTGAAGAAGTGAGAAGTCAGCTAAGGCAGTTGATTTAGTACTTGTCAGTGCAATTGTTCTTCTTTTGTCAGAACGGTTTTTATTCACTTAATATTTTTCCTATATTAAGGTCATGATACCTTGCTTGGCTGGCATGTGCATAAAAGATTTTTGAAAAGCACAGTTCACTTTTTCTTTCATTTATTTCTCTTGGATATCGTGCCTTCAAAGTCTTTTGCCCCTGAGTGTAATTAGCATGATTTTTTTCTAATTCTCGAATCCCTCTTCTCACTATGTGTTTGATGTGTGACAAACCTTTGAGTTCTTTTATAATTTCAAACTCTGATTTTTTTTCCCCCACGTGCATAAATACTGGGGAAGTTTCATTAAGTAAAAACATCTATGAAAAATGGCTTACAAGGAGTTGCTTCTTTATAGTAGATGGAGTGTTATGATAAAAACATAGCTGACAAATCTAGAAAATCCAGGGCTTTGTGTAGGGACAAGTCACTACTAACAGTGACTCATTTTCTGCTCAACTTAGTTTTTCATTTCAAGCGATAGGAAAAGAACAGTAGTAGCAAATGCAGTAAATATAAAATTCAGATTAGGAAAGAAAATTTAGTGATTCAGCCCTAGCTCACAGCATTAGTACCTCAAAAAGGCGTCTGCCCTGGTATGTTCTTTTAATGTTCAACATACTATAATTGCAACATTCCCTGAAATGAATTTATTTTCTTTAGATTAATTCCTCATTGTTACAAGAGAGCATGCTTGCAGGTCCTCAGATGTAGTTCTGTCTGCACTGGGAATGCCTTTGTTGAAGATACATACTTATGACTTCAATAGGAAAAGTATTGATGCAAATTAATTCCGCTTCGTCTCCCTTTGTACTCATAGTTAACACAAAATTCTGTATTTCTACAGAATTGTAGTGTATGAATCAGAGTGAAATAAATGGGGCAGATGATACCAGCTTTATTCATATCTTATTCCCCATTTGCAGGGGCATTTCGCCACCAGGTTTCTTCAGAACCATAAACAGTTTGAAGTAACTTAGTTTAAAAAAAAAAAAAAAAATTAAACCACACCCCAAACCTCAAACAAACAAAAACCAAACCTGACTTTTCTTCACAAGTTACCAGTCCCTGGAAGATGCAGAAAGATTGTATTGCTAAGCGCTAGTCAAAGTCTGAGATCATATTTATGGAGGTTGATAGGAGGTTGATATGTCAAGGGGTCAAAGGAGGTGATTCTCCCTCTCTACTCGGCTCACGAGATCCCACCTGGAGTACTGCATCCAGCTTTAGGGTCCTCAGCACAAGAAAGACATGGACCTTTTGGCATGGGTCCAGAGGAGGGAGAGGAAGAGGATCAGAAGGAGGAGCACCTCTCCTACAAAAAAATGCTGACACTCATAATCTACCTCTTCCTTACTCTTTCCTCCTTCTTTCTTACATGCCTTAGGTTCATCTAAGTCCACTCCTATATGTTTTCTAACATGCTTTTAAAACTTCCCTTTTTTATATGTCTGTAGCTCCATGTTACATCTCAATAGATATGTTGCCTTTTGTGTATATTAGATGCTGTTAGATATCTGAGTTCTCTTTGTTCCTTCTAAAACCAAGCCAGTTTTGTCTAGCTCCAGTCTGCATTTCTTTAACTGGCATGTGAAATGTAGCTTATAGTGAAAAAATCTCCAGTCTAGCCTGTGTCCCAACTCTTCTCATCCCATGCCTATATTCCCCTGTGCTGCATCCTGGATCTCCTGATATGAGGAAACCTCCTGGTATGAGCTCTCTGCTCTCACACCAGCCTTATTTTTCTCAATACTGAAACATTTTGTTTGAATCATAAATCTCATTCTAGAATAATTGCCTGCTACTGTCATCTCTATATAACTATAATCACATGTACAAAAGTTAACAAATTAGCCATAGCTACCTCATGTCAATTAGAAAGAGGATTTTTGCAGCTCAACCAAGCAAAAAAAAGGTGCAGGCAGATGAAAATTTCAGACAGAAGAAGCCTAACAAGTCCTGAGACTTCCAAAGTCAGTAGAAATCTTGTGGCCTGCTAATACCAATGGCAATAGTCTATTACAGGACTACAGGGTAACAAAACTCAGGTTGAAGGTATTTTAAAAAGTCTCTTTTGTTATATAATTGTAAATAGTGTACTGTGTTGTCATCTAGTAGAGCACACTATAAAGTATGTTGTCCTTTTTTATGTATTGATGCAATGCTTATATAATTAGGCTTTAAAATAAAAATACATGTGTATATATGTTTAATCTTACTTTGAAGATATTCATGACTTGCTTTTTATTTGAATCTGTAATCTAATTAATTCCATATTGAAAATAAGCAATAATAATATATGTTTTGTTGTTTTCTTTTTATTTGTGACATCAGTAATTGTACTAGTGTGTTTTCCATCATGGTATGTGCTATGGAAATATATTAAAGTAGCATGTTTGTGGAAATTTATGCTGCATTTATCAAATGCTTTACCACATACTAACAACACCCATTTGAAATATTTGTTCTTCTTTGACTGTCTCTTGACAAGAATGACTGTTTCTGTAGGTGAATACTGGTGTACTGGAGTCTCAGAGGAGAAGGATTGTTACGTTGTGCAAGAGGGGGCATGCAAGAGGTTAAGGCTAACGAGAGACCGTGGCCTTGGTCAGACAGTACAGTCCCACATAACAGCTGTCAGAGACTGGAAAGATTGCTGTCGCGGGACATTTTGGAATGCCTGGCTGTGTGTGGTAGGGGGAGGGTCAGGTCTTGATTTTGGTGAAACAGTGCCCTGCCCCCCATCCCCCCCAACCCCGCAGTGTCTGTCAGCCATGGCACACTGGAGGCAGCCCCTTGATGCCTTTTTATGGGTCCTAAAATCACGAGCCAGACACGGTTAGGTGAGAAAAAGGGGTTACCTTTATAAGGATCATTATGGTGCACAACATGCTGGATGGAAAGCCCCAAAGATGTGCACATAACATTAAATTGATACAATTATTTGTGTTTAGCACATTAGCATAACTGAAAGGAATCCCCAGTTAGAGGCATAAATGATGAGGTAATTCCTCCCTGGTTCTACCCTTTTCTGAATTCCACCCCCCACTTCCCCCTTAGATAGGAACTAAACTTGGTTTATGAAAAGGTGTCTTGGAGAGGTGGTTTCAACCTTGGCTTCCAGACAGCCAAACCTTGGACCCCCAGGGCTTGGAGCCACTGGGGAATTTATTTTGTCTTTCTGGATGCCTTGAGTGGCTACCTAGAAACAGAGACTAGACAGGAAGAAGGGAATAAAGGTTGGTATTTATTTGAAAGGCCTTCAAGGGTACACCCCGGGGAGCCAAAGGCTACATACAAAAATGGACCCCAAGGAGGATGACAAGTCACGAGTTCTTCACACTTTATAGGTTTGGTTAATTTGCATATCAGCATAAATTCTCCAATTAAAACTTCAGCTAATGATGTAATTTCTTCAANAAAACTTCAGCTATGATGTAATTTCTTCAATTTCTCCAACCTCTCTAGAGGCCCAGTTTACACCTTTTGGGCCTAGGACAATCTGAGTGTCCTTGAATAACAAGTTCAGAGAGGCCCTGCCATGTCCATCTGGCATAAGGGAACAGCAGCCGGCAGGGCACAAGAAACCCCAGAGCTACACACTAGGCAACACAGGACCTGAAAAATACAAAAGTTAAAACCTAAGGCATCATTCTGTCTAATAGAGTAGGTAAAATGCTAGCTATGAATACAATAATAGGCTACAGAGCTACAAATATATATGTAAGGAATATAGAGAATATATAAAAGCAAAAAGGCAAAAATCAATTTGACATCACTCTCAGTGTTCCTAACCCAACCCCTGAGTGTCTGAGAGGATGAAAGTCCCACGTGGGAGGAAGGCCTACAAAGGGCCAAGTTTAAGAAGGGTCACAAGGAGGCAAGCACGTTGTTCTTTAACACTTCCTTCATCTTGGAGTTTTCTATCTGTTCCATTGCTGGAACCCAGGAAGTGGTAGCTATATGTCTGTCTTTCTATATCTTTCCTGGCTTTTTTCCCTTCTCCCTTTCTTCTTCTTCTAATTCTCTTTTTATGGAATGTAACATCAAATGGGTTTAAAGGTTACTAAGCTAAATGGGCTAAATCAGTGCTGTGATAAATGTTTTGTGTTGTACTGTCTTTTGCCAAAATTCCTTGATTTTTGTACTTTGCCAGAAAAAGTTTTGTGTAATTTTCACCTCTTGAGAGTATCTGGCTGGTATCTCTCCCTTGTGCCTACCCAGAGCAGAGGAACCTCAGTTTACCCCTGAACATTTAAGTGTCCGGGGTGTTACAGCAGGTCTAGTGACAGTAACCATGGTGGCTGTGTGACCAAATCACTGCTCAGCAGATGCAGGGTGCTGTGGTGGAGAAAAGCACCTCCCAAAAGACCCTGACCTTTGTCCTCAGGGTCTGGGCACACCTTCTTGCCGGAAGTCAATCCCAAATCCAGGCTGAGCTTGGAGAGTCCTGTGGTAGCCTTGGGGTTCTGGCTGTAAGCTGAGAGAGGAAAAACAATGATCAGTCTAAAGGGGAGAAATGAAAAAAATAAATTCACATGACAAAAGTGTTTGTAGAGATCCCGATTTTGATGTAAGATGTTTACCTTGGTGGCAGGCAATTTGGAGCATTAAGCTGTGTAAACTTTTTTTTCTTCCAAAAATAATTAACTTATTCAGCTTCTTCATAGCACTTAATCATAGGTTCCTCCTTTCCCACGTTCATTTCAAAACTGAAAAATGTGTTTACTTTTATAAACAAGTAACTTGCATGAATGCTTATATGAATGATACAGCACTGTAGTGACTTTATCTCTTTTCATTTAAGTTTTTAAAAAGGAAACCACCTCCCAGTGTTTCTCTTTCTTTTTCTAAAAAAAACCAACCAAAGTAACTTTTGCCAATAACCAGAAATTTTTGATTGAAAGGTGTTTAGGGTGATTGCTGTAATTACAAAGGAGTGCAAAAAAAGAATGTCTTATGTCTTCAATCGAACATTTTGAAACAGTAAGCAAAATAAAACTACTATTTATCTTTCTTTTTTATGTTAAAGTGATTGTGTGTTAATTCTTCTTTATTCCCTTTATCTGATTTTTATTTCCTACTTTTCACATTTTATTTCATATTGAGTGACATCTGAATCCAAGGCAACATGCCATGTTAAAAGACACTCTGATTTGAGAAAATTAATTCAAGTCATAGGCCAAATTTATTTAAACTTTTTTATTTAATCTTTTGAAATATTTTAGAACCATCCCACCACATTAGGTAACTTGCAGTCTTCACTTTTAAGTTCTTGATCAAACTGTTTCAGAATGTGCTTGATATTTAGATCATGTTCAGTTTGTTATATCTTTTCTTAAATAATTAAAAATAGTAGCTAAACACATGCTGAATGATTGCAATAAATTGAAATTTAGGATTCTTCTGGGATCTATTTATACTTGAAAACAAAAGCTGTGAAGTCACTTATTTTTAATCACTTTCCAATTTTTTCATGAAAAGGATAGAACATTTTTTATTTAAATTGTGTATTTTTTTTTAAATTTACTGTGCTATTAGTGGAAAAAGAATCACACCTAAATATTATTTGATGAAAGGGAACACTCTCTCAGTTTCTGTCTTGTCGTTAATATTTCTTTCTCCCTGGGATTCTAATACTGCAAACATCATATATTCTTAATAGGTTCTTAGCTAGTTTGCATTTAAAATACCCATTTCCAAGTTTCAAGGCATTTTTATCATTAGAATCAAAGCAGTAGCACACAACAGGATTTGTATCTCATGTGAGACACAACTCTACATCCAGTCTCCTGCGTTGATGAATGGGGTCCTGTGTTTCATAGTTTCAAAGAAATATGTATGTCCTATGAAGTCATACATGTCACCTTGCAATCTTACTATTACCAGTAAAACTAATTCAGATTACTCAATTACCTCAGTTAGTTCAGCAGAAAAATTCCTATGTGAGGTGCTAGGAGAGATCAACTCGTTTAAAGGGTTTTCAGCATTAGCCTTAATGGGAAAATGCACTTTATTTCATCATCCCTGCTACATGGCATGTGATAAATTTGCATTCGTCTCCTTGACCTTCCCTTGCACAGAAGAAAGCAGGAGAAAATATCACCACTACAATTAGTTTTTTTTACGGGTATTTATGTGGCTGCTATTTTTAATGTGGATTCCATAATAAAGGTGGTTTTTTTTTCCCTTTTTGCATATTCATTCATGTTCTCAGTGAAACAGCATTGCACTTAATTTACACTGGCTAACCAGAAGATTTTCGCAGTTTTGACTACCGTGCCTAATACAACAGGAAAGATACTTACCATATCTCTGCTAAAAAGCCTGTAGCATGAGTTTAATCATGCTATTTAATTGTTGGGCTTAATTTGAAAATAATTGTTCACAGCAATTAAGTAAATGCCCCAATTTCATTAACAGACTTCCTAATTTGAAAGTACAACATAAAAGTGCTAATGTTGCTTCATTAGGCTTGAATTACTGGTTCTAATGCTACTTTTTTTACTGTCTATACAATTTCTCTCTGCACTAGAATATCAGCCTAATAACTGGTACTAGATTAGTAACAAATTTCCTGTTGTAGCATATTCATGTCCTAGCCAAATGTGCAATGTTTTATTACAAAAGAGACTCAAGTCTGTATTTTAAATTTTAAGCATAGTCTGAAATTTAAAGACATCTTAGATATAGCAATAGCTGATAAAATGTGTAGGAGTTAATTGCTTTGCAGAAGAATACAAGTTTTTTTCAAAATTTAATGTCCCAATACATTGGTGCTACTTGCTATATAAGAAACTGCATATGAGAAATAAATGGGAAGTAAAGAGATAGTAAATGTGACTGCTGATAGGATATAGTGATGACCGAAATAATTATGGTAGTGTCACAATATGTCATTATAGATGCCATGTGAGATGTCATTAATGTCTTTAATTGTCAGAGCTATTGTTTCCCTAAGACACTGAGGAATCATTTCACTTTTTTTACCATATTACTCTAAATGTGTGTAACAAAGAAGAAGTATATTTCTATTTCAATCAAGATGATTCCTTTTTTGCATATAAAAAAACATCAGTATCCAGTAGCTTCATCATGCCATGGAGTGGAGAAAGGAAAATGTAAAAGAAAAAGTTGCAGATAAAAGCAGTAGGAAGAAATTTAAAAGACTGTAAAAGTACATAAAAGCACAAAATAGAATAGCCCTTGCTTTTTTCTAAGTTAACTTCAAGCTTTCACTCAATTTCCTTTATTATTTCTCATACTCTCCCTTGCTTAATGTATAAGGATGATTAAAAATAGGTTAGCGAGAAAAACATATTGAGGTATTTCTTGTGAAATCCTGCCAGCTGTCTTGTGTGCTGATCATTAGTAGATAAATGTAGTATTGACAACATTTAAGTAATTATGGATTTAATATTTGTAAAAATATGCATATGGTTAGAGTTTGGTGGGTTTTTTCATTTTGGATAGCAACATGTTGTCTCGTTCATGCATGTGTATGTATATACAAATTCTAAAGCTCATAACCAGGAAAAGAATAATTTTGATGTACTACTCTCCACCTAAAAATACAAAATCCTGATTATATGTATGGCACATGGCTATGGAGAAAAATTTACACATATGTAGAAATGTTGTAAATAGACCATGGTGTTTGTCTTGTGGGTCAAGAGGAGATTGAGAGAATTTTTCCTATTGAAGGAGAGAATCAAACTCTTCTCGGTACTGAAAGACAATACAGAAAAGAATAAATGTCTTGGTCTGGATTGTCACCCCACAATAACCAGCCTTTTGTGTTTTTGCCTAGGACCATTGTAAGCCTGCACACAGGCAATAGTTGTGAGAGTGAAGTCTGCATTCACTTTTTAGAAATGCTAACAGAGTTAGTTATGTGTGTGTATACATTTGTACAGATACTGGCTGAAATAAGTTCACCCTGGTTCAACAAAGGAGCAAAGTCTATCTTTATTTCTTTCCTGATTGTTTCCTGAAGCTCAGCAAAGTACTTCAGAATTGACTCTTACATTCTCTCTGTTGCTCCACTGTATCTAGCCAGAATTTTCTTTTTTTAAAGATCATCAAATGTAAATGGGTACCACTTTAAATAATGTCCTGCCTAGACAGGCGCTGATTCTGTAACTGTAGTTTAGTCAGATGTGATTCCAGCTGCCAGAAGTGCCAAACTAACCTGGATTTTAATGAATTACTACAATATTATTCAAATTATTCTTCTCTCTTCCAGGCTAAACTAAGAAAAAAAACCACAACACATACTAAAACAAGTTTTCAATGCTGCAGTCCATCTTCTGTAACATACAAGAGTGAAAACAGAAAACTGCACAATTTATTCTTTTTATGTTGTTGTTTTAACAGCCTTTGACCTTTCTGGAGGTCCTAGAGTGTTGCTATTATTTTGTCTGTGTTTACTATTACCTATATCATGCAAGGAATTTCTTTTACAAGTCCATCAGCCAGAGTTCCATTTTATCCATGTATTTAATAAAATTTTTATATCATGACAGAAAAGTTATGACAATTAGCATAGCTGAAATTGTTTGTCTTTCAGCTCCCATCTTTGTTCATTTAACTTCCTCATCATTTCCTCATTTTGAATCTGTGCAAATATGGGTCTTACTGTGTCTCTGTAGTTGGTTTTTGATTGCATCTAAGATTCCATGTAAACAGACACCTCTACAGTAACCCTTCCAGTGACCCCTACAGAACTAAAATTACAGCTGTTATCTTTCCTTTAGACAGTTTGCAAAGTTGTTTTCTCACTTCTTCTCTTACCCCTGAGCCCATAGATTCTTTTTGACATGATTAAAATTAGTTGTATAAGGGGGAAGTTCCAGAATCAGGCCTTGTATCTGTGTACACGCACTCACATGTTGAGCTTAAATTGTTTTTTCTCAATATTTGTTGATAATTCAGTCATAGTGAGCAAGACTACAAGATAAAGAAAGGGAAATAATAAAATAAGCCAGATGGTACTTCAATTTCAAAGGGGAAACGTAGAGTTTAATGTTTTCCATAGTTATGAATAAAAAAGAAAGAAAGGAAAGAAACTTGTTTTGAAAAATGATGCTAATAGGATATTGCATAATATTTAAACATATATTCATAGGAAATGGATCAGAATGCAACCAGCTTTTGCTATTTTACTTATTATTAGATTTCAATTTGGATGTCAGAAAGATATTTTATGATAACCATTTTTTATGGTTTGTGTTACTTGTCATCTGTCTTGTGGAGAGTTCTTTTTTTTATAATTTAAATCTGATATTTCTAAATGATAAATTTTGGAGGGAAGGACACCATAATATACCTTTGGAAAGTTGCAAAGTTGATAGTTTTAAGGGGTTTTTTTGAATAGGAGTGAAAACTAAATTAAAAACAATATATGTTCTCCCAGGGAAATCCTATGTATGTTCTCCCAGTGAAAAACTATTGAACATGAATATGTATTCTCCAACAAGGGGGGACTTTCACACATGCTTGTATGTTAAATTGAAAGTCAGTCAGTTCTCTTGGCGCTGTCTTCTCTTTCATAATCATATCCCATGAAATTCCTCCATGTAGGTCCCTGGACAGTCCAAAGTCTGCTCTCATGAAATCTAGGATTGTGATCCTGTTTTTTGTCTTGTTCCCTTTTCTTGGGATGTTAAACTCCAGCGTCTCACTGCTGTCAAGATTGTCCCTGACCTTCACATCCCCAGCCAGTTCTTGCTTGTTTGTGAGTGGCATATCAACTTCTCAGTCATCTGTGTCAGAACATCATCACTAGTGCATGCACCATGTATGGATTGTGCCCTGCTGTGTTGCCCCTTCAGCTGATCTTGGAGCAACAAAGCTGATTTGATTTCAGAATTATATGAGATAGTTTGGCAGTCTGACAAAATTTGAGACTTTTTCATTTTCTTTCTTGTCATGAACCATGGGAAGCATAATGTGAGCCAGACTTATGTGACTCTTCAGTCATCAACCACTCGGCAGGCAGAATGCTCTACTTGCAAACGATGACTATCAAACCTAAAGAAAAAATATTCAATGCCACTAAATGGTCATGATATGAAGCAGTTCATGAGAACACCATCATGACATCTTCACTTGCCTTCACACTGGAAATCACCATTTTACTGTCAAATAGTTTTTGAAGTAGCTTCAGTAGACGTTCTAGTATCTGTCAGTATCAGTAGTAGCAGGATGTGAAGGATTTGCTCTTCATGGGTCAAGTTTCTTTAGATTAAGTGCTACTGATGTGAGAAGACTGCTGCAGGCTTTGGTTATCCAGCAATTGTTGTGGAGCATCAGGATGACAGAGAGCTTACTTGAGAATTTATCTGATGCATCAACAGCAAACCAGTATTGAAATTTCTATTCCCCTGTTTACTAGCCTGCAGAAACATGATTTGACTTTACTATACAGATTAATGGGCCTGAAATGATGAGAAAATAATTACTTTTCAAAGAATGCTGAGGGACAGATTACATAATTTGCCATGCTTGAGTTGTGCAGTACTTTGTTCACATAGGTTTCCCAACTATACACAAAGGAGGAAACCTGCTTCCTGTTGTTCATCCTCTCCTTTGGCGATGTTTATAAGCACTGTTTTCTCTGATCATGTATATATTCTGGAACTCACATCTTTACAGCTATTTGATTCTTTGCTTAGTCCTGTATTAATGGTGTTAGTACTTTGCAGTTTTGGCTAATGAAATCTTACCCTGAGCACTAAGCATTGCTGCAAATAATTAATTAATCGGTTGGAAAAAAAAGTCAAAAGCATGTATTTGGAAGAAAACATGGCAGCATTTTCATGTACCACACCATAATTTTCTGTGTAGTCTACACCCTGAAGTAAATTTGAATATTATGTTTTCCTCCTTACCCTCAAGATGGAAGAGTCAATGAGAAATCTGAGATCTCTCTGAAGTTTCTCTATATGCAGAACTTTGCAATAGGCTAGGATGTCACGCTCATGATCTTACTTGCTCCATTTATGGGTCCCAGTATTCCTACCTTCAAGACAGGGTGTTGTCCTTTTTATCTTACATATTAATGAACTTGCGAGGTATGGTAGTTTGCACTCAGGAGGTTTGATTTTGTAAAGCTTTAAATAAAATTTTCTTATCACAATTCCTTTACATTTTAATAAACTCAATAAAAAATTGAGTGCATCTTGCAGGAAAATGTGAATTGTTTAAGATAGTATATATTGAAAACAGAAATTGTTGAAAAGAGGATTACAGCATAAACTAAACAAGTTTTGAAACCTGTCTTGCTTCTAAAGTTCTGTCTTTTGATTGATTGTGTAACTGTACATGTAGCTTTCTGCATGGTTACTCTTCTAATAAGTAGATTGAGATGCTGGTTTAAAAAGACTCAAGGGGTTGGATGATGGACTTGTAGAAATACTTGCTCTTACAGGTCACTGTATTGGTAAATGGGGGACATAATGGTGTCCATTTAGCACTATGAATTTATGCCACTGTCAGTGTTTGTTTAGCCAACGGTGATTTAAACAAGCTGTTTTCAATGAATTTTTTTT
>VZRQ01000986.1:333300-483330 GCA_013397975.1 Machaerirhynchus nigripectus | reverse complement strand
TTCTACTTAAGCACTAAACGCTTGGTTTTACAAAGTTTACAAGTATCAGACTGGACTATCAAATCCAGGTCAGCACACAGAGCATGATTCCACAACACGGGATGCAGCCTGACCAGACAGTCCTGTCACTGCTGCAACTTTGTCCTGGTCAGTGACATCCTGGTATCACTGAACTAAAGGATGGCTGTCTCCCTGATGCTCTTTCCTATTACAAGGTGGGGAAGGAAAAAAAAGGAGGAAGAAGAAAAAGGAAAAAACCTGAGACCTGGGTGAAGCACCTCTATTCCTGAGAAGCATTCACATCAGAGAACAGAAAACCCGTCAGAAAACCTGGATGACCCCACTGCTTTAGGGACACTCAGCCCTCCAGATCGGCTGGTTCAAAGAGCCCTGGACCAGCCCATGGGCTTCAAAGAGTCCCATTCTGCAGTGCCCTGCAAATCCTACCTTCCCCTTTTCCCCTCTCCTCGCCCAAACATCACCTAGCTATGGGATATGAGGCCAAGAATTTCATCAGCTGAAAATCACTTAAATGGTGGATGTTCTGATAGGAGTGTGTCTTCAAAAGTATAACCCAAATTTACTGTTGTAAGTGACATACACCTCACAGAGTTAACAGGAACCACCTGTATGGAAACAGCTTCGGTCCAAAGCACAGATACATTTTGCTTAGTCATAAAAACTTTTTTTTTTGACAATACTGTAACTGAATCATTTACAAGCTGAAACTGTTCACCCAGTATCTGAAATACGTCACAGCGAGTTACAGTTATCACTAAGACTTCACAGCAAATAAAACTTGTAACTAAACATGCACAGATCATTATATATACAGTGATAAAAAAATAATGATGTACATTTTCTTGTAAGAAGAAATTAAGTAAATTCTTTGTGCATTTCAGGATTGAAACATCTAACCTATATAAAATTACTTTAAAATATGAAGTAAATATTTAACCCAAAACTTGAGAAATCTTTTGTAATCTGCAATATAGCCTTCTCATTTCCATTTTTCTTTCTCTGACACAGAACAACTTAAGAATTTTATCCTCTAAGATATTTAATAGTAATGTGCAGATATAAAAAAATACGTCCTCTGTGGCAAGCTTGAACATATATATATATATATTTACAAACCTCCAGAACAAATTAGCATTAAAAAACACAGAAGTAGCAGATTGACATAGTGCTTTATTTAAGCTGTCTGTACGAAGGAAAATAATGTGCATCCCTATCATATACGTGTAAAAATACTAAGGATGTACAGTGTACAAAAACAGTTTCTTGTAGTTATTTCACATCCTTGTGGGTCATATACTTAAGGAAATAAACAGTTTAAGTATGACCAACAGTAATACAGTTTCTTGGGTTCGTAGTCGTGTCTGCTTAATATCCTTAACCATATGACTAGATCTTGCATGGATCTAATGAAAGAACTAGCAAGGTCAAGAAATGTCACAAACTCTAAAGCTACAGGGAGGTAATTCAATTACCAATTTAGAGGTTTTTATTTAAATAAATACTTTACATTTCATGCTTGCCTGTAATGCACTACCAGGAGCAAGATAAGGAAATTCTACTGTAGACAGTACAAACAGTAGCAGCA
Organism: Machaerirhynchus nigripectus; assembly: GCA_013397975.1. Lineage (NCBI taxonomy): Eukaryota > Metazoa > Chordata > Aves > Passeriformes > Dicruridae > Machaerirhynchus > Machaerirhynchus nigripectus. The sequence goes on along the minus strand of VZRQ01000986.1, from coordinate 481,724 downwards.
AAGTGTGTACATTGAGGTGTAATATATAGACCCTGCAGTTAGTAAGGAAAGACCTTACTTTTGTACTCTAGGAGAAGCACATGGCTCCTGCAAGAACAGTCAGCTTTAAGAAGCCGCAAGTAAAGATGGAAAAAAAAGGTAAAACAATACTGGAATTAAGTGTTCTTTAAGCAACAGGAATGTACTGGAAGATGGATTAGTGTGGAAAGCGAAGCTGTGTGCAAAACTGCCAAAATCCAAACAGAAATGACCTATTTCCTCCGAGATGGCTGCAGTACAAGAGGGCATACTGTATGTCATGGAAGTCAGTACAAGCTGGAGTCAAGGTCTGAAGTGTACTGTGCTCAAAAGGCTCACCAAGACAACCAGCCACCACCTCCTGTCCAAACCCAACCACAGCTGCAGACAGCAAAAAAAAGAGCTTCAAAAGTTTCTCTCAGCACTGCTTGTCCATTTCTCTGTCATCTGTTTCTAACACCAGTAAGAGGGAATCCCCCAAGCCTGGGCAGCACAAGGTGGCTGCTGACTCTTTGCATCACAAACTCCATCACTGATGTTTTAGAAGGCAAACAATGCAACACAAGTGATGTTTTAAAAGGTTTTCAAATAGTTCACTGACAGACCCTTCCCGCAAGCTGCGCACTACCTGGCTAGGCGACAGAGAGCAAAGCACAGGGTGTCACTGCCACGAGGAGCCGCTGGCCAGAGCCACGGCCAGTCAGTCACTGGCTGGAGCTGCCCTGTCCCAAGAAACTTATTGCTATTACAAGCTGAAAATGGGAGAAAACACAGGCATGTAACACAGATTTTGAATCACCATAGTTTCAGTCTGTAAGTACAAGACCTTTGCAGAGAACTAATTAATGCCCGTCTGTTAAGTACTTGGTTATTTCAGTCACTCGCTCACTGTGTCAGTGTAGACGCCTCTACACCACCAGTCCAGGACCGACCTGCAACGCATTTGCTGCTCTCTCTTCTCTCCGCACAGGGACAACATCTACACGTCTTTAGTGTTACAGGGTGACATAATGAAATCCTATGCAGTTAGAACATACATCATGATATATTTCTATCTGATTATCCATCCATTACTAAAGATAAAACATGAAACATGAAAAATTGTCTAAATTACTCTGCGTCTCTAGCTGCCTTGCTAAAATGCCCATCTACCCCTTGACCATCCCAGCACATGCACTGCCAGCAGTGGGCTTCATGCTTGGGCACTCAACTTTCCACATCAAGAGGCTAAGGCATCTGTGTAGGAACATCTCTCCTCTCAGACTCATCTACTCACTCACACAACGCAACCAGGAATACTCTGCAATATCACAGTCTTAGTGGGAGCTAACAAGAGCTGAACGCAGAGATACTTCCAATGATAATCCCACGGAGTCGGGGGTTCCCGATGTTGCCGCAAGGGTGCGCGCGCTCTGTCACTGCGCCGCGTCACGCCCCGACTCCTAGCACCAAAGGGTTTATTATTAAGATTATCATTGCGGAAGATCAAAGCTAAAGTTTATGCACATGTTCTGTTAGACACAGATCTTCAGAAATGGAAAGACGTTTCCCTATCAGTGGAGCGTTTGTTTTGATGTTTGAAATTCAGTCAATCAGGTACCACGGTTATACGTAACTTGCTGGGTTTCAGAACTCTTTTGGTTGAGGGCAAATCTTCCTTGAGAATGGCTGATCGCAGAAATTTACTATTTTAATTGTTACAATAAAGTGCTTTTCTTGTAATCACTGTGGTCTCATTGTTCAAATGCAATTCCTTCATATAGAACAGACATTTCTCTTGTGCTGTCAGGCTCTTACATTATGTTTATCCTAAATGGAGCACAAGATGTAGCTTTTTTGTCTGTTCACTTTTAACCCTTTGGCACATGAGGTCGGAATTCCCCACCTCCACTGCCGAACGGTTAAAAGACACTATTTCATTCACAAAAATCTGGTTCTAAGCAGTATGTACAGTTTCAGAGCCTTGTTAAAATTTCCACATGGGAGAAAAGTGCATTATTCCCTTCAGCTTGTACAGTCCTTCCATATATTACAAAATTAACTGCTATAAGCCTGTTCTAAGATGTAGCAGCATTTGCAAACATGACACATACAAACCTTATCTCTAAAAATAAATACTACTGCAGTATAACCAAAAAAAAAAAAAAAAAAAAAAAAAAAAAAAAAAAAAGAAAAGAAAAAAAAGAATATTCAGAGTTAAACACCTGGAGAGGAAGCTAATTCACAAACTCAAAATAAAAACAAGTAAGGCAAACACCTGTTTACCTTGGTGCACACATTTTGGTGAAAAGCAATACCATTATGCCTGTCTACATTCTTCAGCCATCAGAGGTGATGCATATCATGAAAGAGAAAAGCATGAGAAAGATGTTATCTGGTGCAAATTATAAGACCCCTTGAACAACTTCAACTGCTGCTTTTATGCCTTCATTTCTTGCATGTATAATGTTCGATTCTCCATGATTGCACATGAACCTGGAAGTTCTAAGTGGCAGGCTGGGTGAGCCCAGCCCTTCTGCTTCTTCTGTAGTTTCCAACAGTAATTAAAAAATAATATATATATATATATTTATATATATCAACAGTTTAAGTCCTTCTCTCAAACATTTCCCAAACAAATTCCAGCCAGATGTTAATGACACAGACCTGCTTCAAGTAATGATATGCCTAACAGAAACCTTGCATATGTACATCACCACCTCTACGTCTCCTCATTCTAACCAGCACAAACAGATGCAAGAAAATGTTATCGCCTAGTCTGTTTAGACTAATTACAATTTTGATTCATCTTCTGGAAGAAGATAAGCTGGACCAACATGGCTTTTGTTTAGCCTCCACTGTGAGGAAAAATAGATGACTACTTGTTCACAAAGTGTACAGTGCTGAAGTCAAGTCATCTACCTTCAAAGAAACTGTTAGTAACTTCTTGACGTTGCTATTATACTGAGACTGTGGGCAGCAGCAACAGCAGGAGAGCGGAGTAGAGAGAATCTCTTATGTCATGCAAAACCAGAACGGATTTTAGGTAGGTTTGGGAAAGAAACTTGTTCAATTTGGAATGGTCTCTGAAAGTGCCCCTGCTATCATAGTAGTATCTAGTACTGGTGGTGATGTTCAGGAATCATTTTCAGTGATAAACCTAAGATGACAGTGAAGCAGCAGAACAAAAAAGTTATTCTCGTCCACTTGCAGAGTAGGAAAACTGGGGGAAATGCGGCCGCCTCTCATTGTCCATGCAGTCCATACCATCCTCGTCATCTGTGTTAAGGAAAAAGTTCAAAACATCAGTATATTTGCAATAAAATTTTAGTATTCACCTGATATGCAGTACATCTTTCGGGGTTCAATGCTGAGGTTAAAGGCTCAAGTTGAAGTAAGACTTTAGTTAAGCACATAGGCTTACGTTCACACAGCAGGATGATACTCACTGAAAGGACGTCATGCCCAAAAGTCACTATTTATTTTAGGCTGGATTGATTGGTTGGTTCATTTTATTCTGACTCTCATCTGAGAACTTCAATCACTACTACCCCTTCTAGGCTAATCCAAACATGCCAGCACACCCAGCCTCTGGCAGCACAGAAGCCGAGCGCCAATTGAGGCAGCCAGTCTCCATCATTTCTTGAGCTGAGCTCAGGAAATTATAGTCTTACTGTAGATATATTTAAATATTACTCCATTTTGAAGTGAGTTAAAAGGAAAAACAGCTACAAAATGAAGAATTCATACAGGTTCTATGTGTTTCAATTCTTAGATATTATTTTTAGTAAACTACTTATTTTTACAGTATTTACTGGGATCAGAAGAAATACGGAATAAACCAAATTCATAAATATTTTTATTTACATAATTCCTCCAGTGCCAATGGAAAGCAGGCACCAGATGTTACCTAACTCTGAGAATTTGTATGTACATTCTCACATGGCTTTTTAATAGAGCTTATTCTTAAAGACTCCTACTGAGACTGCTATTCTAACAATGTATTTATATGCAACCTTTCAGAATTCTGTGTCTTTTGTATCTTCATATATTCTACACATAAAAACTAGAGTTAATGCAGGTCTGATATCAAATCAACAGACCCCAAACTAATCCAAATTTTAGTAAAATTTGTTCAAGTTACAAAGATGAACAAATTTTTATCAAGATAGGTGGGAGAAGAAAGGGTTCTTTTTTCACAGCAGAAAGACTTAAAATCACTTAAATTATGGATTTTGAGCAACCCAGTCTAGTGGAAGGTGCCCCTGCCCAAGGCAGGGGGCTTGGAACCAGATGGACTTTAGGGTCCCTTCCAATCCAAACCACTCTATGCTTCTATGACTGTGTTCAAACACTAAAAATGCAAAATCCAGAAAATATTCTGGATCCATTTTTAACAGAAAACTGCAGCTAACCTGGGAGTCCCAAAACGTCAAAATCATCTACTTTTGTGATCCTCCTTTCTCAGCCTCCAAGATAAAGAAATAAACAAAATCCCAAATATCCCCATTTAGAAAGAAAATCCATTCATGAACTCAGGAGCAAGATTTTAACTGCTCTGTCTTGGTAAGTAACTGTAAAGCCCTGGCTTGGCTGATCAGATCATGATTCTTGTGTGTAACAGAAGATGACAAAACCACAAACTATGGTGAAATCGCATTTGCTCCAATAAAGAAATTGTGCAAGGTCCAGTGCCGTGGTTACATCCATATTAACACCTTCTTTAAGAGCTCTGCTGAAGCATAGGACTTGATACGAAATTTAATTTTCAAGTAATTATTTTTTTCGAAGTACTGCCTTTAAAGTATTTCAAAACATGCCTGTCTTACTAAAGCTACACAGCTCACTGAACCCACCAGCAGTGCCCACATGCTTAAAGAAGGCTCCATGTTCCAAGTACTTTGCTGAACTGGGACCTTGACTGCCAACCACTAAACACTTGAAGCTGGTGTCTTCTCTTATTTAAAAACAAAGAAAAACCCCAAACCAACAAACAAATGAAAAAACCCCAAACAAGATCAACACCAAAAAGCCCATACCAAAAATGCCCCCAAAAGCCAACCCAGAGTGATCTAATATTCTAAGCTTTGTAGTTATTGCATCAACAAAATAAAGCTGTCACTGAGTTACTCTTACACACTTCCATCTGAAGACTTTTATTAGTAACAGTGAAAACAGCTTTTCTATTCTAACAGAAAAAACCTTACACACTGCTTTATTATAAACATTATTGTTACGCTTATGCATCACTCCTGACTTACATTTTTCAGGCGGTGTTATTGTAATGGTCTGAGCTGTAAATTCTTCATCAAAATACCTGGTGTCTGTCTCAGATGTCACTTGAGGTTTAAAAGGAGGTACAAGCTGAAAGGCACCAAGAAACAAAACAAAATTACTACACCTCAAAGCAGCCAAATTACTATCACGAAAACAAGCAAGTTCTTTTTCCCTACACCCCAGATCAAACAAGTAGGTCTGTGGAGAGGCAGCTGAGTCTCTAACTTCCACTAAGAGATAGAACCCCTTAGAGTCAATCCCAAATATACCAGTTCAGAATCCAGTTAATAGCAGAACACAGCTAAATTCCAAGTATCACTCTCACATGACTTACAGATAAATTGAGCTGCATAAAGATAATTACCTAGAAACTCTTCAGGCCAATTTAATTACCCACATAGCTGCCAGGCAAAGGCATCTCTAGATACTTCACCACAACTGGGTGGTATAAACAGCTAAGAAGGAAAAGACTACACAGAGAGCATAATAAGCATGGTTTGGGGTTTTTGTTTTCGGTGGTAAGGCCTTCATCTGAATGCACCTTTAGAAGAAATTACATGATGTGAAAATAAATTTTACATTTGAAAAAGGGCCAGTTCAGGCTTAAGGGAGTTGCTGCATCTAAACCTGCCAACTGCTTTCACAGCACAGTGTGGGATTTCCCAACAGGAAATCATGAGTAGCCACTCACAGCCTGCAGGCAGAACTCTCTTGCCCCCTCTTTTGCCTTGCTATCCACCTTCTCCACCAGAAGAACTGCTGATAAATTCTTACTGGAAGGCATACTGAGTATGGAATATCACACTGCATGCTGCCAGTCCAAAAACAATACAGCAGTTTAGTACATATGATATTGCAAATTGTGTATGTGTGTGTGGTGTGACAATGTTCTTGTTTGTACATTGGAGCCCTTTGGTGCTATCTCCTCATGTGGGATGTAAAACACACCCTGAGAATAAGTGTAATTGATTTTTCTTTCAGTACAACAGATTATATCCTGGCTCCCTGATATTATCACCTTGCATGAGGTTTTCACTAGTTTCATGTTCTCTCTCTCCTCAACTCCAAAACACTAACAGCAAAAAGTTAACTTGTTCATTCACCCCACAGCAAAGAAGGAGGAACTGCTGCTAAGCTCCCTCTTTTCCCCAAGTTCTATGCACTAGATGCATAGATGTACGTGATCTGTACACAGTAATAGACCGATTTTATCTGATTCAGTTCTTCACTATCAGTAAAAGCAATTATTAAGCAAAACCAAATCTATCAATTAATACACTTAACAGAGTACAATAAATCTGATTAATATTTTTACAAAACTAAGTTCAGCTTTCCCTTACATTGACATACAACACCAGAGAGGTATTTTGAAGTGAAAGTCCAGGGCATTGTAGAATAAATGCTTAAGGAGCTAACATATAGAAACACATCAGAAGAATCTTCCAGGTATAGGTCAAGTTACATCCAATGTTTATAAACAAAGTATTCTATTTTATTGCACAGACTCCCTCACTTTTTGAAAATTATTTTAAATGCATCCAGGCTACCCCAAACAATTCTGCACTATTAAAGCAGATTTCCAAAGTTATACATCTCTCCAGCAACACAGCCACACAATTCCTAAAAAAAGAGTTGTTCCAGTGCAACATCCCACATTACCATTTTATTCTAATTTTTATATCTGAAAAAAGAACACTCAAAAAACTAAAATTAAAAAAACTAAAACACCAACCAAAAAACACAGCAAAAAACCCCAAAACAAAACAAAAATTTAAAAAACCCACAAAAAAAAAGCCTGCACAAGATTACAGAAAGCCAAGCAATGTACTCTAGTCAAGGGCAAGTGTCCGCCAAATCATTTTAAAAAGACACTTTCCCAGATCTCAGCAATAAATTCAGTATGAAAAAAAATGTGTAAGGTAAAAGGTTTATAACAATTTTACTACTTCCCTGATTGGAATACTTTTTAATGGGCAGAAACAGAAAATGCCATTTCACAAAAAGATAAAACTTTGCATTTGAAAATAATGAAAATACAAGCTTAGGAAAAATTTTCTTCTTCCTCAAGTCAAGGACAAGAAGCAATGTTTTTTCAATGGTGCAGCACACGTGCAGTAGAACAAACTACTCCTGCTGTGAAGTACCCCAGAGACCTTTCATGCTTCAACTACTTTGCAAAGAGAAGGAGCAAACCCTCCCTTCACCGTCTGTAACAACTGTGAGTCAGGTTCAAGTAGTTAATGAAACACAAAAGGTATGGCAAGGTAAGGTCATTATATGTAGCAGTGTATGGATGTGCCACTGGAAAGGAAAATGAAAATGCATTATATGACAAGTTTCTTTCTCAAAAACTTACAGGCTAACTACTGGTTTATCCAGGGATTTGTTACGTCTTTTTTTTTAATCCACTGAGATGAACAAGCCTCACTACGACTTTAAATCCTCCCCTTGTTCTCTCCATCTACCTGAAATAGTAATGGTTATGGAAAATACTTTGAAAACATTATTTTAGGAAGAGAAGCACAGTGCTAAATGACTCTTGAGGAATAAATAATTACAGTAATAATTTTAATCAGGTATGAAAAGCACCATTAAAACAAAACTCATTAAGTTGGTGCTCCGATTCAATGCTCAGCAGCAAGGCCTATTAGAAAACTGTTTATCAATAACATCCAATAAGTCAGCTGATGAAAATTTCAGTGATGACAGAATTCCAGCTGTCTGGGGAAGTGAAACAAGTAGAAGACATGAAACTCCAGGCTTTAACTAAAAGGGAGGGAGGGACCTGATGCAAATTTATGTCAATGGTGCTTTAGGATTCATCTGTCTTACAGCACTACCTTTCATATCCTGGACATTAAAGGCATTTGGAAACTTCGCTGACTGCAAATACAAGCTCTCCAGCCATGTGGCTCTCCAAAGCAGCGTACACTGGTTTTTATCCAGGCTGTGCCTTTATGTACAGCCACGATCACATAAAACCTTTGGAAAAGTGGAAGCAGTAGCTGAGATTAAGAAGCACAGATACAGCTGAACAGAGAGTCAGGAAGGTTTCTTGAATCCTTCCATACACTTTGCCTCCTTTCCTCACAGCATCACCTCCACCTCCCACACAGCTGTGTGGACAGACAGAACTGGGGATTGCTCCTTTCCATCTGTTCTACCTCACCTACCAAACCAGCTGGGGCTAAAGTCGTCTGGACGTCCCATTCCAGACTCCTGAGGTGACACCAAAGCCCCTCCTCCCCTTCTCCAACTAAATTCTTGGCAATCATTTTTCTGGAGAGATGTCTCCTTTGTCCATTAGTTGTCAGACTTCATTTAAAACCAGAAAGCAAAATGTCCAGAAAGTTCAGCTGTAATGAAACCATTAGAAAGACAAATAAGGTGCAAATGCTGCAGAGATAAATGCTTAGACTGACACTCCAGAAGCTTCTCGATACATCCCAAGGAAGACTGAAGCTGAGGTTTAATGATAAAGATTAAAACACCCAACATCAAAAACAGCTCTGATGATCACAACATGAAGATGCCACTCTACAGCCAGCGACATTTCACATTTGGTGCACAAGGAAATAGTGTCCAGGTGCTATTGACACAGCTATTCCTCACTTCTGGCCTGAGAAGTCAGAAGTCCAAGAGTGATGTGAGCACCAGAAGGCACATCCAGTAACTTGTGCCCAAAAGGAGTAAGATAAGCTTTTGTTAAGCACAGGCCTTGTCAGTCTGCAAGAGAATCGCACTGCTTGGTCCTGGCTGCCAAACTTAAGTATGGGATAATTTTCTTCCTTTAGGGGCCTCAATTCAGAAAAATGCTCCAACCAGACAGGGAACTGCACCTCCTGACAATCTACTCTATGGAGCAGAAATACAGATTTTCTGAGTTTATGCATTACACACACACATATGCATAGATATGCATGTGCCTGTACAAATAAAGAAATAAAAGTCTAAACTCAGTGTGAGTTAAGTGACTTTAAGAGTTTGTGTTCAAGACAAAAATCCAATTTCATATCCATCTGTCAAGCTGAATCTGCCCTGGCCATTTCAAAGGCTTGATGTTAGAAATGACAGCAGAAGCAGTATTTTAGTGTCTTCATTATCTCCAGTGAATGGCATTTCCATTTGGCATCCATTGAGAGCAGTGTGTGAGAAACACCACGGTTTTTCCACAGTTTAAGTCCTGGAAAATTTGACACTTATCTCCTAGAGGAAGGAAAGGGGCAGGCAAAGTATTTGACTGTTATAGGTACACTGAGCTGTACAGGCTTGATTCTACACCTTGAACTTTCTTACACTTAGTGAACAACTATATAAATACTTCAGTATGAGAGAAAGTATGTAAGCCTACTTGCTCAAAGATAATTTACCAGGAATCACTTGTCTTGGTGTTGTATCAAAAGTGGCTGAAGCTACTTCAAAGTAATCGTGATGCACTCGATCTGCCAAATGAAAAGCATGATGCTTAAGAATATAGATCTGATCTTCCTTCTCCTTTTAATTTAAAGGCAATTTTCACAGAATCACAGAATACGCTGAGTTGGAAGGGTCCCACAAAGATCATCATGTACAACTCCTGGCCCTGCACAGCACCATTCCCAAGAGTCACTGCATGTGCCTGAGATTGTTGTCCAAACACTTCTTGAACTCTGTCAGGCTGGTGCTCCGACTGCTTCCCTAGGTAGCCTGTTCCAATGCCCAACCACCCTCTGGGTGAAGAACCTTTTCCTAATATCCAACGTAAACTTCCCCTGGCACAACCTCAGGCCATTCCACTGCCCTAAGAATCCCATCGACCAACAGACTGCAGCTGAGTTGTGCTGAATAGATGGGAGAAATGCCTGTCCACGCCCCTCAAAGTAGAGTTTCCACCTGGGGGGAAAGGAGGATGATTTGAGTTGAGCCTCAAGCCAGTCAATAAGCATTCCTGTAGGGACTGGTTCATCCCCATACCTGGCCCCAAAGAAGCCGGGAATTGGGAATACCCCACAGACCCTGCATGTGGTGATCCTATGCAGGGGGAGGAGAAGGAGCTGGAATTTCAGTGGTGGAAGGACATACAACACAAGTACACAGGCAAACAGGCTTCAGCAGGGAAGTTTACCCACGGATAAACTGTTTCCCAAGGGATACAATGCTGTTACCAGGGACAGAGAGAAACCACAAACCCCCAGGACTACAGCAACATAAGTTTCAGAATCAGACACCCTTATGTATAATTTCCTTCCTGTACATTCAAGCAGCTGGGGGAAGGATGGCAATCAACCTCTAGGTCTGCCCATATGGTTTAAGTTATCAGTGGAAACACAGTGAAAGTATCAGACTGGTTAGATGTTGTCTGATCTTTCTACAACTTCACATGGCAACAACATAAAAGCAACCAACGAGGGTAATTTCTGCAGGTTTTGTGGCAGTGCAGATTATTGTACAAAAATAGTATGATTCAAATAGCAATAAGCTAAAACCAAATGGTGGTATTTTCCTATTTCCCTCCCACCCTTTCCTTTCAGAAGTACTTAAATGTGCATTTAAGATCATAGTTACACTGCAGAATTTGCCAGGCCTGAACCCAGGACTTCAATCATGGGATTTCATCATTTGCTGAGTTTGTGTCTTGAGTAAACCAAAGTAGCTGCAGCTAAAGGGTAAGGAACAGCTTCTTGCAGCTGTCAGACTTCCTGCTGAAAGTCACTGCCTCCACCCTGGGCTAGGTGCCTCCAAAAGCACCGCCTGCAGCAAAGCCAGGCCTCCCCGCTTCAAGTATTGCTGCCACTTGTCCCTGCTCCCTGCCCAGCACCAACAAATTCATTTGTTGGCACTTCCTAATTTTCTTCAGGAACCGGAGGTATTACCACAAATCCGAACGTGTATCTCAGCCCAAATTTCCACATGGTTTCTCTCACCTTTCATCCATAATATATACAGGAGCAAAAACAGGCCTTGCTACAAGGTCTGGACCTCCTTTGCCATGAGGCTACCAAGTGCTTCAAGCTTCAAGCCTGAAGACATACCCAAATTTTGATCTTTTAAGTAATGCCCATGTGCTTTTCGTTCAGTGAAAAGACCCTAAACAGAACATCTGACAACTTTAGCGTATTTCTGCTACCCAAATAAAAACAAGCTCAAGCAATTCTTATATAAGAAACAGAGAAATTTCAAAAAGCTTCCTGATTCTACCTAAAAATAAAACAAGTATTTAGTATATGGGCTTTTGAAGTCTTCAGAGTTTGCCAAACTATTCAATTTCTCATACTTAGGCAGAGAGATAAAAACTCATCAGGGCTGAGATGATCACAGGAAGAACCTGGCACAGGCTGCTCTCTTTCATATGCCCTCATGGTTTTTCTGCCAAAAATAAATACATCAGATCACAAATACTAACCAATATACATTTTTCATTTAAAGGCAACGACCTTCTCTGCTCCAGTGTGCCATACAATGTTTTTTTTATCATTATGTAGTACCACATTAGGTTAACGAGTTAGCAGTGTCAGAAACCTAATAATTCCATTTGACCATTTGGATCCGTCTGACCTGACAGAGCTGTGGTCTGCCACATGAAATACATGAAATAGTTTACAGATATGTAATTCTGTTTCTAATCCCACCAGTAAAGTGATAACCTAGTAAAATGATAAAATCAGAGGCACAGGAGCACAGTGTACACATGTACAAAACTATCACCCAGCAACTACTCAGAATACATGTGATTTTTTGGTTTCCATTACTCTGAAAGAACTTCAGTTCTTTCATTTCTGACAGAAACACACTCCTGAAATAGCCAGAAAATTACAGTGCCATGGTGCATAAAACTCAGGCAAAATTACTGTGAAGTATTTTTACTATGCAAATAATTATATCCACTATCAATTCCACCAAGTGACCCTACTGCTGAAGACTCTACATCCAACAATAAACAGCAACAGAAGCAAGCATAGAATAAACCTATTTGAAAATAAAATCTATTTAATGCTCTGAGTTATTTTAGACTACCAAAATACCTGAAAAATATTCATAGAAGCATTCTAATGAACATACTTGATGAAAGTTCATTAACCTTATTATTATGTTTGAGGGTTATATTTCAGAGCACAGCTCTGAAGTCTGCAGAGCGTAAGACTGTGTGTGCAGAAGGAACAACTGTCTATTTTAAACAGGCAGACAAACGGCTTTGTAAGGAACAAATAGGAACAAAAGTATTTTAAATTAAACAGAAAAGCACACTGTCAGAAGTCATTTTCATGACTTATTTTTCCATAAAGGACACACTGTGTGCCAATACTGCACAAAAGCTATTCCTATGATTCTTGAAATTAACTGTTCAACTGAAGAAATTTCAGTTGATGTTTTACTGGCAAATTTAGTTTCTCAAAGCAACTATCCAGAGTAAACAAAGAATGACTAGAGATTCTCTAGTTATAATATTCCAACAAGCCATATCCACTTCCATGAGCATAAAAGCAAAGTGCCGGCATTTATATATTTTTATATAATTATACATAATTTTTTTTTTTAATCTGCAAAATGCCTCCTTTTATTTTAATAGCTCAGAAAAAGATCTTGACTGAAACACATTTGCCATGTTTGTTTGGAAAGAATCAAGGCACAAGGAATTAAGAGTATCTATATATTAACTACATAAGATGCTGAACACAGTATAGAATTGAAAGTCCTATTTCTAATGTAAGATCATTAAGAAATGTTTTTCAAGAGAGCAAAAATAATATAATAGCTTTTTTCTTCCTCACCCACTCCTAGCACATTGCAATCCTATTGATTTTAGTGGGATTTTTTTTTTTTACTCTAGAAAGGTCCTCAACTTGTATTTTCAGATTTTTTTCCTCAAAGTGCTTCTCTACAATGTCCTTGCATAACCAACCAGTGGTTGAGCTCACAAAGCAACCTGATTAATATACTTGCTCTGATAATTTATTGTAGAGTTTCCTGAAAATTTGTGATACTGCCAGGGAAAAATCACACTTGTATCAAGTAACTTCAGAGTACCATATTTTGTATCATCATATACAGGCTTTTATTTCAATTCCGGTATTTGTCAGAGAAGTTACCACACCAACAACCACACATTTTTAAAATTCCAGTTCAACAACAACTGAAAAAACAGTTTGTATCATTGACATTGTAGCATAAACATATTCTGCTCAGTCGTATGTCTTCCATTTTCCTTTTATTTGAACAAAGCAAAAAAAGGGAGAAAAAACTATCTTTTAAAATTACGCAGCTCAACTGGCAGATTAACAATGTAAAACAGTTGGGGTAAAAAGAAAAGTCTTTATCAAAATAGAAGGGGTTTATAGCAACAAGTAAATTCTTACAGAAATACTGAGATAAAATCAGTTTCTGTAAATAAAACAACTTAAGTTGAATTGAGTTTCACTCCCAAGTAAGATAAATTCATTTCCTAAAATCATTCCCAAAGTGTTGATCATTACAGGAACAGGACTGGGTTTGGAGAAAACTGTTCCAGTTGAATTCCTAGCACTTGCTTTCTCCACAAGCTGTTTTGGCTCAGTGTTGTAATGCTATTTTAATTTTCTTAGATATCTCTTTAAAACTAAGTTTGAAAAATGTTTCTACTTATACACAAACAACCAAAAAGTAAATTTTTGCTATGATTTCCTTATGATCACCTAATTTCCCTTTTTCATAAAACAACTTTTCACTAAAAGGCAGAAATAAAATGACATTTCAGGATAAACTATATTACATTACATTTTCACATTATCTTGAGTCATACATCTACTTTCCTCTTGAAAGCCCAGGAAGAAAAACAGAAGGAAAGAATTTGGACATTTACATTATAAAAGGTTTGGGTTGGTTTGCAAAATTTATTTCTGGTGAACTGACAAATTATTACTGAAAACAGAAAGATTAGGTAAGTACACCTTGTTCAGAATAATTATTCATTTGTATTAACACAAAAAAGTTGCAAAGAAAAAAATTACTAACTCCAGAAAACAGAAGTCTATGTCTGTCAGTTGAAACCACCTTGCAGGAGCCAGATTATTCAATGCCATATAAAGACATACCTTTTTATCATATACATCTTGCCAGTTTACTCCAGCAAAGAAACTATGACGCATGATTTCTTTTGCATCATCTGGGCCTCCACCAAGTCTAAAGAGAGCGGGGGAGAAAAAACCACATATTAAACTTTTATAGGGAGATCAAGTTATTGTTATGGTTGGAAAAGTGATCATTTCTTTTTGACTACCTGGGAATGATTCTCACCCAATTAATACGTAATTTTCACCTGTTTAATGTGAATTCTGATGATCTCAAGAGAAGACATGATAGTGGAAGTATCCACGCCATGGTCTGCTCTTTTTGATTATTCCAACTACAGTGTTCGTTACTGTCCATGATGAGCTTTTTTAGTAATTCATTAATTTTAAAAACATACTTAAGTTTAGTCTGCTTGAAAGACCAACTAATGTACTGGCACTATTAAAAACCCAAACCAACCCAATAATGCTGATATAAAATTTTGCCAAGGATGTGCCAGGCACTGAATCAGTAATGACTTGTGCATCATTTTTATACAGTGTTCACTGCTGTTGCATCTGGGTGCTGTAACAATTAACCAATTACCATAAAATAGTCTCAATCTGAGTCAATTAGTATAAATTAATAAATTGTAGGCCTGTTGAGAAGGTTATTTAAAGGCCATTGTAAATAACCAACTACTCACTGTGGCCCATAGCTTGCCAAAGCCAGACTCTGTCTGGTAAATCCTCCTAGGAAGTGGATTTCACCTACTTTGGGTGAACTTGGCCAAGGTGGTTTGAGCTCACAGAAGTGGTCACTGCTGCCAAAAGAGGAGTGTCCTGCCCATACCTCTCCTCTCTCACTTGCCTCTGTAGCATCATTCCCTCTTGATGACTGTGAGCAGTCAGCTCCCTAACCTGGAGAAAAACTAACCCTGCCATGAGAAAAGAAGAGAGAACTGGCCATTTTTTTTGCATTAGCAAATCCACTTTGACTCGACAAGTTTAGTGAGCTCCCTTGAGCTGCTGCTGTTGGTTAAGAAAGAACCACACATCCAGTGATGGGAATCTCTGTCCTTCTCAACAGCACATCAACTTTCAGGACTGCTCAGCTCTCATCTAACCTCTCCCTGAGACTGGGGATCCTGCTGCCCTAACAGAAGGAAGCTGCAGCAGAAGAAAAAGCTACTCTTAACTAAATAAGCAGACCGTACATGTAAATGTTAACAAGAAGAGTGACAAAAACAGTGTGTGTGTCATTAAAAGGAACTGCTAAAGATATAAAGACAAATTCTAAAGGCAAGCATTCAAGTAAGATAAATTCCTCTTTAAAGCATTTATTGTAAGGAGGAATAATTTCCACAACCAAGGAAAAAAGTCTGTTTTGGTACCACCCTGCTGCCAAATTTCAAAAATATTCTGGACTACTACGTCAGTCTTGCAATAACTGAGTGTAAAGTTATTCTAATTTTCAAGCTGTAATCCTCCTTGTTTCTTAACTACTCATTGTAAAGTTCTCTACATCTTGGCAACAAATGGCAGTTAGCCTTCAATCTCCAGACTTCTCTCAATATCTTCTGGCTGCTCACAAAAAAGCTGAGTTGTGTTAATCTCTGTGTTCCTCCCCCATTTAGCGTTAGCTAGCACAAGAACTTGAATATAAGTAAGCTTCTAAAAACAAGTCTGTAATAAACACTACTGTCTGCAAAGATTAATTACAAGGAAACATCTTTCCAGTTCTAAAGGTAAATATGTTTGATGGGTCAGATTGGTTGGAGGTTAAAAAGCATTAGGAGTTGCCACAGAAACAAAGTTTTACTCTGCTCTTGCCTGTATGTGGCTGGCTGGTCACAGTTTGCTTTTCCTGCGTACAGTGAGTTCAGCTGGAGCAGACAAACCAACTGCTTGTGCTGTCCTGCCTGCTGCACCTGGCTGCATCCAGGCAAATCCCTTGGAGAAACACAACAACCTGTCCTGCCCTGAGTGCCTGCGGGCAATGCCCACGACTCAAAACTTCTTGAGAACAACCAGCAGATGAAGGAGCACTAGGGAAGAGAGGCAGACAATGACAGCAGCCCTAAAACATCCCAGGAGACTCCTGAGAATGACAAAGTTGTTGGGGAAAAAAATGGTACCTATAAACAAATCCCACTAGTTTAGAAAGAGATTTGTTTTAGAGCCACAGAGGACTGGACACTGCTGGTCCAGTGCTCCAGTCCAGGAGCCACTGGAAAATGGCTCTCCTAGGCAACAATCCCAGAGGGAAAAGCCCACCACAAAAGGGCACAGAGAGCAGCTGAGTGCTTTCATACCACTCTCTTTAAAAAATTTCATTTCAGTTGTATTCTTTAACAAATTACTAGTTTAATGGTCTAATGTGTGATTTATTTTTATGCCCTAATAAATGTAGCTGTGGCTGTCTGTGCTTCTCTTCCACCATGGTCACCAAGAACAAGTGCTACAGTCCCCATGAGACACTGCAGTCAACTCAAGGTTAAGTCACAATTGGGAAAAACAGTTGAGATCTTTCCCTTTGTTCCAGTACACATTGTAAACTTGAAGAGATCCCTGTGTTTTTTGATTAAAAAAGTTTGCCTTCCACAAGCTTTTCTTCCTTTTGGTGGTTAAATTCATTTTGTCAATCACTGCTGGACTGAAAAAATGGAAATCTGAGACTCTATGGCTGTGTATGACCCCTTCCTGTGATTGACAGCTCCTTCAGCCAAGAAGACCAGGCACCACGGACCTATTTTTACATTATCCAGCACAATTAGAGTGTTTATTATGCCTGTGCAACCAATTACTTTCACTTACCGCTTATTTGGATCCTTTATCAGTAGGCCTGATAGTAATGATTTTGCATCTGCAGACAGAGTTCGAGGAAATTTTATGTCCTCCATTAGTATCAGTTCAAATAGTTTCTCATGATCTTGGTTGTAGAAGGGTAATCTTCCACACATCATCTCATACATGACAACTCCTAATCCCCACCAGTCCACTGCACGACCATAGTCATTATCTTCTAACACCTGAGACAGAAACCAAAAGCATCTGTAAGACATTGACTATTTCATACACCATAATTTCAGTCTGTTAGAAGCACCTCTACATGAATGTGTTTCTGAGGCTTTATTTTTACAGTATGCTACAAGGACTCCCAGAACCTGACTCAAAACTGCAGCCCTGGCTCACACACCTGAGCTTACTGAAATTCCAGGCTGACCAGGCATTGCACTGCTAAAAGCAAAATAAAAAATTGACAGTTACCTGCTCCAAACAATCATGACTTCTTTTAACCCTTTCCTATGGCCTCTACAGGCTATTAATATCACCCACAGCTTTAGGAAGAGACACTATCCACAGGTACACCAACGCCTCAGTTGGAAGTGGTGAAACACCTCTTGGCTCAGTCACTTCCCTCTCTTTTGCCCCACCTGTCTAAAGCCTCCAATTTAGAACCAACTTAATCTTATTAAGACAAGTTTAGTTTCTTTATGATCTTCTGTTTATCTCAAAAGTCCTCAACGCCTTTCTCCTGACAGTTTCGTTACATTCCATTAAATAGTCCCAACAGCTGAACTGTGCCAATGCAAAAAAACACGGCAGTGTTGTAAACTACAATACTATGTTTACTATGAAACTATGCCTACAGGGTATTATATAAGCACAGAAACTGGTAAAGTTTATACAATTTGTTAACATAATGTCACCAATGTTGTGTACCTAAAAACAACTTATTCCACAGCCCTTCTTCCAGCAGCCCCAGAGAACTGGAATAGGAAAGTTAAGCAGTGGGTCTTGACCTTAATACACCTTCATATTAAATTCCAGACATGGAGACAACGTAACAGCAGCATTCACCCATAAAAAATCATAAGCAATAAGGAAATTGAGGGTTACTGAATATATAATTCCAATTTCTATGAATTTCTAGTAGATCATGCACTTTCATATAAAAAAGATGAAACAGAAATCAATAAATGTTAAAACAGAAGGCACTAAGACTGAGTGTCAAATAGCCAATATTTGCTGCAGAAAGAGATATCAAAAAACCTCAAAATAAGAAATTAGACTTAAATAATAAACAGAAAGATCAAAGAAATGCAACTAATAGAGTAGAACTACGTGTGTAAAGAATGTAAATAATTCTTTATAGAGAATTGTTACTGTATTGCTGGCAGATTCTGAAAGGCAGCCCCCTATGAATGATTTTAAAAAAGAAAGAACAAACCAACAACAAACTAATCCCCAGGAAACAAAATACTTTTTACAACACACAGGCACATGCAATCACCAGTGCAAAAAGCTCATCAAGATTCAAACTGTAAGCAGACACACAGGAACAGTCATTTAGATACTTGGTAGTGAAAGTAAAGCTTTCAGTCTTTAATGAATCAGGACACCTCTACAAGATGAGAAATAACTTTATCCATAAGTAGATTATCTTGCAATTGTCTAAAATGTGTATTAATTTCTCCTGAACAAGGGCAGAGGCAGTCCTCAGGCACCTAAGGGGACACTAAGTGACCACAGACACATGCACTACACCATAGCCAGCCCTAACAAGGGGTGTTGAGCTCATTTATCTGCCTCTCCTCCTGCTCCCCAGTAAAGCCAAGCCTGCTCTGAAGTATCTGGGACACGCTGTTAGCAGAAGCAACACGCAGTCTGATCCAGTATGGCAATTTTGGAAATCCCACAGTAGTTAATGCATTCATACTCCTACTTTTCACTGTCCTTAAGGATTAGTAGCAGAAACATGATGAAAAGAAGTATATTAAAAATCCCTCTTGTGTATATAAGATTTAAAAATCATAAATATTAACACATTAACACATATGATTTACAACTGTGCCAAAACAAACAGACTCATTACATCACTGATATTTCCAAATAGAGGGGGAAATTTTGGAAAGTGTAAAATACAACAAATTATCTGAACAAGTACATATGACAAAACTAAAATAACTCCTGCATTTTAAAATTAATTAAATGTTTTATGAGTTGGAGCATATTGCAAGCTATTTGCTGAAAAACTGTATATGAAATCTGTGACGCTTGTCTTTAAATCACTGCTTCTTCTGCCACAGAATAAAAGCATTATATATTTTTCTGCTATATCTATTAGCACTGTTAACTGTTTCTCTCATCTGCACAGTTACAGTCTTTTCTTTTAAAGCTAGCAAAATACATAAAATTGTGAGACAGCGGTAGATCCTTTTTACAAGTAAGCTGAGGTGTGGTTTGCATGTGTGGTTTATAAAAGAAGGCAACAAGAAAATAAAACATATCGTTCTCTGAACAAGGCAAATCACATGGCCAATAGCTAAAGCAAATTGTATTTGCAGCTTTATGTAATTTATGCAGGACTTTACCTAATAATAATAAAAAGTATGAACAACCTTTTGCTGCATTCCCACAACAGCAACAAAACAGTGGTACAAAGAAAGAGCCAAATGTGATTTTTAACCTCTTTTTACATAAAATCATAAAAAAGCATAAAAGCTGGATTAACTGCCTCCCAAACCCGCATATCACCAGCCGGGTTCTCATCCCCAGCTGGCAAAACTGGCAACTCTTTATTTTTGTTTAAATACCTGGTTTACAGCCAGCCAGACAAGCAAGAGCATCAAAATGGTTTCATTTAGGCAAAAGGATAACAGCCTGAAAATAGTGTAAATAAAGCAAAACACATCTCAACTTATTTTAACATAAATATAATAAAATTGTGCATAATGCTTCACAGTGAAGATACACTATTATTTCCTTTATGTAATTTCTAATCTTCATGGTGTTTAGAAACTCTGGGATTTGTAGACTGTGTCAAATCAATGCAAGTGAACTGCTGGAGTCCAGCAGCTCCTACAACCAAACCTATGCAGTTAGGGCAGGCATGGGAATATGTCTGTACACATTGCCCTAGCGTTACAGAACCCTTTCCAAACAGTTCTTGGATTTGAGGGATTTGGTTTTAATTACACTGAGCACGGGTCAAGAAAGTTTCAACTCAGTGCTAAAATGAATGTGACATGCAGCTGTAGGCTTTGCACTGATAAAGAATTCCATCTTTTGCCCACCATGAAGTGGATACCTGCTTTTAGAAAAGTCTCCTTTGGTTGTGAGGAGTGATACTGATTTCTCTCCAGTACCTGTGGGATACCCTTGTATATGTGGGGCACCAGCCTAAGCACCCGGCCAGACACAGACACTGCGGAAAGTTTGATCTCTTGGACTCTGTACACTCCCCTTTAAGAGCTGCCTCCACCAGCCAATTCTTGTCCCTTGCTGTAAGGACCCACAAATCTATCTTTAAGCAAATGCACTGCACTAACAACCCAATCCCTTCATGGTCACAGCAGGACAGGCAGCAGGCCTACCAAAGCCATCCTAGAGGGCGCAAGGTCAACCACTCTCATATCTGCTGTAAAGCAATGTACTGATATCTTCTGGGAGTACAACACAAGGACCACATAGAACTCCTGAGGTCAGAAAGAGCACCTACACTGACTACATACTCAAGTCCAGGGTGTTTCCACAAAGTAAAGATGGACTTACTTGCTTTCTTCCACAAAATTTGTTTAAATAGTCAGATCATTCAGATTTATGATTTCCCTTCCTTCATCCTCTTCACATACATGGGGTGCCAAAATCCAAGCCACCTTGCCAAGATCTAGGTGAGGTTTTAGGAGACAAGAGCTCAAGCACAATGGGACTTCTATGTGTGCATAACATTTAGAGTCATCCACCCTGGACATAATCACTGTACCCAGGTGATTTCCCATCACTGAGCAGAGCAGAAGGTGGAGTGACTGCAGTTCAGGATGGATGATACCACAGATCACGGGAAATAAAACTCAAAAAACTACCGTAATTTTTACAACTTGGGGAAATCTTACTCCATTTGTTTTCAGGGCTCTAGTTCAACAACTGGTTCTTTCAGAGGCAGTGCCAGCCTAACTCAGGCTCTTGTTTCTGTTCTCTCACCACAGCTTCCCTTACCTTGTCAAAACTATGCAACACACGACATCAGACAGTAGAAAAAAAAGGGGGAAAAAGTTTCAGCCTGGATTATTTTTCACTTGAATCAAGTTTTCTGACCTAAGCCACTCAAGTACCACGTGAAGAGTTGCAGTAGCACAAGTGAGAACAGGGGCAGCATCAGGTGTGGCACTGCTGCAGAAAGAAGTGCTTGCCAATCTCTGCCCCAAAGTTACGCTGACACAGAAGTTACACTGACTCTGCCAGCTTTTCCTGCACACACTGACAGCTGTAACAGCTGTGCTCACTTAGGGTGAAGATTAAGGCCCTGCTTCTCTTCCCAACCTGCATTTCTCTAAAGCACTCCAGCAGTTTAACAGGGTTCCAAAGAGGGCATAAACTCTTTGCTGCACTGAAACCACTACCGTTTTCACAGGCATTGTAGCTCCTCCAACTCACATCTATGCCGGCAGTACGAGAACACAGCCTGGGTTTATAAGGGTGCTTCTAAAAACAGCTGCAGAGGTGCCACTGAAGTTTGTATTTTCCCTTCTTATATAAATATGCAAAAGGTTAAGTAACACACACATTTTCTAACAAGCAAGAAACATTAGCCAGGCATATGCTGCCAGGCATTTGCAGGTACTTAAGTGCTTTTATGGATGTTTTAGAGGCACTGGACAACACTAGAGTTTCAGCTAAGGGAGAGAGCTATTTATTTGGCTTAAAATTTTCATTTGTATTATGGTAAAAAGGCCACATTACAAATCCAAACTTTTTAAATTTACTGAGATAGCAGGAAACAAGGGAATACAAAGTATTCTGTAGTGATTCCACCATCTCTGCACACCTTGGGGTTTCTGGAAAGTATTACTGGCAGTGACCAAGTATTCAATGGGATAGTGCTTTGTACACAGAGCAGACTGTAAAGCCCTAAATACAAACTAAAATTCACTTCACAGACCAGCCTTTGCCATTATGATGATTAAGACAACACAAACACTGCAGGACTGCTAAGATCACAGTAATTCAATTGTGTTTTTCCCTCACACATAATAATTCACTTTGTTGGCAAGTAATTACAGATCAGTAAAGAAAAATACTCTTGTATTTACATTTATTGACCCAAAAAAAAAAAAAAAAAACTATCTTATCTATCTTATCTATTTCCCACTGCTGAGAAGCCCAGTGTCTCGGACCTGAAAAAAAGATTGTTACTATCACTGGAAGGTTTCTCTTTCCCAAAAAAAAAAAAACCACAGAAATTACTTCTTCCTTCATTTCACCAGTGGCTGTAGATTTTAATCGTTAGGTTTATTAGTCAATACACCTTCAGGTTCTTTGCTTTACACATGTCACTCCTTTATGAGCCTCACATACAGTCCACAGAATTTGATGTCCATTTAATTTTATGGTGAAAACCAGTGAAAAGATATCTTTTATTATCTTTATTGCTTCGGTAGCTAAGAGGTGAAAGGGTTTTTCAAGGCAACAGCTTGAGACACATCTGCAAACTCCTGTTTACAAGGGCTTGGGGCAGAGACATAGGAAGCAGACAACTGAATGCCAAAGAGAAGTTGATACATACACAGGCAATGCTTTTACAAGTTTCT
The DNA here is from genome assembly GCA_013397975.1 of Machaerirhynchus nigripectus. Taxonomy (NCBI): domain Eukaryota; kingdom Metazoa; phylum Chordata; class Aves; order Passeriformes; family Dicruridae; genus Machaerirhynchus; species Machaerirhynchus nigripectus. Next base: position 458,854 of record VZRQ01000986.1, on the reverse strand, counting down.
GTAAAAATAAATTTTTTTAGGAGGTGAGCCAGCAATATAACAGGTGAAGTCTGTGACCACCTTAAGTCAGCCATGTACTCCCACTTGCCCTTGGTGGAAACCAAGATTCTCCTATACTTTACTAATCACAGAACACTGAACAAGGTGTGACTGCCTCAGACAAACTGAGGAAAAATCCCTTAATCCTGTCTTTATTGCATTTCCTTGAAAAACAACATCCCTGATGAGCAGTGTCTGAGAGATTTTAGGTTGCACCGAAGAAATCTGCACCACCCAGAGCTGTATTTCCCACACACCTCTAAATGGTAGTTAGTTGCTGTAACTTCTGGACTCTGCGAACCCATATTTAGCAGTAACCTTGAGCATGAAAGGCTTTCTAAAATTTATTGTCAATCCTACACAAAGGGTTGTCAGCATTGGGTTTTATCTCTAAAAGAACAATATCAAAATATTAGACTCATACTTTGTGCTAGATAATCAAGGCAACTTACTGGAAAAGCCATTACATACTTGACCTAGTAATGTTTCTCCTAATCCATTGGATACAGACCTTCAGATAGGACATTAGAAGAAGCTTGTTGCTCAATCAATAATTTTGACAGAACAGATGGGAAAATATTTAAACATCTAAACAAACTGTCTGCACACCTATGTTGTGAAAGAAAACTGAGAACTTGGATACACCAATGTACTGTTAATTTAAGGGGGAAAAAACTGTTTTCAATTAACCTTACAGTTCAGGTGGAGTGTATGTTCCTTAAGCATTCCTGGTAGCCCTTCACACATTTTTATTGCTATAGTTGTTGGTCTGTTAACAAATATTCACCCACATATTATTCAACAGAAGTTTAAAAGTGTATTTGCTAGAACTTTCTATCAATTGTGGTAACAACTACAACAATGAGAAAGTTTACAGTCTAACACTACTAAACAAAGGTAATACACACTTAACGACACAGACTTTTACCCAGATATATGAAAATCCATCCTGTGGAAGGGTACATTTACTAAGAATTATACAGTTCAGTTACTGTAACTGTATCTTGGTATGAAAGGTGAAGTGTTGCTGCATCAAGAGTAAAAAAGTCCACTTAAATGAATGCTTACTGGCTTTATTATGCACAGCTGAAAAGACAAAATGTCAAGGTTATAGATACCCTGGGAAATAGACAGCTGAGATTTTCCACTGCTCTAATTTTTGCAGGTAGTTTTTCTCCATTTTGTATCTAGTTTGCACTTCTGTTTTACTTCTGGCCCTAATATAAACTATCTTCTTATTACATTTTTGTATTTGAGATTTTGCCATCTCACCTAGATTTTTGTTATGTACCCTTAAAAATACATAGCAAACCAAATTTGTTTTTCATTTGTTGGCACATGTGCTGTATCAGAAATAGTATGTTCTGGTATAAATGTGAATTAAGCTTCCTAGGGTAAAGAGCATACAATACTAATTAATGCATTTAACCTCCTAGAAGAGACAGACTTCAGTAGAATTCAAACTTGGAAAAAAAAAAGAAAAGAAAAATGTAGTTAAGTTACTGCACACGGAAAAGAGTATTCTAAAAAGGGCTTTAAGAAGCCAGTGGTAACACTGTAAGAAGAAAAAAGCCAAGCAAACGTCACATTAAAAAGACCCCTCAAAAGACACCTTTCACAGAAAGGCAGCAAATAAGCGCAAAATATCATTTCAGTGTACAGAAAGATAAAGATGGCACTTGTCTCTCATAACTATACCTGCCCTACCATTAGAATAAAAACTGCAGACCTGTTCATATCTGTATTATCATTGCACCAGCAGTAATCTCTAAAACATACACTGCCATAAGATGCAAGATGTGTAAGAAGTAATAAATAATGATAATACTGTGATATGTCTTTCTAGTTGCTCATTCTTCCTGAAATTGTTTTGAATATTTACTAATGTTGAACGGCATTTGTTCAGCTTTTGTTTATGCTTCATTACTCTCAGAAAAACTAAAGGCTTTTGCTGAGATGGAAATAATGTTTGTATTGATGAAATGAAAATTAATGAAAAAAGCTTCAAGAATGTTATTGCAACAGTCTTCATAAGAATTGTCAAACTTCCTTGTTTTACAAAAAAAATGTGTGTTTCATTAGAAAATTGCTCTCTGCTTTAAAGTTCTGGTTTGAATACAAAAGTTTATTTATGGGCAGGGTTGACCTAACTTTTTTTCTAGCATTCTGTTTATTATTTTTGCATATTTGTAACATCTTTTCCCTTGAGAAGTCAGATACTGCATGTGGACAATTGGTTTTTGTGACTGGTGAGATCATCCAGGTAGTGAAAATGCAAATTCTTGTTACATTATTGGTTATCTGGTTACAGGAGAAAGTCTAATTTTTGTGCTAATTTATCTGTTGTTGCAGCAATTCTTCTGTCTGTGTAACAAAGCAATGCTTTCCTACCCTCATCTAAATGCTGCCCAGCTTTTGATCTTGGTACCAGTTATTGCCAATAAATGATGTTCTGCTCTGGATACCCCTGCCTTGCCTACCTTTCACCATTTTCATCTCAGGGGTCCACCTGCAATACCAAGCTGACAAAAGTGCTCAAATTCAAGTCACCAGCATTTTTCATGACTAAGGATCATAAGATGAAAGAATGTGGGACACTAAAATATAGTAAGTGATAACCAAACAGAAAAAAGACCACATTTGAATTTTCATGAGATACGAGCATTTCAAGATAAAACAACTTCTTGCATTTTCATTTCCTTACAATGTAAGAAAATAATCTGGTGCTTAGAACTCTAGTGTAAAGAGAAATTTCCCTATTGTGAATCTCCCATAAATCAGAAGGGAAAATATTATCAGGCATAGATGTTTTCCTCCTCACCCCCCTCCACTGGTCCTCACCCAGAAACAAAATGTTGCCAAATATACAACAGACAGCTGTTCAAGAGCACAAGCCAACACTAAACCACTCTTCCACAGGTAAAATAAATTCTATTGTGCCTCTGCAAAGAATCAGATTATGCATGAAGCATCTAGGTAAACACAGAGAAAATAAATTTCAACTATCCTTTCGAAGCCAAAAGAAAAATCAGTTAAGCAAAACACAACAGCATAACTACACTGTTCAGGTACTGAGCAAAGTAACTATACTTTCAAGAAAATGAGAACAGGTTACCAGAAGTTGAGGCTTTTTGGCTTTTAAGCAAAGCATTCTGCCTCACCAGGAAACAGCAATGCCTCATTATTAATGCCTCAATTACTGCACGTTAAGACAAACACCTACTCAAACACAAAAAGAAAAAATAATTATGGCATCAGTGTTGGTAGAAGACTGGGCACTTAATATTCATCAGGCTAGATACTTCATTATTTTATGGAATAAAATACATCTCATCGTTGAAATTTTTTAAAGAAATTTTGATGTGTTTTTTTTAATATAACTCAATAGATATGAATTTTGAGACTTCATTAAATTAATGCAAATGAACAAGCAAATCTTCAACCCTCATAGTAGGGTAGGTCCTTAGATGGGGTTCACACAAAAGATGGGGGTTTTTTGTTGATTATACCTTCTCTACTTAATTAGCTTTACATTGGCTTATATGGCAAAGAGGTAATGCTGCCGTTACAGATTAGCTCTAGTCCTACAGATATCCTCATTACACGTCATATATTTACTATTACAATAAGAGGGTTAAAAGCTTTTTGTGACATCAGAAGAAAAATATTATCATAACCTGCAACACTGCCAATGTATTACTATAAAGAATGACCTTTTTGACATCATTCTTTGAGCATGGAACACAATTGATTTGAATTCATCATTTTAAAAGAAAGAAAGAATACAACCACCACCTTTCTAAGTCTCTGGCTGATAAAAATTAATGTTCTATCCTTGGACAAAACACACTATACAACATGCTTTGCTAAATATATATTGAACACCCATAGGTTCCATTTCTTTTTGTCAGTAAAGTTTTGGATTGGTTTGGGGTTTTTTCGGGGGGGAAGGCACTTTATTTTGTTCATTCTAACTTGGCGATCAAAGAATTTTTATTTTTACACTATTACAGAAGTGCATTTTTCTAGGTTTCCAAAACCACCTTATTCAACCTTCCCCATCTGTCACCATCTGCTTCTTTTTAGCATGTACTTTTTGTGTGATCACATAAGCATGTGAAAAATAACTAACATTCAGATGATTGTCTGCTGGTACATTTGAGGACTGGGCATAATAAAAGTGAACTGCCAAAACGTACTTAACACTTCTAATTTTGTTGGGTCTTGCATGTAAGCTACATTTGATTTTCAAACTGTTTTACAGTTGGAAAGTTGATCAGGTACTCTAACTCAACAGTAAAACTGAGACTACATAATTAGCTCAGCACTAAAAAGATTATATTGAAAGGGAGGAACAAAACCCAGAAATACATCCACACGAGTTCACACATCCCCCTTGACTGAGTCTGTCTGCACAATGTTGCCTGAGGCACAGGATAAGATGCTACAAGCAGCCTACTTCTGGACAGTCACAGCCTGTGTCTTCTCTCCAAGCTACCCCAGGACAAGGAAAAAGGACTCTCATACTTACAAGGGTGTAAGAAATCTCATAGAAAATGCTTGGAGAAGCAAAGACACCAAGCCAAGGGTAGAAATGCATAGAAGTACAATGCAATTCCTTGACTATGGAGCAGATACTGCTTCTAGCTTTAGGTGAACAGTAATTGGAAAATGCCATCATGGCACAAAAGCTGAATGATGGAGGTATCTGTTTCCAGGACTCTATTATGCTACAACATTTATAAATGTCCTTCTTAATACAGATTTCACAGGAAAAGAACAAAACAAGGCTAAAGCTGGAGAAACAAAATTACCTCCAATCCTCCAAAAATACATTAACCTCACGTCATGAGAATTTCATACAGAAAATTCTTCCCATCTTTTTAGAGTAGCAGCACTACAGGCTTATCAGGTCTTTAGAAAAACCATATGAACCAGAACTCCAGTATGTTTTTACCAATGCAGACAATTTGGTAGAGTGGCTCATTATCCTTTCTCTAAAGAGAGAATTAACAGATGTGAACAAAATAAAAAGAACACAATAAAAACAAGAACTGTCCCTTCCCCCAGATAAACCCTAACAAACCAATCTTCCATTAGAGCTCACCAGAGGTAGCAGAATATGAGTGAGAACTTGCCCTCTAAAGCACAACAGAAAACTGAGCTCAACATACAGTTTCTTTTCCACAATCTCTCTTTTTTCCCAAGTCTTAGAAGTTCACACTGGTCTTAAAACCTTGTGAATGCATATCCATGTTGCAATACCTTAACAGCAGCCTCCCCTTAATTTATGCCATTTCTACAATTTCCCTTTTCCATCCAGTAGTTCTAGAGGTGGAAAATAATGGCACATACCTATTATTTATGTAAAAGTTGCACAGAATTTCAAAAAGCACATTACTTTGATGCCTCATTTATCTTCAAATTCAAATGAAATTTAACAGAAAAGGACATTAAAAGGAAATTGCATAAGTCACAACTAATATTATTCTGTCCTTCAGTTCCTCCATATTGCTAACCAAACAACTCTTCAGCAAGCTTCTTTCAAGTTTTAAGTTGCTCATTAATTTCTCCTGCCATTTGCGTCTCTCTGCAGCACATCAGTTTCTATCTAGAAAAGATTAACAAAATAACATAATTGTCTTTAGTCCAAACTCTCTTTCCTGCCCAAAATCACAACTTTCCCCATAAGAAAAATCTTCTAATCTCTAATCTGTGTTTTCTGATCTATCAATCTGCCTGTGACATCATTACATTCATTTCATTCATTTCCTTTCCCTCCTATTAGATTCCCTTACTAGCCTCCTTCAGTTTACTCAAATTCTTTTCTGTACCCCATAAGAAAAGGGAAGAAGGGGGAAGAGGAAGAAAAAGGGAAAAAAGGGGAAAAGGGGAAAGAGGAGGGAAAGGGCTTCAGCTGTACTAGCCATGTAACTTCACTTTCTCTGTAGTACAGTGAGCTGAACTTCTAACATCCTCACCTTAGCTGATCTTTCTCAACTGGCCTGCCTCAGTTTACCCACAATGTTGAATGCTTTCATCAAGTTATTTGCAAACAAGTGCCTTTCTCCTTTTCCCCACACTTCAGGGAGCTCTTCTTTAACACTGGCATTGCAACATCTATCTGTATTAAAATCCCTGTTAAAAACAATGCTTTGTCATGATGCCTGCAAAAACTGGAAACATCCACTCCCGTTGTTAGCCCCAGTGCATTTCAGTAGTTCTCTCTCTGCCTACACGCATAGCACTTAGTTTCAACTCATATCAGACAAGTTATATGACAGATCATCATATTCTCACTCCAAAAAATTACCAAGCTGCCTTTGGCAAATATCCTGATCCAATCCAAGCAGGCATTAAAAGAACAAAATAAATGTACAGCTGCACAAGGGACAAAATCCTTTTTCTGACTCTACTGCCAGCTTTTTTAACCTGTGTATACCACAATGCTCTTAGAAAATTCACTTCAATTCCTAAAGACTTGGGAAAGTGTGGGTTTTCTTGCTATAAGCATGGCAGCTTTCCCTTGCTGAAATTCAGCCACTGACCTTTGATGGCCAGGTTCTAGATTATATCAAAGCCATATCCTTCCCAAAAAGAACAGCTGTAAGTAAGAAATTATGTGAAGTGTGAGGAGAGACAGCAGTTGCCTCTTGATAAAAGAGTTCTATCCTTCACTCCTCTGCGATAAAACTCAGGGAAATAATTGATCACACATGATCTCTTTCATTCTCTTTTTTAAAAGAAAGATCACTAAAAAAATACTGGCCAAACAAGCATTGTATAAATGATCTTACTATTTCCTTAATCTTCACTGGTCTTATTTTAAAATAAAGTTACAGGACATGCACATCTTCTCCTGTCTAGGGGTAAAGGCGATGAATCTGCTCCAGTCTTGTGCATTGTCACATACCTTTGAGTGACTGTAACTGCATAAACTACATTGAAAGACTTTGCTTTTTTAAATAAAATGCAACTGCTCTTACAGGAATTCATCCCTCGAATCTGTAGCTATGAACAATTTTGTACATATTCATCCACCTAATCTGTACTTTTATACCAAGAAAACATAATGATATCCTACTGTTTCCCCTGTTATTAGAACAGACCTACATATCATTGATCATCTACTTCTTTTAAGAGTCATTTGAATGACATCAATGAAGTCCCTTACAGACTTGTTCAGAGTTAAAACAACTCCTCTCCTGCTACTAAAAAGATTTAAAACTTCAAAAGTAATTTCTGGTATTTAAAGCTAAAACACCAAAACTTAGTACCACATTTGACTGCTCTCCTACAACAAAGACTGTGCACTTAGTCCTGAGAACTTGAACTGAAATACAGAGATCCAGAAACTGTACTCTCATCTAAGAAAACATCCTTACAAATTATCAGAACCCAAAGAACTTTTATTTCTCTGCCCAAGTAGCTTCATTTCCTGAATGTTCTGTTAAAGAAAGTCTTTACTAGCATGTCCTGTCCTTGACAGTCAACTGAAAACTATCAAAATCCAAACTGCTTTTAAAAGACTCACAGGTATATTTACAAGTACTTTCTCAGTTTTAGTCTTTCTTTTTTAGGCAAGTGATACTGCCTGTAAAAGACATGTGGTCCTGTCCTGCCTTTGCCAGTCCAAAACTGCAAAAGAAGCATTTTTTTGGAAAAAAAATCAAGCATACATCTGTGTTACCTAAACGGGATAACAATTCATCTTTTTCTCATTGCATATATGAATATTTTCTGACACCACAGTGATCCCTAATGTGACAGCTTGCTTTGAAGAATAACTATGGAAACAGACTTCTAAGAAATAGTCTCTTCATCCTGAAAAACTACTAAGTGAGAAACTGTAACATACTTTGTACCTTTCAAATGGGGAATACCACAGATTCTTACAGCAGAGGGAAGTATTAAGCATTAAGTACCACTACACTTAAACACACACAACAAAATTAGGCTTGTGTTAGTTCTACTGCAGATTATAAGAGTAATTCCACTAATTTTCACACAACCAAATTATTCTCAAAAAACTATATAATTTCACAAACAAAAAGTTACTTGCTCATTCTTCAGTAAGTGTGACAAAAGTATATCTGTACTGTCAAAAAATATAAGCCCTGCTATTTGGCAGTGGCAACTATTTTCTTCCTAAAGAATGTGTTTGTACCCTACTCTCTTTTATGCTTGGCACATAGTGATGCAGGACAAACACAGCCAGTGCTATTTTAATTTTCTTCAGACCATAGAAAACTGGTGTTGGATAACAGGGAAGGACTAGGAGAGGAGAACAGAAAGGGAATGCACCTATGGACCACTTAGCCAGAAGCCCTGCACACCCTGAACAGCTCAGTGTGTGGTGAAGGCACACATAAACTTCCACATGGGTTCCACAAATGATAAATCAGTGATGGTCCAGAATTCTATCTCCACAGATGAAAACTGACTCTAACCTGGCAAGTTCATTACAGTTTTCTCCTGTAGCCCACTGTCTATTTGACCTCTTCATGGACAGGGGCATTTTTCTGGATCTCCTAACTATCTACACAGCCAGTGTCAGGCCCTATGTGAGAGGTCAGGGCCTATCAAATATGAGATGAAAGAGCCTTTTCAACAGAGGGTCAGAAGGACTATTTTGATCTCACAAACATAAGGTCTGTGAGGAAAATGCAGCAACAGGTAGGCTTTTTTACAGATCAAGAGTTATTCTGAAATTGCCTTGGGTAACACTTCTGTATCAATCCACAAAGATACCTTCACCTGAGAGAATGTCATGCAAGGAGGAAATATACCTTAATCTGTTTTAGCTACTTCCTGTTTTACTGTTGGAAGCATCTGCAACCTTGTTTTTGTAAAAAGATGGAATAGTGAGCAGGATTCTATGCCTCACACAATGGTGCAAAAGGCATTGGGAAAACCAAGTTTGGAACCGAAACCACAATGCTGAATTAATAAAAAATAAAATATGAAGTCAATTCTCAGGCTGGGTATAGATTCCCACCAGTGCAGTGTTCCTGGTCAGTTGCCTCCTGGGTGGTAGGCAGCAGCCTCAGGCTGCCCCTGTGTGATACACACGGTATGCTGTTCTAGTGTCCTCTACCACCAGCCAGAAAGTACATGGGAAACTGGACTAAAAAACCTGAGGAAGGGATGCATCCATCACAGCTGACACAGATTTAAAAAAAGGATGCAAGGGTATTATTAAAAGGACAGATGATTAATAGATTCCTCCACATAACTGGGGAATTAATATCTTGCTTCTAAAGAAAGGCTGAAAAGTATCTGCCTTTAAACTTACCATGACCAGGCAAAACATAAGTATATGCTGCCATTTGTCTTGGGATAGACAGGCAGGAATTCAGCGTGGTAACAGGATTAAAGTCCAGTTGTATTATCAGGTTCTCATGCTCTGAAGTTTGTCACAAGGTAGTAAATCTTTGGCACCTGATAATGATTTCTGTGGCCTGAATTGCAAAGAGAAGCGATTTTTGAGCATTCATTCTCTGAAACATGCACACAAATAGACTGCAGGACCCAGGCTCCTGACGGTCCCTTTATCAGTCAGCTGCCCTGACAACAATAGATACAATTGTCTCAGGTGAGCAACTATCCAGCTAAAGGTGTTGACTCTTCTTATGCCGTATCAGTAACCTATCTAGGTTGCTTGCTCAATACCCTTTATTTCTGAGGGAAAAGGGAATGAGTTCCCTTGCTTCCAAGGTTAATGAAGAGTCGATTTCCTTCAAGACAGATTTTGACAGGGTGGGTCGTCTCCAAAAATATCCATAATGGGAGGTAGAGAAGTGGGGCTTCCAGAGAATAGAAAAGCAAACTGGATCAAGTAACTTGTGCTGAGTGTCTAAAACCCAGAATGATGCCTTGCCAAGTTTGATGAAAGAGAGCTAACATGTTTTCAAAAGTGAGAGAAGGACAAGCAGATGAAAGCAACTGAATGGATATTTCCACTCTTAGAGGATGCTTTCAAGACTGCTGACAAGAAGACAATGAAGGGGTAAGAGCTGGCACACACAAGACAAGTGGCCACTGTACCAAGTCAAACAGACAGATCTGCAACTTCTTCTAAGTAGCCATAAAAGATTCAAAGCAGGCCAAAAACAGTTCTGGAACTGTTAAATGTACATGACTGCTGAGCGTCTCTGCACTAAACACAAAGGAGAGGTCAGAAATTGCCAAACAGAATAGTAACAATCCACATTCAAGTCTTCCTTGGAATTCATGAGATGGAATTCTGCAAAGGGGGCCAGGTATCAGTGAGTTTATCTCCAAAGCTCACGTAGTTGATGATTCACCAAACAGCTGAAATGAATACATTTAGCCAACCAAATTATTTAGGTACTTCAAACCTTCAGAGTGAGAGTATAACTGTTCAGATTTCTCTTCATTGCCGAAAGAATCAAGGAAGAGAGTACCAGATGGATGAAAAGAAAGTTAGTGGCTCCTAAAAATGCTGATGTTTCCTTTACTGTTGGAGAAAGAATGTATCAAAAGATCTTGCTCCGATCCAAAATGGTTTCATTAACTCTACTGATCTTATTGACTTACAGCCAACTATTAGCAGTTTCAATTTCCTCCGAGACTGCAAACTGAAAGGGACTTTAGGAGATTTAGAAAGACTCTCAAACCCACAAACCTAGCCATCCTAAAATCTTAATTTCCAGCCAGCACTATCCAGAAGGTGATGTGTACCTGTTTCTTTGACATTCCTTAATTGTAAGGCTTAGAATAAAAACTCAAATGCAATCAAAATTGCTTGTTGAAACAGACTCCAGTGCTTGTGGCTGCTACTCAGGATTCAGTACTGCTGAAAATAAGAGAATAAAGAGCTATGTGTAATCAGTGCCTCCTCCCTTCAAACTAAGGCACATTTTTCTTCAAATACAATACCTAGTAACAAGACTTTATTGTAGTGCTGAGTTGCTGCAAGAGGTGGGAAATGCTTCTGAAAACTCTTCAAAACTTTCTTAAATGAAATGGTAGGACTGAAGGGCCTTTTAAAGCCCTTTAGGTTGACTAGAAAGTTATCTCAGTATCAGGTGTGCACTATGTCAATTAGCAATCTTGAATGCTGACAAGAGTGGAAATAAGGGCTAATTCAGCATCCACTGAATCCTCAGCAACAAGTAAAAAAATAAGGCTGTCTTTCATATCAATACTGGAGTTGCATTTGGCAGCCCCTGAGGAGAGGCAGAGTGACATTTCTGAGCACCACAATCGGTACTGTTGACTGAACCCAGGCAGGACAAAAACACAACCTTGGTTGTCCTTCCCTTGCCTTATTGCATCAGTGGCAGAGCTGTCAGCACTAATACTGGAGGTCATTTGGATGACTTGAGCTTCCACAACAGATTCTCAAGTGGCCAAACCAGAGCTGCAAGAGGAACAATGTCCTGATGTCCATCTTTTTATCAATCCTTGAGGAGTGTGATGCTTGGCACTCCGAGTGCCAGCTAAGGGTAAAGATGGGGTGGCATACTCCTACTGTGTAAGCCACTTCTGCTTACATAGTAGGAAACAGCCAGTTTTGGTGCCCACCTCAACCAGTTCTGAGATTGATACGCTCAACCGCTTTTAGCAGAAATAATCTAAAATTTCAACTCACTCTCCCTGCAACCAGGCAATTCGGATAAAACCCATCAAACTCAGTACCCTTCTATTCCCCCTCGCCTCCACTGAGGCTATATAAATGCTAGTTATACAGCTCAGTTAAGTAGGATCATATGTTCCAAGTGACAGACAGATGGAAGATTATTTCTGAAGAAATCATCGGAAGCTAAAAACTTTAGCAGAGGAAGTCAAACAGGAGAAGGAAAGCACACGTTAGAGGCCTTTTTAAACACTAAGAAGCAGAGCATCAACATATATACAGTCACCACAAAGAACAGCAGCACATTCCATTCTGAATAACAGCTATAGAGTCTTAATCAGGCAGACTGTCAGTCTAAAATTAAATGGAAAATAAACATTTTATACAGTATTATAAGAAAATATTCTAAATCATACCTCAGGTGCCAGGTATTCTGGAGTACCACAGAATGTTTTCATAGTTGCTGCGTCTGTGATTCCTTCTTTGCAAAGTCCAAAATCTGTAATTTTTATGTGTCCATCTTTATCCAACATTAGATTTTCTAACTGTGTGTTGGGGAGAAAAATATTCCCTTAGTATTTTTTAACAGGACAGATCGATGAATTACATCAATTTTGTTAAAAAAGAGTTACTCCTTGCAACAGAATGTAAATGATTTGTAATTTAAAAAAATACAGTATCTACTATATTACAGCATTTAACAGTGTTTACTGCCATACAAGTTACATAATTAGTTAATACTTTAATACAGTTTACAATAGTAAATCTCAGGTCAATGACCTCATAGGTTTCCTTTGCTCTAACATGACATTCACTGATCAAGATACCTTTTACTTTCTATAATGTCATGAAACAGCATGTATCCATAAATCCTTAAAATACCTCCATCTTCCAGAACCTTTTCAATAATAGACAGAACAGGAGATAGGGCAGCTCCTGATAAAAAAAACCCTGAGGTAAATTCCTCCTTGTCTACTTGCAAAGGACGCTTCTTAAATTTGAATATATACCTCTCCATGCTTTGCATTGCTTTTTAAATATATGACTCTTGCTTTGAAATGTGAAAACATTCAAAATAATGCCTAATACCACTTTCCCAAAAGGTTTTCATTGGCCATACTTGAAATACAGATAGAACTGAAACTTTTCTCAAGAGAAAATTATTTGGGTTTTTTCAAATTGTAACGTATGTAGTGAAAATACCAACATAGAACAATTGTAGCCCTGTCTTTCTAAGTCTGCATAAAGCCTGAAATACAATTCAAAGGTACAGATTTTCTGTTGAGTCTAAGCGTGTTACAAAGAAAATGCGAAGTAGACAACAAAAGAAATAGAAGATTAATGATGTCAAACTCCTCTTTCCTTAGTATTTAGAATTTAAATAAAAAACTATCACCTATCATTCCTTGACCAGACAATTCCATATTTTCCCAGGATGTCACAGCATTTCACATAATTACAACAGATTCTGCTACAAGCAGGTAACCCAGCATTTTGTTTTCTGTTTGCCCCCTGAGCAGAACTTGCCTACCATTGCCTCCTTCTCCTCGGTTCCTGTACAAAGGATTGCATGAATGAATTCCACTACTGTGCATGTACAACAGAAAAGCACAATTTCCTGTACATGAAATTAAAGGCTTGACACAGAAATAAAATTGCCTCATCATGGAATTTACAGGTTCCTCCCACACAAGTCAGAAAATGTTCCTGTTGAAAACAGAGGTTATTTTTCCATAGAACATGGTCATACTGTGTCACAGAGTACCTGGAACAAGACAGTACCAGGCAACTACATACACTGGCAAATCTAAGACAAACTACATTCCATCAATAGGAACCTTTCCCAAGATACAAAAGTCAAAATAATTTGGAAATCAATGCTGAAATTCTTTTTCTGTTGAAGTATTCTGAATTGTTTTAAATGTTTCCAAAGCATACAGAAACACCTCTTTGCTGAGATAAAAAGAATGCTGTCCCAATTCACCACTTCCCTTGACTGGGGACACTGAGAATTGTATTTGAGATTTGTTCTGAAATCTAAGTTAACGTATGAGTAACAGGGCATGTAACAGTATGGGGTAGGGAGGATGAGGATCAGAAGTTTAAATCTCCTTTAAGTGTTGCTACTACGGTATCCTGTTTCATTTTTTAAATCAAGTTAAAGTCAGGGAATGTACCCATCTAGAGATTACTATATCAAACTACTTCCTCCAGCACACACAGAACTTAAAACTGAACACAGATTTTTTTTTCCCATTAACTCTGAATAGTGCAACTTTATAATTACTTTGTGTTTGTCCCCATAGTCTCTGCAAAAACAAAAATTTGATTACTTTTTTTCCTTTCTTTTTTTACCTTGAGATCACGGTACACAATCTTCCCAGAATGCAGATAGTCCAGGGCAGAGACAATTTCTGCACCATAGAAGCGTGTGCGGTCCTCTGAGAACACCCGCTCTCTCGACAAATGGAAAAACAGCTGCAGGGTAAACAGCAGGGACAGGATTGTAATAATTACTGATTTAGTGGGGGAAATTAACACAAACATAAAACACCTCTCATCACCATATTGTGATGATAGATACTGTACTCTCAGTGGACACTCAGCACTCTTAGACAGCAGCTGGCTTATCTTTTCCAGGTTTCCAAAGGGAGAAAGCGAGCTGTTAAATCAGCGTTTTAATCAATATACCAATCTTGTTTAAGGCATTCTGCTTGCTACTCATTTAACCTTCAGTTACCAGAGGAAAAAAAAAAAAAAGTATGCAACAGCATCATTCTGTACTTCTCCCTCTGCCACTTCCTCAGAATTTTGCTTTAAGCCACAGAGAAATATCAATAAAAGGTACAGATTTTGGTTCTGCCTCATGTTTTCCAGTGCTTTAGTAACTTTTCTTTGAACTGAAAAAAGTCCAGTTCTTCAGTAGACTTGGACTGCACAGGTGAACATTTTTACAGGTGGCATTTTACAAACCACATGTTCACACTGCCAGCAATAGCCGTTACTAGAAAAAGCAAACCAACAACTGCTTAGGGCTTATAAAAACAAATCTATGTATTTAGTGCATTTCTTTGCTACGGTGTATACATTGTTTGGGTGTTTTGTCTCTTCTTTAACACTTTAAAAGTAACAGCACTTTCAGCAAAAAATAATAGTCATTATGTATTGCCAGTAATTTCAGCTGCAATGAAAAAGTGTAAGATGAAGCTCTGTAAGGTTGTCAGTATCTCACTGGCTAAAACATCACCCTCAGAACTTGGAACAACATCTAAAAAAGCATATTGTGGCTATTTAATTCAAATGTTTTCTAAAATGGTGAGTTTTAGTAACTGTTTAAAGAAAGTTTGGGGAATTCCTCAAACAAAGATGAGTGAGTCTATTTCTGTATTCTGCCTAAGACCAGATCGGCCATGTTACAATGTTTTTGGTTTCACCACAGGAGCTAACAATCAACAACACAGAAATACAAAAAATGTTGCCATTTATAAATTAAATAAAGACAGTAAAATCCACAACAACTATGCATGCAGGTTTGCGTGGGGTTTTTTTCACTGTTTAAAGAAAGTATCAAGTAGATGAGAATTCTGAAATGGCAAGGTAGGTTAAAAATAACCCAAAAGCTAACCAACAAAAAAAGCCAGTGATGTGCCTAATCTGTCTTTGTCACATCCTACTTTATGCCTTTCAAAAATCTACACTATTCACATGGCACAGAACAGTGTAGGAATTACTGCAGCTATTTTCAGTGGGTGGACTTCTGGATGTGGCACTTGGGGGTAGGGTTTAGGGGCGATTATGGTGGTGCTGGATTGATGGTCGGACTAAATAATCTTGAAGGTGGCCTCCAACCTTGATAATTCTGTGACTTTTCAACACATAATTAAAAAGTCACTGCTATGAACAAGAAGTCAACTTCTTTCCTGAGAACTATAATTCCTAATAGGTGTATCACCTTTGTCTTAGCCTAAACAAACTTTCCAGAAAACGGAGCCTTTTGGCAGCATATATCTGTATAAGCAGAGACTTCACAGAAGAAAGAAACCACATTATGATTTAAAGAAAATATTTAAAATTTTGTTCATTCTATCTGGATTCCCCTTTTAACTTCTTTTCCAGTGCTCAAGACACCTGGTATAAAAATGGCAAACCTGAACGACAAAGAGAATCTTTATTTTGTAGGTGTGTCTGTTGCTCTTGTTCCCCTGTTCAGGCACCAGTCCCTGGTGGGACATGAGCCCTCCCTGTAGTGACTTGGTCTCTGTACTGATGGCTGCCTAATGGTCAGTGCAATCACAAGACTCATCCACACTAACCAACCAAGTCTGACTTCACTAAATGCCTCATGTATTACCAAATTGGGAAAAGAAAAAGTACATTTCCCAATACATGTAATCCTTTCCACACATTTTCACTGTATTTAAATAGAAAACAAATACTGCTGAGTAGAATTATATTCACATAAAGCAAAATACAAAATTTATACAATTTATGCCTTTATGTCTGTTTCGTGGTCTCTTTCATAAATATTGAGCTAGTGTTACTCATTTTAAGAGGGTTTTTTTTGTTTTGATGGATTAAAAGTAATTAAAAATATAGGTCAACACACTCTGAAAATTTATAACTTCCAGTTAGCCCTACATTGATATCTATTCTAAACGACTATTGCAATTTTCTGTTTGAAAGAAATTAATCCAGTAGCTGAACAGCATTCTTAGAAAATTCTAAAACTTCAGGATACTTGTCACCAACACATTTATTTTAGTTTCCATTTAAAAAGTGTCCCAAATCTGAATCTGAAAGCTGATAGCCTGACAAGTTAACATACAAAAAATTTACTTTCTTTAGTGTTTATTTCCAAGAAGAGTAATGATATTAATTGAAAATACTAACTTAAAAGTAAAAATTTGGGCTAGAAACAACTAAGAACAGTTCTCTGTTTGTCAAAGAAACTGTGAGCTTCTGAGTCAGCTTATTTTAATGTATACATGACACTACAGTCACTCTTCTTCATATTATTATAGCACCTAACAGAGTTGTCATCAAACCATACTTGCTAGTTTTGAATGAAGAATGTACATTTAGATATAAAAATGCACATTAAAAGCACATTCATACACTCAGATATATGCTAAAGATATTAAGAGGATTCTAAAATTAAAATAGGGAAAGCAGGGAGATTACAGGGGGATTACAGCATAATTTTCAGCTAATTATTTAGTTGGTTGACTATTTCAGAATAATTCTGCCGCTGTGTTCTATTTACAATTGTCAGAACAGAAAGACTGTATTTATTAAGTCAGAGAAGGAAAAGAAGAAATGTGATGGAAGGTTATAAAAAAGGTTTCCAACATTTTCAATTGTTATTGATTTACAGTCATTAAATATGTGGTATAAAATCACTGGAATTGCAATAGAAATAGCTTTGGCACAACGAAAGCCATTTTGCACATAACATTTTTGATGGCATACACGAGGGTGCTATTGTTACAGTGAGGACTGGAGCTACAAATTTCCTGGTATGCCTTTAAAAACTGAACAACAATGCTGCCATGGGGTTTTTTCCTAATAAAAAGGTTTAATGGAAAAAATTTTAACAAAGATCAAACATACAAGTATATTCAGCTGCAGATGCAAGCATGCCAAAAAGACACAACCTTGTATCAATTGATATGTTTAACTTGTACACACACTAGTGACCTACTTAGCATGTTGTAAGTTGAATCTCTGGCTCTTGATGTTGTGTATTGGGTTTTCTCAGCTCTGCATTTTATATTTGAGTGTTGATTTTGCAAAGCACTTGCAGTAGCAGCCTTGAAATTTCAAATTATTTGTTTATTGTTTCAGACTTCGTATTGCTTCTAGGCACATTCTATACCCAAAGAAATACAGCAACCATATCATGGACTATCATAATTTTAGGCTAAGGAACATTCTCTTGTTTACTCATTTTTTGTTAAGTAGGTTGTAAATCCTCCGTCTTTTTCTTTTTTTTTCATCCTAGACAGTAATAGCACTTGTTCAATTACAACAAACCATTTAGTTTTCTCCTGCCTAATGAATTGAAGTAAGAGCTGTGGAACAAAAATGCCAAGAGGAAGAGAGATTCAGAATTCTTGTGTGGAGTACCATCTGAACAAATTTCAGGGTCTAATTTTATTATACACATAATTACCAATTAAGTTTGTTACAAAGTACAGAATCTGGAATTACCCTTAAAATGCAGAGCGAGGAAGTTAATCAACTTATTAGTCAGCTGAATCAGTGTACTCTGCAGAGTAATATATGTGATAGCTTTCATTCCTAGAAGATTTTCAACCTCTAAAGCAAAATACTGGAAATAAAAACTGGGAAACATACACCCCAAAAGTATGCCCCAAAAATAAAGAGCCATTTGGTCAACTTAGCTAAGCCAGATGAGTATTTGTTTTCTTAAAATCAAATTTCAATTTCTTAATGCTACTTTAACATAATTCCTTCAGTACAACAAAGGTATTGAGAAGTAATTACCATGGCAGAAGTATGAGTCTAGCTATATACTGCAACATAGTTTATGATCAATAGACATTGCTAAACATTTCATCCACAGAGTCTAACAGTAAAACCAAATGAGCACAAAACTAAGCTTTTGGCCCACAATTATTTCGAGATTGGGCCTTAGGCAGCAAGAAAAACATTCTCAGCATAAGGAAAACATATTCAGTATTTCCATCTGAATAGTCTGTTTGAAAAAAATCCTCTAATGGTTTGCTTTAGTATATTTAAGTACATAATATGCTGCTTTTTTTAAAAAAGGAACCAAAGAGAATCCTCTGCTGTAATACTTTGTACGCTGTAAAAGAGCACACACTCAGGCCAGTAAAACTGATGCAGTTACACTTTCATTGTAACGTGTTCTCTTATTAACTAAGCCTAACCAACTTCAAGTTCCATAGGCAAGGTAAGGCAAAGATAAATTGTCATTATTCTAGAGGGATATTAACTTCCCCGTGTATCTAGATTTTTAATAGATATAAAAGATTCTTGCTTTCAATCATCGTAACACAATTTCTTCTTCTTCAGTATGAAGTTCTGTGCCCCCTTCCTTGACTGTTCTCCTTTCTAGCCATAGAAAAAGGAAGCGAAGACTCCTACTACTGACCACAGTTTTTATTACTGTAGCAGGGCAGAAGCCTAAAGTGTGGCATTTTCTTGCTTTCACCGGGGTAGGAGTCAAGAATATGTATACAAACTTCAAGAACTCCTTCATGAGAAGAACTGTTTGGGCAATGGTGCTCCTGAAAGACATAATCCATGAAAATTCCCAACAAATTGATTCAGGCACAGGAGTTTACCTAAAAAGAAATATTTAATCTGAAGGAATTTTAAACAGAAACACACTGAAGGTAGCACAGCACTGGAGAGAATCAAAAGCAACATAGTACATCTACGGTCACTTTCCCACTGGAAGGATATCATGAAAAGATGAGTTTTCACCACCTTCAACAGTCAGAATACATAAGGAAATGTAACTTCCTTGGAACACAGACAGACCAGTAGATAGAAAGAAGCAGCAAAAGAAAGAAGTCTGTGCATCAAACAGGCTAAAATGCTGGCTAAACTTTGAGCAACTTACTTTCAGTAACCGAGTTAATAACAAGGCTATTTTTACAAAAAAGAAATCCTCTGCATTTTTTGGCACACACTGACTAAAGTCTGAAATTCACAAGAAAATTTGGTAAGATTAAAGACTTTCCTATTAAAAAAGACAGTTTGTCCAACTTACTATTCCAGATCTCTAGTCAAAGAGAAGCATGTAGGCAAATCAAGAAAGTTTCCTCAAAGAAAACTGCCTGCTCTCAAAAGGCCATTATTTCCCCACTGTGGCAAAACTTAAAGAGTTAACTCCACTGAATTAGGGCATCATCAGCAAAGTACATGAGCAACACTGACAAACAGCAGCATCATACCTGGAAGAAGGAGACCCAATCCCGGCACAAGTGCACTGCAATGGCAAGAGCAGGCTGCCACCCACAAACCCGTGACACACGACACTTGCAGTCGTAGCCACCAAGTTGCACCACCCAGCGCAGACAAATGCACTGACCGAACTACAATTGACTGAAACACTGTCAGAGCATCCTCAGTCATAAGAAAGGAGTTGAAAACATCCTCTGTGGGCTCTGCTCTTCATTCAAACAGGACAGAAAAGTACCTTTCTAAAAGACAAACTGCTAAATTACAGGATGATGTTAGCATACTTTCAAACTGTTTCCCCAGACATTACAGAAATGCAGTAGGATCTTACACAGAGGAAAACTATGAAGAATTAGCTAGTTTATAAGACTACTTAAAACTCATTGCAGACACCATTGACTTAATATTGGTGATGTAATATCAATGTCAAATAAGCCAGCTGAGTGTCCAAGAGAAGGCTGTTATGCCTTTACTGCTGAGGGAGATTTTTTTATCTGGTTCAACGCCTGTGATGTGCAGAACTGGGTTTATACATTGAGTCAAACAAGCCATCCTCCCACATGAGAACCCTATAGCACCATATTTAGCCATGACTGGTAGAGGACAGCCAAGGATGAATTTGGATCCAAATGGGCTGCAGGCACTGGGATTATTATTATGTTGCAGGAGAAGACGGCTAAAACATAATGCAAAACATTATGTATCATGCCACAGCAATTCCTGAATGAAGAAAGAGTCTTTTAATTAAAAAAAAAAACAAACTCCTAGTGGAAATATTTAGTCCTTTAACATTATCATGAAGCATATAGTTGACAAAATAAGGAAAATCCCCCAGTTCACGTTGTAACAAGACAATCTGAATAGCAAACAGAACATAAAAAGGTAGATAAAAGCCCTCTTCTTCTATTGC
This sequence comes from Machaerirhynchus nigripectus, assembly GCA_013397975.1. Classification (NCBI taxonomy): domain Eukaryota; kingdom Metazoa; phylum Chordata; class Aves; order Passeriformes; family Dicruridae; genus Machaerirhynchus; species Machaerirhynchus nigripectus. Next base: position 438,350 of record VZRQ01000986.1, on the reverse strand, counting down.
AGTTCTCTAATTCCATTTGCTGGGCATCATTTTTGATATTTCATTCTTTAGTAAACAGCTGGAGGACAGCAATGGCTTCAAAGCTAACAACACTCTAAGAAGTTTAGTGCTTTAGTTGAAGTCTCCAGAGTACACAGCAAGTGAAGGGGAGAGAAGCAATGAAAAATATGAATGCTCCACTCTTTTTAAATAGATGTTTGTAATAGTTATAGCAAAGAGAGCACACATTTCATATTAGGACAAAAGTAAGACTTGTTAACATTATTTTTGCTTGTTTACACTGGATTATGACTGTCTCATGCCAGGACATGCTATAATATGCTTTAATAAAAAAAAAAACAAACAATAAGCAAGCCATTTGCAATCATTTCTTTAGCATTAAATTATCTCTCACTATACAGCAGTCTAATATTTTCAGAAGTGGAACTAGTTTTAACAGCAAAGTTAAAAAAACATGTCAACTTTTTTTTAAATAAAACAGTTCGATTTTTTTAAAAAGTCCTTTAAAGATACTAGAAATCAAAAACGCAAGAAAAAATATAACCTTAAAAGTGTAATCCACTGAAAGCATTACTGTTATAAGTGCAGAACATCTTTCTTAAACTCACCTCTCCTCCGTTAACATACTCCATCACAAAACACAAACGATCCTTTGTCTGGAAGGAATATTTCAAGGACTTGCAAAGAAAACAGCAAAATCAAACCAATTATCTTCTCATATTAACCCAATGTCTTGCACTTTAACTGTAACAAAACTTAATTTTACCTTTTCAAGTAGAAAATTTCAATTTTGGTAAGAGCTTTAGAAGTAATTAAAAGTGTAACTTTCTATCTGGAGCTTGAGATGAATTAGCACAAAAACTTTCAATCATTACCTGATCTCTGCCACATGTCCGCTGATATGAAAACATCATGCTTATTCCAATAAAGTATTAAATGGCTACTAAAATACACAATTTAATATTTCATTTCTTACCACCATACACAGTACCAGCTATTTCCACACATTTACTTTATGATGTCCACTTCCACAGTGGAAAAGAGAGAGTATCATATTGTTTTTCATTTCTCCCACATGAAATCTTGAGAGTGATAACATCCAGCATGCTTTCATTTCCAAAGCAAGGACTCTCTAGTTTCATATTATGAAATGTTAAGAATGCTAATTCCCAAATTAACATATTAATTTTCATACAATTTTAAAGTTGCAACAGATGTTACTATCTTAATTAAAATTTTTGACTTATCAATGTTCACTTATCAATGATACCACAGAAAATCTACAGATGAAGAGTTAGCCTAAAAAAATGAAATGTAGTAGAACTACATGTAGCAAGCGTAAGACTGGTGACAAAACTTGCTGAAGAACAACAGAAAGATCAGAAGATACAACTTCAGTAACGTTGTTGCATTATTCGATGGGAGGTACCCCTATTCCTGCTTACCATTATACTCTAATTCAAGAAACATTGCAGGATCTCTTTTGTCTTTACTGAATTTCCAAGAATATTTTGGCCCACCAATGTAAATGCAATCCTCTGCTTTCCAAAAGGTTTAAGTTTTTCTAAATAGGAAAGCTTCCATGCTACAGTTTGATATTTTAATACCAAAAAAAAAAAAAAGTTCCCTGTCTCAAAAAGCATGTTCATCACATTTTGAGATAAAGGAAAATATTTTTAATATATTCTCAAAGAAGAGAAATCAGAATTATTTCTACAGAAGAAAGTCACCGGTAAAGATAAATCAATTAATCGTAATTTGCCATGAGTCTCAAAATTTTCATTTTTCAGTCTTTCCCTTCTATTAAATATTAACCATATGAAGACAAAGGTAGTGCGGTTTGAGTTTCATGGCTCTGTGAGCTACTTATTTTGAATAAATAGTTATTTTTATTGTTTTACTGAATTCTGAATTAAGTTTTCTTGGTAAAAAAATACTTACCACTCTGTGATTAATAACTTTACTTTAAATAAATAACTTTTATTTTAAAGGTGTTCGCACACAAAAACTACAAAAATTGCACAACAGTCACACAGTTCTACAATTAAATTTGTTTTCAGTACTGTGAAGCTTAACAAATTTATTAGAAACTTTATTTCTGAATTCTTAATTACATATCCTGACAAAGGATATCATGAGCACCAGATAGCTACTGATTGTTTACAAATCATCATGAGAAAGAATTCAAAACTTGTAAAATACATTCATAATGGATGTTAAATATTACTTGCTAATGTACTTAAAACTAGTTCCCAATACTTACTGTTAAAAAAGGATGTCTGGTGTTTTTTAATACTCTGCTTTCTGTAAGAGTATGAGCCACTTCATCCTGAGAAATAAAGAAGAGAAGAAGGAAGTCTGAATTAAGATATAAAATTGTTATTTAACTAATTATAAGGAAAAGGTCAACACTTTCAAAAGGACAAAGCTACTGCACGGTTTTGAAAAATGAATGAACCTTCACATTTTTTGAGAAAATATTTGACAAAACACAATTTAATATATTTTATTTGGTTTTCTTATTTTCTGGCTTTAAAATGAAGTCTTTACATACAATTCAGGGAAGAAAGAAATTATAATATTGGATTTGATAGCTTAAAAACATAGTCATAACAACTTCACAGTTCTGGTATGAATCACCTGAGTAATGTATCTACACAGAGACTAAACCAATGTGCGAGACACATACACACGGAGTAACTGACAGGCAAATATAAAACCCAGTCTCATCTAGCCAAGTGTTAAGTAAAGTCAGGCTTTCTGGTTTTAAACTTTCACTTGGATAGGTGTTGGTTTTGTTTTTATCCACCCAAGCTGTCCTGAGGAGCCCAGCAGCAAGCAGTGCTCCTCTGACCAGGCTGACCTCCTTCCCCTGAGGACACTGGCCTCATCCTCAGGAATGGGAGATGTCTGCACAAGCCCCAACTAATTTTCAGCCACAATTTGGAAAAGAGGCACTTTGGAGAGAGACAGTGACACTCTCCTGTCCGTGAGCCTAAACGGGAAAGATGAAAACGAGCTCTGTACCAAAGTGAGAGAAGGAAACTAACCCAGTCACTGTGGTTGTTTGCTTCCTGGGAAGCTGGTCCATGTTTGTTCCCTGCTCCCTCCACAGGCCCTCTCACCAGCCCCTGGGGTGGGCACCATACAGGTGGCAAAGAAGGAGACTGGAGGGTGACAGCTGTGGCCCCTCACACCGCTGGGTCTGCAGAGAGCAGAGCTGTGCAGGGGTGAGGGAATGAGGGTGGCGGGCAGAGGGCTCACCCTGAGCTACAACACGAGCAGTTCCTGAGGGCTAGAGAGAAAAGCAGAACTCTTAGGGGGCTCACAGTATGAATACACAGCCATTTTATACAACTCTGCATGTAATACATGCTGTGAACCCCCTCCCCAGGCTGCCAGGGGCCAGGCCTGAAAAGCCTGGGAGCCACTGGGAAGGTGTACCCATTTTCTACAGTGCCAAGCTACCACCGAGCTTTGTATTAGACAGAACACTTTACTACCCTAGTGTGACTCAAACTTCAACTGTAATCCTGCAGAAGTAAATATATTTACTCAGAGTACACGTTATTATTGCCACAAATAATACCAATATAACATTACTGTACTACACATATGCTTATCAGACTAAGCTCTGAAGAGAAGGTATTATTAAACTGGAAAGTAAACACAGATGTCAGGAGTTTTAAATCAGACTTTAAAAATTGTCAAAATAAGAAGTTGAACAACAACAACAGAGTCAGTGGTAATAAATTATGATGCCATTTAGCTGAATAGCAGTGCAACACTGAGTATATACACCACAACCACATACAGGGGGGAAAACAAAACCAAAAACACTTCAAGGAGAAAAACAAGCAAAAAGATTTGTTTATTTGTGTATTTTTAAACCTCTGTGGTTCACCAGATATATGACATAAAAAGCTGGCAATGGCCAGTTTTTCTGGCATTGCCTCAGGAGTCTGTAATACCGGTAGTAATTTCCTTATAAGTGTAGTATTAATCTGTCATGTAAACTTAGGATAAACAGATTTAGTCTGAACTGGGCAGATATTACACAGCTGTCAATGCACCACTTTTCTGCTTCATACTGTGCTGTTAGGGGTATAACTTCCTATAGGGCTACTTTTTGCACAGGCGGGTAGCAACGGGACAAGAGGGAATGGTTTTAAACTAAAAGGAGATTTAGATTAAATGTTAGGAAGAAATTCTTTTCTGTGAGAGTGGTGAGACATTGGGAACAGGTTGCCCAGAGAAACTGTGGATGTCCCATCCCTGGAGGTGCTCAAAGCCAGGTTGGATGGGGCTTTGAGCAACCTGGTCTAGTGGAAGGTGTCCCTGCCCACAGCAGGGTGTTGGAACAAGATGAGCTTTTAGGTGCCTTCCAACCCAAGTCATCCTGTGATTCTAGAGTGTATATTCTATCACTTACGTGCTGAGTTGGGACTGCAGATCTATTCTACCTAGTGACCACACCCTTAGCACTGATCTCCAGAGCTAAATGCTATTGATAAATCCCCATGGCATGTTCACATGCTGACTGAGCTAGATAGCTAAATTCAAACTTAAACAGTTGTATCTCTAATTTCTTCAAAATTTCTCTACCTTTTTATGTACTTCCATGAACAAGAATTTTTGCTCACTTTAGACAGAATTACCCAATAATCAGCTTTAACTGTTCTAAAAAGTCAGTGATGTTGTAGCAGGCAGCAACATAATTAGAAAACCCCTAAAATTTAAAAATATGTTTCATATGTTGTTGATACAAAGAAACAAGCTGAAATGCTCTGAAGGCTGGAAGGATACAAACCAGCAGCTGCAGAAAAGGAGCTCACAAGATCTCCTGAGGATCCCCCGGTGCCAGGGGTGAGCACAACACTGGTCAAGGATGTCAGGCTGGAGATTGAGGCACAGCATGCAGCAACCAGACGGGTTTGGATACCCACAGGGCAAACCACAGAGATGGCTGCCAGGTCTTACAAGGAGGGCTACTGAGGTGCTCCTTCCCATGCAGAAACAGGAGAGTGCAGCAGCAATACCCTCTGTTCTTCCTGTATCTCCTGACTATGAAACAGAAAAGGGCACTCTCTGCTGCTGTTAGTCCAAACCATGTATGTGCTGACTAGGCTGTGTGTCTCTGCACACGAGACAGCTGCTAAGGGCACGTAGAACTCACAGCTCAGTCTCTTCAGTGCTGAAGACATAAATGTAAGTCTCGCCCTCTGTAACAGGGCTGGTTTTAATGATAGTCAATGAAATATAATTGTCCTTGAGGCTTCTATTCCTCTACCAAATTTAATTGAAACCGATCTATGCATTCTAAAGCTATTAGAAAGTGAGTGACAGACAAATGAACATAGACTGCAAAACTCTTGTAAGCCCTGTTTTCATAGGTCAATAGGAAAATCAGAAATATGTGATGGATATTTTATTATTTAATATATGTAAAACAGAATTTACCCATTCACATTCAGTTTTTATGGATACTGATATCAAGCATTCAAAAACCTCAGTCAGATCCACATCCCTCAAAACATCCTTATTTAAGAATTGGGATTATTTTTAATTGTGTCTCATGGTGATAAATGCATGTAGGTTTCTTGCTTTCAACTTGTTCTGTGGCAGTGGGATTCAAAACTTCAGAATTTCTAGAAACAAAGCTCAGAGTAGATGATCTAAGTTTAAGCTTGAATGATATTATGACCAAGCAAAGAGCTAGTGACACTAATCAAGTTTAAGTGATTGGACAACAGCAGTTTAAACCACTTCTTCAGACTGTCCCTATTTCTCAAAAACTGAAAAAATGGAATCATTAGTCCCATGCACAGCAATCTTATATAGCATAGCAGGGACAGAGCACAGGCCCATTAAATTAAATGTGTTTATCTGAATAAACCTGCAACTGACTTAGAAAATAACGTGAAATATCTAATATACCCCACAATGGACCTTTTCTTGTAAAAACTTGCATTACATTATATTCCTGCCCAGTGAACTCTCTGTGTTTTAGCACACTCTAGATTATAAAATACTGGGAAAAGGCATGCAAAATGGCTATACATTTGTTTTGGGGTTTTTTTTTTTTTACATTCTTGTTTTCTGAAGATACACACATACTTCTGTCAAATTATCATCAAAAATCAAAACACCTTATGTATTAAATATTGATTATTCCATTCTTTAAAATGACCCACTATTAAAAATATAACCTTTCTTACCTTTGCAATAATTACTTCTTTTTTCAAAATCTTCATAGCATAGTATTTGCCACTAGCCTTCTCTCGGACCAGGATAACTTTGCCAAACGTGCCTTTGCCCAGTAGTTTTAAGTAGTCAAAATCATTCATTGTCTATAAGGAGCAAAGAACAAAGATCAGCAAGACATAGGTTATGCAGTTCCAACATATAACCAAATCCTGTTAGCGATAAAATAAGAATAGTTTACAAAAATAGGCCCACTTCTATGATTAAGTTTGTAATCACAGAATTGCTTAGGTTGAGAAAGACCTTTAAAATCATCAAGTCCTGCAGTTAACCCAGCACTACCAAGTCTCCCACTAAAACATGTCCGAAGTGCCACATGTCTTCTAAATAACTCCAGGAATGGTGCCTCCACCACTTCCCTGGGCAGCCTGTTTCAATGCCTGACAACTCTTTCAATGAAGACATTTTTTCTAATATCCACTCCAAACCTCCCTGGGAGTAATTTGAGGCCTCTTTCTCTCATTCTGTCACTTCTTACTTGAGAAAAGAGATCAACCCCCCTCCTCTGGCTACACCCTCCCTTCAGGTAGTTATAGAGAACAATAAGGTCCCCTCTGAGACTCCTTCTCCAGGCTAAACACCCCCAGCTCCCTCAGCTGCTCCTCACAGGACTTTGCCCTAGACCCTTCACCAGCTCTGTTGCCCCTCTCCGGACACACTACAGCATGGATCAGATCACTGAACATTTCCCCTTGGATTATGGGGGTTTCATTATGCTCCCCCTCCCTGTCTTCCACGTCAGAGGGGAGCTGAGTACCCAGACAACACTGGTCTTGCTACTGTAGACCGAGGCAAAGAAGGCAGCTAATGGCAATCGTTAAACCACCAGGATAAATCGTTCAGTAGTATTATTTTAATTCTCTAAAGCCAATTGCACACACTTTAATTTTTACAAAGCACACACAGCACAAAGCCTTAGCCTACATCAGGATTTCAAGAATACTCCACATCTAAGTCCATCAACTCTGCATTACCAGGGACACACAAACATGGCTTATCAGTCTCTTTTGCACAACACCAACCACTGCACTGATGGCTTTTTTGAAACATGCATGATCCTTACTGAAATATTGTCCTGTAAGGCTCTACAGCAGCCTTTGCATTACAGGTAGACTTCTTAAAATTTCAGTACAGATTACAATTACATGGTACTTATATTAATCAATCTGGCTCTGAAAAGGAGAAGGTGGCAAGTTTTCATCTTTCATGTGACTCTTTTACTGCCCTAGTTTTGCAGGTTAAACACAGTACATCCAAGAGCTGGTTCCATCAGCAGACAAATCGAGTCTAGTAGGTTTATCAGCTCAGCTGGAGTGTCACACATGGTAAGAATGTGACCAGATGATCTCAGATCCCAAAGCAGTATAGCCACTTTCCTGAGCCCAAAATTTGAGTCAATAATCATCTTAATTTTACAAGTTCATTTCACTGCCAGTTCAGAAGCATCAACTCCATGGTCTATGCATTAGATGCAAAGATGAGGATGTAGAGAAAAAACAGAACAATACTGAGAGTGCAGTGACTGTACAGATTTGCCTTGAGTTGACAGCAGAATATACTTGGCCAATCACTGTGTGCTTCCACAGCACATCTTTCACTGTGCTGCAACCCAGGAGCCTGGAGAAAAGCAGTCAAAAATTCTGAAAGAAAATACACTCACCTATTCTTATTAATAGTTGTGTCCCACAGTATCAATGACCTTTCTTCTTTTGTGAAAAGTATGCATCAAAACACTTTTAAAGAGTAATTATACTCTGAGTCTCAGTTTTGCTAAGTAAAATATACTTCATCCTGTTTTGTGAGAGGAAAAGATCATCCCTTATCTTTCATCTTCCTAGTCGAGAGTGAAGAGTTTCATCTCTTTCTATCACTAGTTGTGGCCTCAGGCAGTTTTGATGGATACTGCTGTTCTGGAGAAACTTCTACATGCATTTTCCACAACAGAATTAGTACTTTCCTTATCTCCACCAGAAATACCTCTTAACACTGCCTACATATTTCACACACATTGCAGGTGTAGAGGTATTGGGCATATCCCTGATGTGCAATCGCATACAGTGGCAGCAAAATATATTTGCTTGTGCAAAAGAACAAAGGGCAAAATTTCCTTCTGAAATTATTTATTCCTTTAAGCTCAAGTGCATGATACTATTACTGTGGATCTGAATTTGCTGTCAACAAACTGTGAAAGTAATTTATGCAATTTTTTACTCAGAGTCAGTTTGCAATCTGCTCACATAAGAGGTAGAACTGAAGTTCCATCAACCACATTAATGTGCAATTCCTTAGCTTTTAAGTGTTCAACCTGCAACTTCAAAGCTGGAAAAGGTCTTCAACACTCTATTTAACAACTGGATACCTGGGTGTTTCAAAGCTTTATGAAGATGCTTCCCATATATCAATTTTCTAGCTATATCAAGAGGAATTAGATCTTTTTCCCATGTAATTGTTGATTGGTAGCTTCTAAGCAAACTAACCTTGATGCTCACACAAACATTTTGCAGTGATAGATCTTGTTTTGTTGTCCAAACCACCTCACATCAGGAGGAACAAAACTGCATTTATCCCAGCAAAAAATACGGGTAACAGAGATTTCAAAGGCTTGGTATAGATTTTACCCACTTTACACAACTGAGTGTAAAGTTAAAGTTTATTACCGGACAAATCCTTAAAGAGTCAACTTTTCCAAAAACTAGTATAATGTGTGGTAACTCATAGTGCATGAGGTAGTATGTAGAGCTGTGATCCAATTCAATCAACTAAAGGTAAGACTTCTCAACTATCACGTTCAGCACTTTGGAAAGTCAGGTTATCTACTCCATAGCTCTGTGACAACCATCAAGCAGGAAACAACTGCCTTTGAGCAAAAGCAGTGAATATTGACAAAAACCCATGAAAAATTAAAAATGCATTCAAAACACAATTCAGGCAGAAGATGAGTAATTCAGGGCAGAATCCTTCAGTCATAAGCTATCATGTTCCCTGACAAAGAGTGGCTGACAGCTTTATTGATAAAAAATACTGAGCTAGTGACTGTAACAACCTATCACTTCTAACAGTCACAAATTTATGGGATCACAAGCAGCCTCAAAGGAGTAACTTCTCCCACACATCTGATTTTCTCTAAGACACTGGAATTAGAGACGGACCATCAGAGTCTGAATAAAACCAGGTCAGAAAAGCTGCCCTTTGCCCATACATAGAAGGAGGATCTTGGCTCAACTGATCACAGACATGGATTTGATGCTAAGGGCAACAAGCCAGTCAAATTGAAAGACTGATTTGCCCAAAATTTGCTTACATAATGTTCAGCAAAGCAGTCATGAATCTAGATGCAAGCTCAGTGAAAACAAGTTAAAAATATATGTATATTTATAAGAAAAAGGTAATAGGTTTGCAAGATTTTGAGCCATGGCTTAACAGCACATTATGGCGTTAGTGTTAGTTCTAAGAATAAAGTCTCCTGATGCTCTCATTCCTTAGAAGCTTAGCAGAAGGCTTAGAGCTGATACGCAGTGCAGGGTTAACTCAAAAAGTCTGCCAAAGAACACAAGACCTTGGGAGATAAAAACACAGATGCCACAGCTAGGGGTGTACTGAAAACTGGTGGAAAAATGGAAATCCTTCCTAAACCTGAAGGAAGCTGGTAAGCAAGTTTGGAGGCTCCCATAAGGCTGGATTCTTTCTCCTTCATGATTTTCCCTAGTTTTTCATGCCTATTGTACTCCAAGTTATGAATCTTTTTCTTCATTACATTACTTTTAGGTTTCCTCTGAAAAATCTGTTCTTTATTCATCCTGCAACCTGCAAATCAAATTTGTAAACAAAGAAAAAGCAACGAAGCCACAGGAGACTGCACTAACCCAAAAAAACGTTATGATGTTCAGCCTTCTATAAAACCTTTTTACTCCCCTATGGGAGTATTTGTTGACCATCTAAACACACCATCCCCTATGGATAATCTGTTCAAAAGAATACACCCTAGCATAGGTGTTGGAAATTCCTACCGAAGAAACTAACTTTTTTTTTTAATTCCTGATGTGCACAATGATTATACCACATGGAGTTTTCATCTGACTTCATCAGGGAAAAACTCTACTAAGAAGCCATACAAGTACAGCAAGAAATAAAAGCAGTTTGCTAAGAATTTCCAGTATTACAAATTTTAGTGATGTGTAAAACTTAAATTGCACGTTGACACCATTTTAAAAAATTGGGAAAAAGAAGTGCTTCTGGTTCTTGCAGCTAATCTAACCAGGGACATAGCTGTCGTGTCTATTCAAATCAAGTTTCACATCCTAAAGGCTGTTTTCTTTTCGCTACCTTTTCAGAGAAGAACAGGCCCAACTCCTCTCTGTCTTGTTTCTTAATCTGATTATGCTCTTCTACTCATATGTATACCATCTGGTGCATGCACAAGCAAAATTCACTGGGCTTAGATGTAAAATCAGGTGACAAAACAAGCTTTTGTCAAAAAAGGACACATTGTGTAAAAATCCCTGAAAGGAAAGAAATCAATAAAAAAAAAAAAAAAAAAAAAAAAAAAAAAAAAAGAGGCAATAAAAATGCATTAAGTCATTTTAAATGAAATGGTTCTGATTACATTAACAACTAGGAAGCTTAAACAACAGCTTTTCAGAACATTTCTACCAAACAGAAACAGTCTTAAAAAGACATATTTTTCACTATTTCAATTAAGATGGAGGCAGTGGCAATTCCCCATCAAAATGGTCACTTAATATTTTTTATTCCAAAATCTTCTGAGCACCTTTCACTAAAGTCTTCCAACAGTTAGAAGTCTGGAGTGGGATAGTGGGATTCTGAGTTTTTGTTCTATTGTTTTTATTATTTTTTTCTTTTTTTTACTTTATTATCTTTTTATCTTTTTTTTCTAGTTTTGTTATTCTGCTCTATTATTAGGTGTTGAATATCACCATTTTTCATTTCACCTTTGTTTTGTAGATTTTGCTTTTGGCTTGTTGCCAAAGCCATTAAATATTCTGTAGCACTGCCCATACACTGTCCCAGCATATTATTTCAGCATTTCTTAAAGAACAAGTGGCAAGACAGAAACAAAACAGATCCTCCTCCTCCTGTTCCCACAACCCCTTTTGTTGTATGGGAAAACACACTGCACTGTGAACAAGGAGAGCACACTCCAGATAAACTATTTCTATCAGACAGCATTAATTCTGACACCTTGAAAATGAGTGTTGTTATGCAGTGGTTTCATAAGAGGATACACAGGCTTGGAACAGTGCTCAGATCTTTAACAGAGCAAACCCAAATCCTTTCCACATAATCACACTGCCTCTCACAAGGCTGACATACCTTAAACAGTGCCTCTGTCTTGCTGTCACTTATCGTACTTTACCCTGGAGCACAGTCATTAAATATCCATGCCACCAGGCTAAAAGTTCAATGTCAGCCTGACAGTATATGTTCAGAGTATTGTTACAGCTCTATATAATTGATTATACCTTTTTCTGTAGCAGACAAAGGTTAGAAATTCATACACAATGAAACTGCATAAAAGAACTCTGTTTGGACTGCAAACTCAAGTTCTCAAAAATTAGGACATGATATAACTAAAGATTCCTATGACACCTTTGTTACATTCTTAAGGGTATAGTTATCAGCCCTGATTTTTCTATGATACTTACTTTATGTAGTGCAACATACAAAACGTGCTCTATTAGTAAATAGATAAATCTTCACCATTTCTTGCATTGTTCATCACTCAAAGGCATTCAGTTACGTGAGCTGTAAGACTGTTTTGCTCTGTCAGCAGACTTCTACTTAGTTTTCTGCAGGCTTCACTTCTAGCTAGGAAGAGTGAAGCCAGTCCTATGTAAACTGGCTATTATTTTTCCTGCAATTTCAGTGCATTTCTTGAGTCATTTCAACTCTGTAAATGAGACATCAGTGTGAATGATCCATTCTTCAAGAGCAGTCCATACAGGACAAAATGGAGACACACAAGCAAACTTTGAGTGGCATCAGGTCTTTAAAACATGCTCTTAGTTGGGTGTTTAACCTGTTGACTCTGGAGATGCAGCCACAAGTATGTTATAGCCAACAATGCACCTGTTCCTACTTACACCAAAAGCTGTAAAGGACTGCAGAAAAATAAAATGCTGTTTTCTCTCACTTCACTGAAAACTAAAGCAAACTTGTTTCCCAAGTTAGCAAAAACCAAGATCATTAAAAGCCAGATCCTGCTAGCCTTTCTCATGCAAATTACCTAATTTGCACTGGGTATTATTTACATGAGAAAAGGGGCAAATGTACTTGTCCAAAGAAAATATTTTATTACCATACTTCTAAAATAGTAAACAAACAAAAGGATGAAATAATAGTCAAACAATAAGCAGAATGTTAGTATGTGCCTGAATGCTTGAACTTTGTTTATCAGAAGTGCCATATCAGATAGCATAACAAATAAAAAAAACTAGAGTAGTTCAGCTTTATTGAAATAAAACAAATAAGTACTGTGATGCTTATAACACACTGAAATTCATGTTGAAATACTATTCCCTGCATATTGCTTTACCCAACTAGACCACTCTACAAAGGTTATTTACATATAAGCCCTGTCAGTTGTTTTTTAAGGTCATTACCTTTCTTTTATGATGAGTTGTAGAAGCATCCATCTCTTCTTCTCCTATATTGTCTATCTGAGAAGTTGGACTACAGTTCATCCTCTCCTCCTCTTGCCTCTGAAGTCTGTCTGCTACAGCCTGGATTGCTTCTGTCCATTCTTCCCTATCATGAACAAGCCAACATCTCTATTAGAAACTCATAAAATACATTACATAGTTCATAAGGTTTTTCACATGCTATATTGCTTCAAAGTTCAAGTCTCATGTTACACAGCAAAATGCTCATATTAATTGATCACTTCAATTTCCTTCCAAATTCTGCATTTTTTTTGAAGGTGGTGAAGTCCACCAGAAAGGATCTCACTACATGGGTAATTTCAAGAACTAGCAGTTTCTGATTCTCTAAGTATTTTACTAGTGGAAACCTGAAAACACTTCTCCAGGTATAATACACCTGAGAGCATAGGATGTCACCCCTTATGCAATACTATCTCATAATAGCTTGCTATTTTAAGACACTTTTTGGCATTCCCCCTCCCTTCAAGACATTTTCACAGAAAAAAAAAAGATTCTTAAACCATATCACACGTTAAACTCTTTGTCTGACTCCTCTTAAAACTCAACTTACAGGTTTTTTCTCAAATTTCCCTCAAAAAAAGGCCCTCAAAGATAACTGAATTCCTACAAGCATCCTAAAAACCCGTGGCTGCACTGAGGGGCAGGCCCAGGTGATGGTTTCTGTGGGGGGACAAGCAGGGCCAGCTGAGCAGCACAGACACACCAGGCTGCCCTCGAGCAGGCCACAGCCCCACACCAAGCACGGTACCTGCTGCCTTGTGCTCAGCCAGCAAGGGATATGGGATATTATTGTGGTATTTATTACTGAATGCAGTGCGAGGTACTACACTGCACAGAAGAAAGACAGGGTGGAGACACAGAACCAAGGCAGAATTAAAAAAAAAAAAAACAACTCCAAGTGAAACAACAGAAAAGGCAAAGTTGTTGGTTATTTACTGGTACAAAAAATAATAGCCAGATCATAGTACTAGTCCCAAAAGGACAGATGTCCACACTGGGAAGACTCAGTGCATCTAATCATAGACACAGTATGGAAAATTTGAGTGCATTATCCCATATCTCCTACGCGCATCAAAAAAGTTTTTGGTGCATTAAAAAAGTTAATTCTTAAGAGTTTGTGAATGTTTACTGAAACACGAAAAACTAATAAGCCAACATAAAATAAATTATAATAAGCATGCTGCTTTCTGTGCCAAGAGAAAGGAGCACATTAGTAGGAGTACGACAGCAAGGCTGGAAATATTTCAATCCAGGCTTTGGATGTTCAAACTTTAACACTTCAGAGACATATCATGACATAGTTTTGGCTTATTTGAACACACTTATCCCACCTACTCGCAGGCAAATCTTACACTAGTTATGAGCTCAGATAATAGTTTACAGAAGCTGACTTAAAAATCTTTAACTAACTGCTCAGATGTGCTCAGAATGCCACAGTTCCAAGTGCTGATTACTGTGCTGGCCCAGCAGAGACTCTGCTGAGGCTTCTGTGCGAGGATCACAAAAAAGGAAAACAAGAATAAAACCCTCACCGTTCCTCTGGAGTGTCTACGTGGAACGTCCTCTCTATGACAGTGGTCCACTGGAGACATCTGATAATGAATGTGTTCGGCTTTGGTCGCTCTGTTTTCATTAGCTGACATTCTAGAGAAATACATGACATTGCCTTTTTTTACATGTTGCCAGTTAATGGGTGAAGAGCAAACAAAAATTACTTAAAGGAAATACATTCAGCATATGTATCCCCATTCAGGATCTATCCAGCACACAAGGAAATAAAGAACAGCAGTACAATCACGGGCTTGAACAAAAGGTAGCAGGTAAGAATCATAAGGTGAAGAAAGCAATCAGAGGAATTGATGAAACTTTTATTATTGTCCATGTAAAGAGCGCCATCTCCATTTGTTAACTCGGTCTGTGTTATGAGGGTAAGAAGAGTATTAGATCCTGGATTGCTACAGCATGCCAAGGAAACAGCAGTAGCCACTGGCATATTTTTCCATCTGCACCCAGCAGGAGGAATATGACATTTTCCCTTCAATGGCAACCATGTCACAATTACTGATAGTACTGTCACTTCAGGGTAAGATTTATTGTAAAATGCCCTAACTAAGAAAATTCAGATGCTGAAATTAGTCTGACTACTAAATATAGAACAAACCCCCACACACCCCCAGTGGGGCTGCCCCAGGAAATCATCTAATTCTCTTTGTGCCCTAGGGCAGAATCAGTTCTACCTATGCTACTTCTCGTAAGTATTTCTCTACACTCTTTCTAAAATCCCCAAAAGGTACTAATTTCAAAACCCCTGTAAGCAAACTATTCTATCCAACTATAAAGAAAATAACCATTTTTATAGCTGCAAGATTTTTCCTAGGATTTAATGCAACTGTTCCTATAATTTCAGCATATTGTTTCTTGTCCTTTTGATTAAATTACTTCATCTTTTCAGCAGCTGTCCCTTTTAGACATTTGAACACTGTTTTATTTCTCTTCAGTCTTCTCTAAGTCAGTTCAATTGATCTGTCCTCACCAGTTGTGCTTTCAGATCCAAGATCTTCCTTGTTCCACAATTCTAGACATATTTCTAGACCAACTATTACTCCTTTGTTGCAAGACCACAACTCTGGCGATTCAGGTAATGGTTCAGTGTTGCTGTGTATTAGTTCCATGATGTAGGATACTGCACTAACATCACAGCTGCACAACTCTGACAAACTAGAACTCCTTCTTCATGCAAATATATTTAAACATTTTTGAGAAGCTAAGGCTACTCTGTCAAAAGTGTTACTTGTTTTCCTGCAGCTACCACAACGTAGACACAAACCATCACATCTCATGTCTGGAATATTATCACTTGTTCGAAGCTGATCCAGATCAAATGTATGTGTGTGAGCTAAAATGATTCATCGGTTCACAAATCAATCAGTAATGATACGGCAAATGAATTCCTGTTCACCTACAATCTGCTGTAACTTTTTTGATATAGCTACCACCTACCAGTTGACCCACACCTTTTACTTATGTAGCTTACTACTCTTTATTCCAGTTAATGTCAACGCTTTACAAAAGTCATATGACATGTACCACTTAACAAGGCATGCTTTTCTTTCACAGAAATAAATTATTTTGGCTTGACATATTTTCTCTTCACAAATTCAGGATCCTGAAACCTCAGCTATCATCCACTGCGATTTTTTAATTTGAAAAAAACAAAGAGGAGTGGAAGTGGATATGTCTATTGAAAGTATTCTTTTCTGCAGCTTAGCAGAATGCCTCAGAAGCTTGACAGACACAGGTATGAGAAACAAAAGAGGAGTAAATGTTGTCCTATGCACATGTGTATTCCTTGATGAACAAACTTCTATGTTCCCCATACATCTACAAATTATTATGTAAGTGACACTGCTCACTTGTCAAGGAGATGACATTCCTTTTAAAAAACTTTCATTAAAAAAGAGAAACAGTAGTTCACCCTTACTGCTTACACACACTTTGCTAGTTTTGGATGGAATGAGAGCCATCCTCAACATGTAGAAGAAAGATCTGCAGCAGGATGGACACAGGAAGAGGGAATTTAACACAAAAGCTGAAAGAGAGACAAGGAGGACAGAAGCACGATGAAGTAGAGCTGCTTAGGGTACCTAACCAGGGCTGTAGCTAGGTGCAATTACTCATGGGATCAAAGAAACCCCTGTCTTCAGGGGTATGGTTGAAGTCCAGCTATGATCACGGTGGCAGTAAAGGTAGGGTTACCAGGCTTTTTTTTCAGCCTCCTCAGCTGTAGTTCCAAGGAGCGTGTGGGGCTACCTTCCTAACAGAAGAGACTAGAAGCATTGTCTGCTCTAAGAGTATCTCATCTTACTCCTGACAAAACCATCCTCTCATCTTTAATCCTATCACACTTCAATCATGTAGGCTGAAATTTTCTTTACTGGGTGTCTGCCTAAAGCTGCACACTGCTGGAAAATGCTGCTTTTTGGAGATGAGACTTAAAACTTGGCAAATCAAGACCTTTGATATCCTTTTAGTATTCCTGTGAAAATGTAAGGCATCTGGCCACACTACATGTGGGAGGTATAAGAGTGCAGTGGCAGGAGGGTAAAAAATTACAATAACAATTACTAAAGCATAAAATCATTGAAAATCTATGCATTGAGTATAAACCAGAGGCTACAGCTATCTCCTGCCTCTCCACATGCTAAATTGAAAGAATATCACTTATATTCATAATGCCTTACCCTCTTCCTCAGACAGTATGAGAAAGAAACTACCTCACTGAGGCAAAATCCAATGTAGAAAGATGGCACACAGCAAGTTGTTTACAGGAGAGCTGTTAGGAACAAAAGACTAGGGAATAAAGGGAGAAAAGTGGAAATAGGACAGGAAAAAGACTGGAACCTATGTGAGAAAGAAAAGCATGGGGATAGCTAAAGTACAGCTAAACTGGAGTACCTAGTTTAGAGGAAGGAAGGTGAAAAAAGCTGCCAGGGAGAAAAGTGAGGTGACTGTGTTAGGACAATCTGAAGGAAGAAAGGTACAGAGAGAAACCTGCAGAAAAATCTGTACCAGTCAAAAAGCACATCCTCTCCAGTGCCTGCAATGGAACTGAAGATTTTGAACTCCACCATTTATTTTCTCTTTGAAAAGATATAAAAATATGCATACATTTAAATTGCATTATTTATGTTTTCCAACTCATGTATGAAAAAAAGGAACTAATAGAATTACACCTTCTTATGTCCAAATGCGACGTGTAATGTGGTCTCCACTTATATATATATAAAATATACTATATAAAGTATACTATATATATAGGTATGTACATTAGGTAAATCTGTATCTAATACACTACTTACATTACATTTTTTCAGGCAGTCCTCAAAGTGATTATGCACATTATTAACAAGAAAAAAACATATGGATGCATATACTAAGCTTTGTAGCTACAGAAAAACATTTATTCTGCGTTTTCATTACAGATGATTAAATCAATTAAAGGTAATAAAAAACACCTTGGGAATTGAAAATGGTTCTGAAGAAATAAAAAACTTCAGACAAATAACGCCCAAAAATGCCATTTCACTATCACTGGAGGAAATTATCGGAAAATAAAATTTAGCAAAACTTAATTAGCTTTGGTAATATTCTGTTACAAGTGGCTAAAGACTTGATTTCCTCGTGGAAGGTTAAAATTGAATACATTCATATCCATCCCTTATGAAGCAAAAAGAGTTTCAGAAAGAAGTAGAGGACCAGTGTATTTCCAAAAGAGGTGTACTACCCATGCTTCTCAAGTAGATAAAAATAACTGAAGTCTGCTGATATTTAGTAGCCCCACACCTCACGTGCTGCTGTATACAAATGTATGGGATAAGCAGTATTCCTGCCATGAGTACAAGATGAAAAAGAACTTCTCTGTGAATATCTTTCACCTACTACTAGGGGGAAAAAAAAAATCTATTAAGATGAATAAGTGCTGTAATACACAGTTACTGCTAATTACCAAAATATTTTTCTACTAATTAGTGGAAAAACCATAGTAGTTTGAGACAGAGTGAATAGTTTGGAAAATAGAAAAGCACAGAAGAAAGAGTGAAACTGGCTACTGAGAGCTGGCTCCAAATGCTCGAGTGATAGTTGGGTCATTACCAAGAGTAGAGAACATTCTACCATAATGTCTTCAAGTTTGCTACTATACATAAACATATGTAATTAAAGGACTGAATCTCAACTCAAAACAGTTGGAAGTCTAAATTATCATTCAAAAAGATGAGTAAGCCAGTAAACAGACAGACTCAACTTTGTGTTCTTGTATGCTAGCCATCTACAACTTGGAATTACACATTTTATTCCTAAAGCTTTCTGTCTTTCTAGGATGAAACACTGGTCATGAGAATTTTTCCTTTAATATTAGAGGGGAGGAAAAACCTTGGGGGAGAACACTTGTTCAAAGCAGCAAAATACAAAAAACAGTAACAGAGAATGACAACTCTGTTCCAACAAGTGCATAGCACTCCTTTGGCCATTTTTGGATGTATACAAAAAAATGGAAAAAAAATTAAATTAAAACAGTATAAAGAAATGCAGTGGATGTTTCTCAATTATTGAAATTCTCCTTTCAAAAAACAAAACAAAACGAAGTCAGGTACATACCAGAGGTCAACTTTTGTCTCCATATTGACAACCAACCTGACGATTCCAAAATGTTAAGACTATCTTTTTCAAATAACTGCTACTGTCTAAATTAAGTAGTTATGCTAGTTAAACTCTCCTGAGCAATTCTAACTACAAACTGTATTTCAAAACGTTCTGTTTACTTTACACCATTCTGAACCACAGATGACAAAGTTTGCTTGAAGCTGTAATTACTCTGCAAAGCTGGGAAGCCAATTAGAGGGCCTGAAACCTGCCAGTTCCAAAAAAAAAAAAAAAAAAAAAAAAAAAAAAAAACAAAANAAAAAAAAAAAAAAAGCACAGATCATCTGTTCAGATTTTATTAAAAAGTTTAAAGTTTGAATTCTATAACTTTAACCGTATAATCACCAGCATTTTTTTCCTAAATGCAGTCATTCAGCATAAAAAAAAATAGAAAGAACACTAATACAGTTTTATTATTTCATATATGAAAGGTTTCAACTTCAGCAGAATGTGTTGATATGGCTAGACAAGAATACTAAACATTCAAGCAGCCATAAAAAATTGTACTAAAAAATGAACAGAAGGTTGCATATCTGAGAAATTATTTCTAATACAGACAATACAGACTGAGTTTTAGCACAGAGGATAACTTCCCGTGATTATCAAATCATATCCAAAAAATAGTGTCAAGCCACTCCTTGCATTATTTATAATGTATGCACTTTTAAATATATAGGGAGAGAGTTGTCTTTACACAGATCTGTATCTCTCTATGTATCTATCTATTTGCATAAGAATTTAACCTTGATTTCTTATTTTTCCCTTGGTCTTTGCTTTACCAGATAAACATTTGTGTCCCAACCTTTGCCTATTTAATTGCTAATCTAATTTTTCTTTCTCATATGAAAATTTAATGAACACACTCCTTACAAATACCTTTTCCTGTTGTTGCTGCTCTGCACTCCAAATCCACACTTCTCTGATGACCTTTTTTGTGAGACAAGTAGTAGACAACTAGCAGAACTAGTACACCATTTTTGTAACACGGAGACAGACTAACATATTTGTCCTCATATACACATGAAAATCCATGAATTTCACATATAGGAACAAACATATGTGTGTACCCATACACACACCCTTAGCTTGGTCCCCTTTTGACTCTCCCACTTGTTTACCCACTCCCTATGGGAAATCTACTTCTCTGAGGCTTCCCAAAAGATTTTGTTCTTTCTTACTACATCTTATCTATGGGGAGTATCACCCTAAAATTAAGTTTGGTCACATAGAGACTTATGTGAACAATTAAATATCTCTTCTTTGATCCAAACTAAGACAGATTTACCCTAAAAATGCTATTCCCAAAACCGTTCCTAACAGATCATTTTTGTCCATTGTCCCCTTGATCACATCACTCTTTTCTTGGCATTTCCCATTTCTTACCCAGCTCTATCACATCAAATATAGACAGCTTTTCAACATGGTCTGTCCCCATAGCCTACTCTCATCCTTGTCATCATTTTTTATTCAGAATCAAAATGCCACCCATCCCTTTACTGTTTCAATTTCATCACCTGTTCTCTAAAGCATTTCTAATTTCTCTCTGTTTGTCATACTAGTTCTCTTTAAAATCCTCCTTTAAACTCTCCTTCACCGAGCCTTAAAAAACAGGAGGAAGGGAAGGAGGGAGGAAGAAAAGGGAGATGAGAGTAAAAATCTAACCTTGACAATGGATTAGTTGTTGGTGTGCTGAGACCACTGCCTGTACTACAGGCTAATACTGTCTCATTGTTTTCTCATACTCCCCCCATCTGTTTGCATCCATCTGCTGTCACTTGTTTTATATTTGGAATTTTAGTATTTTGGAGCAAGGACTGACTTTTTGTTCTGTATGGGTAAAAATCCCACTTCTGTGGGGCTTGGCTCATGACAAGTACTTATATGTGTTTTGATAGTATTACAACATATATGAAAAAAAAAACCACCTAAATTCTATTCCTTGAAGCTGTAAAAGATCAAACTTAATGCACTTCATCATGCTGCAAAGTCTTTTTTTCCCAGTACTTCAAAGAGTACCAAAGAAGCATCCACGTCTTCCTGTCATTACAACTAGTTTCCCATTTGTCCCTTCATGCAAAGAGGGAGAATGGAAATAGGAGATTTCTGCACGGGTTTTGCCTGGCCTTTACTTTGTTTCCATGGAAGACAGTAAAATTATATGTCCTTCTCCATCTTTCATGCAAACACCCATTTTATTTAAGCCCCTGGGTATATTACACCAGCATAAAAACTTTCAGGCCTGGGTATGAACTTCTAAGTGAAAGGACAGAATACCAACTATACCACCTAGAAACCATTCATAAAGCAATTTTAAAGCCTCCCAAGCATTTCTCCATTCAATGCAGATGGAAATATTTCCTATACACATTACATTTGAGTTTGAATTTCCATAGATGTATTTGCAAATGCAGTATATGACACATACATTGACTTTTTCTCTCCACAAGTATTTTCAATATTGAATGAACATTACTTATTCAATTCTACTACTACTGCTTTGGAATCAAATTCACACTGTAATTGTAAGTACAGTTATATCTTATTTCTGGGTTCATGTAATCCAGTATTGTAACAAATTTTTTACAATGGACTTAAATCTCATTGAAAAGTTATTTTTGGAGTTGCATACAAGGTCATGTCTAATGCCAAAGTATTTTGATACATAAATTAATCTCACTTAAAACAGAAATACATATTTTCCTACCCATTTCTTTAAAGAATGTCTTCAGAATTCCTTAAGCCCTAACATTATTCCCCCAAAACCTTTCCATTTTCCTGTTTTGAAGATTTTTAAATCCCCAAAATAATAAAATCTTGTCTCTGGCCCACTGAAAAGTTAAGACCAGGAAAAAGGAGCACAGATTCTCCATTTAGAATAGCCAAGGCTCTTGACAATCACTTCTGCAAAGAAAATAAAAATAAAGTTTATAAAAGGTTACCCTCTCATAATAACTAAAATTGCTTTTTCTGTTTAAAGACAAGAAAAATGGCAGCTGTACCAGAGTGCTTAGAAAGCACTGTCTTTCAAGATTGGAAAAAAGTTCCAGGTGACATCATTTTTGGCCAAAGCTCAAAGGATACTGTGAAGGGATACAGCTCCTCCCAATTATTCCCCACATAAAGATCAAAATGAAGGCAAAGGGCCAATTCTTGGAGATACTTCATCCCAAATGTGCTGTGTGATTACCTACACATTCACTGCGCATGTGAGAAGTTGGGGTTTTTTTAATCAGTGAAGTCACAAATCTTCCTTAAGTAGAACTGAAGTAGAATTCTTCCCCACTCTGCTTGCCCAAAAAATGATGACAATCAAAGACCAAAGTGGCTCACGTAAAGCAGCATTTATTCCACTTACACAACAGTGCACCAGTTGAAAACAGCATTATAAGGCCATGTTGGGGCTTCTTTGAGGGGGTGAGGGGGCATTAGGGAAATACATCCTGTTACCCAGAGTATTGGTTTTGTTCTCAAAGAAGCATAATGGAGTTTTAAAAGACAGGACATTTTTATCAGGCCTTTGCCTGTTCAGAGAAGTCATACCAACTGAATCCAAAATTATTTTTAAACTGGTTCTGACTGCAGAAATGCCTCAGCAAAAGCAATTTAAATTAACATATTTTATTTTGCAGTTGAAGTGGGCTAGGAATGCACACCCACTCAGTTACCGTGACTCAGTCAATCAAGAGTATCTGTACGAGCTACAGCAGTTTGATTACTTGCAACTGCTCCTCTTTACCTGAAAAGAGCTGAACTGATTTTGAACCAGCCAGTTCCAGTAAGCTCACACCTCTGAATTTACCCCTGAAAACCAGTATCACCCGGCTTTAAGTTTTCACAATGAACTTCCCACCCATGTAATTACACCGCCTTCATTTATCTTCAAGTGCACGGTAAGATACCACGGCACAGCTTTTTGTGAGTCTCAGTGTCAGGGCATGAGCATTAAGGGACTAACAGCCTGCTCCAAATACACAGCTCTTGCAACTCCCATTTAGAAGAAGGTGGTTCTGTTAGGTGTAAAATAAGCTGGCTCCACAGGAGGGGAACCAGTGATTCCTACACACTATTCAGAGTCACCAAATCTGGCTGATTTGTTCACCCTGCAACCTCGCAGCAGCTCCAAGATGCAGTGCAGGGTGCCCTTGGCTGCCTTCCCTGCGCACTCAAAGTTGGGAGAGTAGTGGCCATAAGGGGGTAAAGTCCATTCAGGACACCTAAGGCCAGCCTGTGTCTCTCCCCAGGGCTCAGCTCCACCCAGCCCCACTCTGTCATACCCTTCACTCAACTCTGTTTCATCTTCAGTGCTCCAAGGAAGAGAGATCCCTTATCTCCATTTCAGGCCCACACGGCTTCCCTGCATTTTGGGTGGCTGGTAATGGACTGAAGCACGTGTGCTGCCTCCGTCTCTCCCTCTCTATGTAAAGTCTACCTGTTTACACACACACTTCCAAACGCCTTCCCCCCACACTTCATCCCAGAACATTCCAAGAAAAAGGGATGGCCTCTGAACACTCCATTCTATGACAAAACACCCCCCAATGAGAAAGGCCCTGTTAACAAAGACACATTTATCACTGGAAGCACTTTTAGCAGTATGTAAAATAACTTAATTCTCTCCAGCCTTCTTGTCATTCCCAATGGAGTTCACAGACGGCAAAAGGGAGACAGCAGACAGGGAAAGAGAAATGCTCAGGTGCGGAACTTTGAAGTTATCTTGGAAGGAACCAGGGAGCCACACTAGGGGAAATGAGACTATGCCTGGGAAAGAGCTTTACTTTTGCAAAAGTAAAGCTGATGTCACAGGAGTGGAAGGCAGGGGACACTGGTGGGAAAATACCTGTATGATGGAAGTAACTAGCTTGACAGAGCTGCTTATAGAAGTTTTAGACTACACAACAAGTATCATACAAAGTAGAACTGTGCAAACTTTCCAGTGTTTAACTCCAACTGTACGACGAAAATAATACCACAGCCTTGGCCTTTTCTGCTTAAATAACAAATTGCAAGCAAGAGCCAAAGATGTCTATCATTTGGAGAGCAAAAAGTAGACTGAGACCACACTCTCACTTTACAGATAGCTACAAAGATTACATGAAGATAGGACTGTAAAGACATATCTTTAAGTCCCTGCCAACCTAATCAAGATGGTATTAACAGTGATCTCACACTCCATCTGCCTGGCTAGTAATTTATGAAAAACGTACTTCACTATTACAGGAAAAATATGTTGCGCTGCTTGTGGCCACAAACCTACTGCAGCAGCTCAGGAACTCTTGGATCAGAGGCCATGAGACCAGTTCTTGACATTTACCAGGTACTTCCCATGAGATGTGATTCATTCATATAGCAATTTTGTTTGTTTATTTGCCCTACTGATGATCTCATCTTCAGACGGATAAAATAGCTGATAAAAAACTTACAGTCCCTTGCAATTTAGAGTGTAATACCATCCTGGTTTGCTTTTCATCCTGTGAATTCTACACAGGCACTCCACTTAATTTCATGAGATTCTTTAGATGAGTGATACATCGCCCTACTCTTGCACTGATCAGCCAACATTTCTGATAAAATTACGCCTTTTCCTGTCAGAAAAACAGAAAAAGCCATCTTGCTTATCAAAACTGTATTTTTTCAATTAATATTGCATGCTTGTTCCTTTAGCTTACATAGCCTAAGA
Source organism: Machaerirhynchus nigripectus (assembly GCA_013397975.1). Taxonomy (NCBI): domain Eukaryota; kingdom Metazoa; phylum Chordata; class Aves; order Passeriformes; family Dicruridae; genus Machaerirhynchus; species Machaerirhynchus nigripectus. The sequence continues at coordinate 413,528 of VZRQ01000986.1, read as the reverse complement.
ATCAGACCTATGGGACTTGGTAGTTGCAGAAAGGAATTTTTTTTTTTGGTGGGGGGTGGTAGAGGTGGTGATGGTATCATTTTGGAAAACAGTGTGAAATTTTTCAATTTCCATCAAGGCAAAGTTCAGGGACAGCATTCTAATATCAGAATTACATAACATAACCTCTGGGTACCAAAAAAACCTCCAACCAAAACCAGTACCAACACACTGGAATTAATTGCTAATTATATATTTCTTTGCTTAGCAGAACTACCATGTCAATTGCTCTTCTGGTTGCTGCAGCAAGGGAAGACAGAATATGCAACGAAGAACACGGTAAAGGAGGACAAAAAAGGCCACTCTATTTCTGGAAATCGTCCTTCTGCAAACTGGGGGAAAAGTACTTAGTAAAATACTACCTGCTAAAAAAGAGTAGTTACAATATGCAGAGTAATAACTAAGGAATTTATTATGGCCTATGATAGAGCCAATTCCTACTCATACGAACCACTTGAAGACATCACTGCTTTTATGCTGAATACCAACAAGGCAAAATGAGCCTCTAATACTATTAGAAGGTTTGCACAATCAATATAATTTTCTACTGCAATAAGAATATGCTAAGTTTTCCTCTTCTAGCTGTGAGATGAGACATGGGCTTGGAGCACAAGATTATTTTCCTACCAAATAAAATACACAAATTACTTTGTATACATAAAGGCTGAGTCAAATTTTATCAAGAAAATAGGAAAATTCAGTCTCAGTAGCATTTGTTCCATTTTCAGCAAAGAAGATGAAGGGAACCCTTTCCCTAAGTACAAATATTCTTGTGGCTCCTATACTCCTGTATAAAACTAAACATTGCCACGTATTGTATTGCAGTACACTAACACAATTTTGAAAGACATTGGGTAAATTCTCTAGTGTTCCTCTAATAGTTTCTAGCTGTGATATTTGCAACTCATACTCAGATTTTTTACCCCCTTAATTTTGCTCCTCAAATACTTCCATTTTCTGGAGTGTTCAGAAACACTCACCAATCTCACTCTGACAGATCAAAAACCCTACAAATTTGTTTTTTAGAAACATTCTTGGAAAACATGCAATCTTCACTTTATCCAACAGATACACACTTTGTAGCTTTGCTAATATATGCAAATTGTCTGATTGCTTGAAATTACTCATTAACCAGGCTGGAGAGCTGATTATCTGAGATTACCTGATTATCCAAGAGAAAAATAACTTAGCAAGATTTTGTGTCATTTGACAGTCTAGATAATTTTCTAATTAATTTGAGTTTTCAAGAGAATTCAGAGATATTAATGAAAAACAGAGAAGAGGTCAGCGATCTCAATAAAGGTAATCTTTCCAGGAATTTTCTTCTTACAGCAATCATTTGTCAAATGTCCTTATTATTTACAGACACTTCAGACACACACACAAAAAATGAGAACTTAGACTTCCAAAAACTGTTCAAAAACCAAGGCATGGTTCTTCCATGCTACTGTAAATACATCTTGTAGAGCTGGATGTAAGTTTAGTGGTGCATTGGTATGGCACATGGCATTAAATTTGCAGTGTTACCAATAAATTCTGAATTATACACGAAGAAATATGTAGCAGATAATCTGTCAATATGCTGAGAGAATAATAAATACTGGAAATACATACTTGCCACTGAAAAGTTGTTGAGTGGATATGGCAGATCCACATCCTGGGGCTTCTCCTTATAGCCTATGAAAGAGCCATCTGTCTTTAGCAGGAAGTATCTTGGCCGCCAGTTTTTTATATATTCTCCTAAAGGAGAAGGAAAAAAAAGTTCATTAGCACTATGCAAAAAAACCCAAACTTGAATATTAAAAAACCTATCATATTATCAGTATCAAAAATTAATTTTACCAAAATCTTTTCAGATGTTTTCAATTTACAGAGAAAACCCTAATTCTGTCCCAAAGAAGGGAAAATTGAATTGCAGTGGTAAGCCTGGACTGTACAGTGATGCCTCTGGAATAAGAAGCTACAAGTATGGTATAATAATATTGTATAATTCTACATTTTATCATACTATACTTTTCAAATATCCTGCATGCTTACACCATAAACAATTCAAATTTTTTTCCAGGAAAAAAAAAACAACTCCATAGCTTGACTTCTAATAAACAAATAAAATCTAAACTACCTACAACATAGAACATTTAACCTGCTGAGCAAAGCAGAAGTGAATAATTTCCTCAAAATATACACTAAGCAAATACAAGGAAATTGGAAAAACCTACACAAAATATGCTTTAAAAATATAACTGAAAGCAAAAGGAATAAACAAGAAAAAGTAGAAGCCAATTACCTTCTAAGGGGTAAGTGCACCAATAAACCTACCATGCCACCTTCCCCCTACTCCAGCCTGAGCAAGATTCCTCAGTCTGTGAGGAATTTAGGATCAGAAACATACAGAACACATCAGCAAATACACAACCCCTTAATTAAAGCCACTTATTTGCTCTTAAGGGTAAAAAAATCCTTTAATACTATTATACTTTACAATGTCATACCAGGATCTCAGCAACAATTTCATTCTTAGAGTGCAATTATTCAGTTAAGTACAGGTTAGTTTAGATTTGCCCAACCGTCCTCATCCTTGATTTCAATAAATTCTGCAGAGTAAATAATGACTATTACTAAAACTTTCATTAACTCACTGTTTCATCATTAAACAAGTGAACAATTCCAGAAAAAAAGTGTATCAACAATGCAGAATTCCCAACAAGGAACCTAGGGCTCCTTTCCATTTCTCACCCCTTGTGAAAAGCTCAGAACGAACCATCCCAGGGGCTGCACTGGTCCTGGACTAAGCCCCAGCCTGGCAGTGCCCTCTACCACCTCACTGCCCTGTTAGCTGTAGTTATGTAGCTTTCAGGCCATTCAAAAGTCAGAAAGAAGTTTACATCCCCTACCATGGAGATTACTTCATTAAAGCGTAATCTAAAAATTCTTTAATTGCACCTTCACCTTTCCATCGCACCAATCAACTAATTGTCACTGAAGTTCAACATGGGAATAGCTGATATGGCCTTGATGAACTTGAGCACAGCCTGTAAGGATTTTGACAATACCCAAGTCAAATCCAACTGCAGCCACTAACATGTCCAATTTCCAAGATGTATTTAAGCAGAGAAGGAGAGTAGGGAATACAAGATGGAGAACAGAAAAGAGGAGAAAAATTAACACTGGGCTACTCAGGCTGGCTTACACAGCAAAACTCTTCTTATTTAGTCCTGCTTCTACATAGCAGGATACTTGCTTGACTTCGTTACATAAACATTTTCACATAGGTAGAAAGAATTGAAAGTCCAAGTGTGACTTAATTTGACCACTTAACGAACACGGCAGATATTCTACAGGCACTAGTTACATTTGTATTGATGCAGAGCTTTATCTCGGGCCTCTGGTTCTAGTTTGGCTGGGAACATCCCTACTGATACTGCCAGTCTGAGCTCATTTCACAGCAGGAAATCCCAGCTAACATGAAAGCATGCAATAAAAACCAAACCAAAACAGGTACAAGATACTTTGTAAGTTGAAGAAGAAACACGAGTGCAGTGTGGGAAAACAAATGTGTAACTTTAATACCAACAACAATGAAAAACTGTATCAGCATTACATGAAAAGCAGTACATTAAGATTGCTGAATACTTGAAATGAAATAATCAAAGGCCTAAGAAAATGTATGAGTCATATTTTAAAAATATTTAAAATATGCCCTGCAACAAACTTGCTGAAATCTGCATGGACTCAATAGTTGAAGCCAAAACAAAACCTTACGTATCAGATAATACAATATAAGTTTTAAAAATATTAACATTTTAGTTGCTTTCTTAAAGAGATGATAAAGAGAATCTTCCATATTTTTCTAATAAACTATATCTCCTTTCATTGTAAGAGTAAGTGACTGTCAGGAGAGAAAGTGCCTGTTACCGGGTTTGCAATTTATCAAGATCTTAGTCTTATCTAGAAGGCAGGCACCTAAACCTACTGAAGAATTCAAGGAGAGCATGGAGACTGTATCAACATGCCTAGAGCAGGTCAGCCACCCAAGGGCTCAGGTTTCAAAGTGAGTCCTCCTTTCTGCAAGGAATAAACTGGAGAGGGAGATAAGCAGACTCTGCTCTAAGAATCAGGGCTGATAGGGTAAGTACACTTAATAGCCACTCAGGAAAGAATGGAAGTCTTTGTTTGCTTACATACACTCTCCAGAAGGAAACCTGTTGGAAAAGGAGACCATTCTAACAGGTGGCCTTACAGACCCAGCACACACTTCTCTGATCGCTTACTCCCTCTTCAGCGCTTAGGACAGCACTTTAGACTGAGTAGCCAGTAGCAGCCAAACACAGATTCTCTTCACCAGAAAACCGGACAGATTTTTCATCATCTGCTGAGTTATGCAGCTGATGTTATGCCTGGAGAAGAACCAGTGGAAGATCAGAAGAGCACTTCCAAGGTCCTCTGAAGAGAGCTGGCAACTTTGGGTAAAAGCTAATCATAGGACATTTAAGTACCAGTTTACCCATGAGCACAGCTGTCCCTCTGTCTTTGCTCTGCAAACTACAGCCAGACACAGAAAAGGCAACTTAAAAGCAATTGTAAAATACCATGGCTTTGTAAGGATCCCTATATTTCTTTCACAGACATATTTCTTTGAAGAATGTTTCTCCCAAGTGGTTTCCCAACATGAATCATGGTCAGATCACTTTTTCAAAACATCCATACAAACATGCACACACAGAAACCCTGGTTTTGTCCTGAAAAATACTAATATTCCAATTCCTCTCCAAGGCCTATCTGTGAACATCTATCATCTGCCTATATTTATTCTGTAATTTAATTAAGAAATGGGTGAACACTTTTGAAGACTAAATTGTGGTATCTGTTCACTTAGCTGCTCAAGTGGTTTAAGGGCTCTCAAGATGCACTCTAGGTGTTCTCTTGTAACTGCATTCTTTTTACATAATCTGGCTAAAGATACAAAAACATTTTAGACCACACTCCTTAATACACATGCTTACTGATTTGCCTTGAAAGAAATTCTCCATACAAAAAATGCTAAAGCAAAGCAGAGCATTTGAAAAGAAAAAACACTTCCACATGTCTTCTAACTTAGCAGCCCTACATTTAAAAAAAAAGTTTATTTCTCAGTATTATCAATATTAAATCACTTTAAAGATATTTGGAATGTATGTTTATTAAATACCTCAACACAAGCAAATTAGAGGAAATTTACATGTGAAATTTATTAATTCAAGTGAAAAGTTGTTTTGTGAGAGAGGAGGAGTCCAGGGAGGTTAACCAAACCACAAGATATCCTGACAATTTAATAAAATGGAGCTGCTGTATTTAAAAGCACAGTGGATCTGCCATACTAATCAGTTTGTACCCTGCTTCCTGCTGAGTTAATGTAAGGTAAATCATTATTTTGCCTAAATTTATACCCTACTAAGTTGAAAACCACATTCTTTTAGGATTTGTTTATTTGACAGTAAGAAGAGGTCTCTAATTGCAACCACTGGAGCAAAGAAAGCCAAGTAATTCCTACATCAGTTTAATTCCAGGCAAAGTTTTTTAAGCTGCTTGAGGAAAGTGGCACTAGAAGATGCATCTCGCTGATCCATACAGACAATAAATACATACCCACAAAATACAAATTTTATGTTGTTGGGGTCTGCTTTCTTAGTAACTATTGACAGAATACACCCAAAAGGTTAAGTAAGACAGCAGTATATTCGTGAAGCACATGAAAATTCAATCTGATCTTCATGCAAAAAGCACCCTCGTAACATGCAACTCTTTAATTAATGTTGTATTTAATAATACACTGGCTAACAACAGTAACAAAGAGTGCTTAATGAAGGTTTGTTTAGAACATGACCCTCGCGGCTGCCTCTTTATTTGCCTCTGTACTGCAGCCTTAATGATTTTTCTTTTTTTGCCTTTGACAGCCAGTAACAAGAAACCTGCCTTCAGGACATTTCACAAAAAAATGTTGATTCCAGTGATGCAACACTGGTAGTTTTCACGCTGTTGAAAAGCTCCAGAAAGGAGAGCTTTCTAAGAAATCATATGAGTAGTAAAAAAAAATCCGTGTTAGACAAATGTATCACTCAAAGGTTTGTAATTTTTTTTACTTTACCTCACAACTCAAACTCTCTCTTCAAACATGTATTTCACCTCAGATTCGGCAGTTGCTATTGTTAGTCTCACCATTTGTAATCCTTAAGCATATGGAAATTTTGCAATTATTGAAACATTAATCAGTAATTAAAAATCAATCTTACTATTTTAAAACGTTTTTTTTAAAAAACACTTTTACGAAACATCTACATTTTTCAATATGTAAATGTTTCAGAGGTGTGAAGGAAATGTCTTTAATATACAGTGCTGATAAGCAACAGAAACCTGAGTTCAGAAACTTGCTTACTTAAAAGAAGCAACAGCTGCCACACAGACATAAGTGAGATTTAAAGGGGGGGGGGAGGGACAAAAAGGGAAAAAAACCCTCCAAAAAGAGAACACACCAAAATTCTGCTTCTTGTCTGTTTCATCAATTTAATCAAATGGATTCAATAGAAATAATACACATTGTCTCTCCTTCTTTTTTTTTCCCTCTTTTTAAGGCATTTTTTTTGTTAGACCGAACTCCCTACAATAACATTTAATAAATAGAGGGGGTAAAAAACCTGAATTTATCTAAGAGCACTAAGCAACATTATATAAAAGTAAATCACACAACTATATGCACTTTTTCTTTAAAAGAAACAACTGTGATTAATGTCAGGTCAAATAAAATTATCAGAAATATTGCCAGTGGTTTTGAGATTGAATTTCCTTACCTTGGCCCTCTGAGGGCAGTGTTACCTAACACACGATTGGAAGCATCAGCAGACTATTTGATTAAGTCAGTAGACACTAAGTAAATGCAAAGCACTTCTGTTAGAATATTTACTTTCTTTTAATTTCATTATAAGAAATTTGCAGCACAATTCAAAGCTACTGTAAAAAATAAATGTTTAAGATAAGTAAAAAGTATACCTATCCTCATAATTTATGTCCTTCAGCCTAATATAAGTGTCCAATCATATATTATGCAAACTATTTTACAAAATCTTATTGCATAATAAAAATTTAAATGAAACTGTGATTTTTTTTTCCAACATGCCTTAGCATTTAAAAGGTATTTTTATTAGATGCCCTCTCATAAGTATTTGCTGGCAGTTCAAAGAAAAGTATAATTTGGAACTACCACTTTGTGATTCTCTCTTACACTGCGAGACAGTGATTATTTATTTATACTGTTTTCCCACAGTTCCCAGTAATGCTGAATGACATTTTGAGCACATCTGTACTTGCATTAGACAAATAAATTTTTCTAGTCCCAGCTGAGAAATAGGAAACATTTCATGCTGCATGTGGGCATTGGCTTATACCAGAGCTAGGCTTCCATTAAGTTTCTTGCAAATTGCGAAGTTTAGGTGAGAAGGTTCAAGTGCCTTTCAGTGCCCACAGCATCTCAGTGATGCAGCTCAGCTAGAAGACTGGTCAATTTATGTCCAGCCATTTACAAGTACGTGGCCAGAAACCAGGGAAAACCCCACAGATGTTAATACTCTGCAGAAGGCAGCGAGCAGCCTCTGGTACGAGCTCCAGAAGTGCCTCAGCTGAGCAAGGGGGGAGGAAAGCAGGGACAACCCTCTGTCCTCCATGCCAGCCCAGATGCACTGAAGAGCTGGCAAACAGCAGATTCTTTGTTCCTGAAGCAGTACTAAGTAGTGACCAAAGAGAAGGGCTCCTACTAGTAAAGCAGATTCCTCCCAAGCAGTGGTGCAGTCAGCAGGCAGGGAGGGGACACGGAGCACTTCTCAGGTGCACTTCTGTAGCTGAAGTGAGGCGGGGGGACCAATCTCCCCAGCGGAAAGATTTTCCCTGCTCTTACTGTGGGGTTTTCTTCCTCCCAGGTTGTGAATGCAACATACAAAAGTATTGCAGGGTTCTAGGGTTCAAATCACCACGGCTTTGTCATTATGACTCGTGGAGTGAGTCACTGTCCTATCTTGTACAAATGCAGCAGCACTTCAGCTCCTGCTATTTATTCAACGATTTCCTGTTGCATTAATAATCTTTTCTCTAAAACATGCAAAAAATTTAGAGGAAAGTATTCAATAACAGAGAGACAGACATATCATTATTCACACATAAATGCAGTTTTGAAATTGGACATCTACAATATCCACTCAAAATTACTGGTGTGTTTTGGCAACGCATCGAAAATAAATGTTCTTTTTCATATGCATGCAATTTCATCCTTTTAAAAAATCATACCAGAAATTCTGAGTTAGCTGACATCCTGACAAATTGAGAATTGACCTTTAGCATGCCCATTTTGAGCCAGCAGGAAGAAAAACTTGCCAGTTTCAACATCACTCTCACTTCCCCTTCATTCTTGAAGGATAAGAATTAGAACAATAAATAAATTAAATAGCAGTTGCTATTAGCACATGCTGTCTGGAATAACAGAGTCCTCTATTGCATCAGCATCTCTGAGCAACAAAGGTGATCAATATTTTCTAAATATGCTTGCTATTCAGGAATGGAAAACCAAGGTCTGTTTTCTGGAAACATTTAGAAACGCTGCTCACATTTTCTAGATTTCTCTCCTGCACAAGGCAATATAGGATAAAAGCCCAAAAATGCTACACTATTCAGCTGCTTTTCAGAGCAGTTTTTTATTTTTTAATAGTGTTAAGCTGTATTTGTGCAAATGCAAAAAAGCATTTTAAATATTGTTTCATGTATGTTTTTATAGCTAAAGCCTTAATGTTCTCAGTACTTTAAAATATTTATATATTTTTATATAGCATTATCAGCATCAAGTGGTACTTTGTATAAAAGAAAAAATACTACTTTCTTTCCTTTTGCTTTTATCAAGTGCTAGTAGACCAAAGGAGCTTTTTCAGGTTTTGAAAATATTTTAAGAGTAGGACAAGCATACAAGTACTAATCCATAAATTACAGCGAATAAGACAGTCGGTTACAGGAGCAACAATTTAAATTCATGTACTTGGTACAAATACATTAAATCAGAAGATTAAAATATAAATGCTTTTTACATGTGGCCATGTTGAATTAAACATCTTAATATTATCTACTTACAGCATTTTGTAAAACAGCTGACACTTGTTTACACAAGAAATTTCAAACTTCCCACTGTTTGCAAAAGAATATGGCGAGTTCAACAATAGCATTATCATTCAACTGAGTTTCTTTAACAGATACATGCGTTGTCAAAAATTATGTGACTTTTCCCCCTTAAAACTGGTACACTTGCTAGCATGTTTTCACAAAGCAAACTGTCTCACTTTTAAAACTGCACATTGCAATAATTTTAAAATAGCTCCTCTGAACTTTCTTCTTGTCACTAGGTGTGCTCCTAGCCTCAAACCTTGCTAGGTGCCAAAAAGCCAGCACCAACACCATTCACCTACGTTTCTCCCTCAAGGCACATCACTGAAGACAACCTTTTCGCTTTGTCGCTCAGCCCGCATCATTTGCAAAGAATCAGTACGAGATAAGCCCAAGCATTCCTCAAAGTGCTTGAGCAGGAACACCCCATTACTGCTGTGCACATCAGGAGATCTCGTTGGTTGCATGAAGTGCTTCATGATATGAAGCCTTGCAGCACTACCCAGAGTAACTGAGCTTCACACCAGCAGTGATGGAACACAAAAAACACCACATTTCTGGGAAGAAGAAACAACAACCCAACTAACAGGCAAAAAACAACTCTCCGTTTGCAGTGCTGGTGACCTCTGTCTAGGCTCAGATGCAGAAATCGGTACTCAGGCAGGAGGCAGCCACACCTGAATCTCCAGTTAAAACTGACATAATCCAAAACTGACATCTCCCACTCTGCCACAGTGATGACAGAAAGGCACATCAAATGCTCCCATCAGTAGTTACTGTTATCAATGACCTACAGATGCTTATTGGACTTCAGATGGAAGACACAATAAAAAGGAGTTCCTTCACTTTTGAAGGGGCTTGGCGGGAAGCACTGGTTAGTTTCATTTCAGTAATACTTAAGTCATGCTGAAACTGACCAAAAAACCCTGGTAACATAAAGACGTCTGCAATCCACATCCACAATGCACCTCAACCACTGTTGCATTTTCCATTTTTCAGTTCAATACAGATACCTGAATGTTAAATGTCATGTAATATTAGAGAAGAGAATTCATTATTTTAAAGTTTCCATTTTTATCTTCAAAGTAAGAGATCACCTGTATAACAGTGCTTTCATTTACCCTTTCTGGGCTAACTTAATTTTCCTCTATGCTTGTATCCTCTCTCACATTTCTTTCACAGTATCCTGGAAACCCACCATAATCACTGAACAAGAAATAAGAAAGGATTTTAGTGAAAGAAAGAAAACTATATTCCTATGAGGTGATCCAAATTTATTTTATGTGCAACTGTCTAACAGGAAAATATAAGTTATGCCTGACCAGCTCCTTGCCTTCAGAGAAAGAACTGAGAACAAGCGAAAGAGAAAATTAGTTGCTAATCTCATTCTAACCCCTAGCATACTCTATAATACTGGACAATCACCAATTGGCACTTTCTGCATAAGAAAAGCTCAGGATGCAGAAGTAGGGGTATGCCACGTACCAGTCTTGCCGCAGACAGACAAAGCTATGTAAGAACTTGTAAAGCACCTGTCCCCCAAATGTCTGAGACTGAAATAACTACATTACTCTTTCTACATCCACAAGTACCAAATTTGTTAAGTTGTTGCTTTGGGGTTTTTTTTTTAAGCTCACCACATGGAGAAATCAAAAGTTTTCTTTCCTACTACAAGAAAAGGCTCTTTTTAGGAATAAACAACGGAGGGAGGGAAGATATTAAACTCCTGAACTAATTAACAGAAGTAAAGGAGGCGGTGGGGGACAATGATAATTAATATGTACCCTCCTCCTAACCAAATCTCCACATACATTCATTCTGTATATGCACACACAACAGCAGCATCATAAACCGTCTCAAGTTCTTGCCATTATTCAGTTCGACATCTGCACATGTTTATGCGTCTCTCCAAACAACCTCTTGAACACCCTGCTGGAGCTGTCATTTTTTTCTTCTCCCTATCTGGCAGATGGCAAGTCAACAATCGGCATCAACAGCAGCCGAATATCTCCCCCCTCCATCCGACCCCCCTAAACAGACACAATAATAACTTCTTTGTGCTTCCCCACAATGCAGCTGCTTAAACCATTTCGCTACAAGGCTGCTTTGCCTTAATAAAAAAAAAAAAAAAAAGAAAAAAAAAATCCCTTCTGTCAAGTCTAAAAAGCAGCATAATGTTAAGCAAGCTAAAGCCACAGCACAGCTGCAAACGGGCAGACACATTGACAGCTCCTCCCTTAACAAAGCCCTGTGAATTGAAGGGGGTTCATCTGAGGCTCACACAGTAATTAGTATAAAAAAGTCCGACAGCCTCTATTATGCTAGGAAAAAAAAAACTGGACAGAACTGGGCTGCTGTTTTGCGTCAAGAGTTCTGCTGCAGAGTAGATAAATCATGTTGGGTTTTTTTCCTCTCTTTTTAAAGACAGTAATAAGGAGGATGAGAGAAGCTAATTTGAAAACTTGGACACAGTAATTGTACCATATGGTGAGCATTTATCCCTTCTGAAATACACGCTAACAGTCACTTACATGCACAGTGCTTTGTTTTACAGTTGTTATTCTCCCTACCATATTCATAAAATGGATCTGAATATCCGATACTCCAGTGAAGTTGTGTGTAATTAGCAGCAAAACTGCCTGAGCTTAATATATTGGCCTACCATAGCAATCCAATTAATTGCAGAAAATCCCATGCCCCCGAATTTAAATAGTGTCCACTTCAAGGATTTTTTTAAATTTCTCTCAAACTGGCTAAACAGCACACATAATAAAGTTCAGAGAAGTAATTTATTGACACGAATACTCCTTGATACTGTTGGCTCTAAAACACATGAGCAGGAAGTATTTTTCTTCTCATCCATGCAGTATAGAGGAATTAATTCAAGAGTCATTTAAGAGTAACCACAAAGTATTTCAGTTCCATCATATTTGGGACAGGAACTACTCAGTAAATTAAAGGTGAAACTGAACTTCAACACAGGGCACGGGAGGGAGACAAAGACTTCAAATCCACTCCCTCACCTCCACCCCCATTTTTTTCCCGGATCATCCTTTGCAATATTTTTGTTAATAAACCAAACACTTCATTCATAAGGACCTGAAAAATTTGGAAAATATACCATCCAGCCCTTGGGATCTGCTTGTTCTTTAGCACATACTTCCAGCTTTTCACCCTGTTCTTACAACCAAATCATCATGGAATCAGACAAGACAAGGAAGCAGTTGAGTGGAGCTGGGAAAACGTAGGTTTCTTTACATAAAGAAACACCAGTGAAATGGGAAAATTAATAAATCTTAAAAGTGCTGCTTTCAGAAAATAAGATGTAGTAAACTTCCAAGCAAGGGAAATAAAGAACTCAAACAGATTAAGAGATGAAAATTTGGCAAAAAATTTACCAGACACAAAATGAAGTCTGCAGCTGAGCATAATACACTTGCAAAGAATCAGAACAGTTTCTTTCTATTGGTTTTTACCTCAGAAGACAACAACTAAATCTACTTCAGGTAACAGAAAAATACTTTCAGCCACTCTAGATCAGAAAGGAGGTATTGGACCGGAGCATTAGGTACTAAAGTGCTCTAGAACTAGGCAGAACACATCCACAGTTACTAAGAAACTGCAAGTGAGGTGAAAACTACAGGCAGAAAACAGCGATCCTTCCATGATAGCAGTTCAACTGAAGGCTTTTAAATGGAGAATTACACCCCACACCCCCAAGAAAAAACAAACAACACAAAAACAAACAAACAAAAAGTTTAAAAAAACCTTGAAAATTTCAAGTCACATGGCTGGATGGCAATCAAAGAAAACTGCTTAAAATTCTGGTTTTAATCACACACTTAAATAACACAAACTGACATAAGATAAACAAGGCAACACTGCTTTGGAGTAGAAAAATCATGCCCATCATATGGGCTACCTTTAAGAATGTCAAGAAAATAAAATGGATGGAGACTGACACAATTTATTTCATCTATTAAGAAAAGCTTTAATAAGTTTAAAGAAACTAATTGTGTGAATGAAAAAAACCGTGTGGTGGAACAGAATAGAGAAAGGAAACTGGGTGAAAGGAGGAGATCAAAATAGGATTACATAGTCGAATTTTCAACTTTCAATTTATGAAGCTGTGCAGTTCTCTGTTAGGAACACTTTCAGTCAATATATACAATGATCTAGGGTTACCACTGCATGTACTGCAAAACAGTAAAACTATTTGAGTTTATTAAGAATATGAAGAATTTCAGAGTGGCAACACCATGCCAGTGAGCAGAGAAACACCAGATGAAATACAGTGAAGAATTACTTGAATTAATAAACAGTTACAGAAATAACCTGAAGTGCTCACACACACTGTTTAGTTTTAAATTAACCACTAAAGAACAATTAATATAACCCTTGTTTAAGTATGCAATACTGAGAAGAAAGGAAAATAGTCTCATTTGCAAAGTTACAGAATTTTACAAACACTATAAATATTATTCCAAGGTAAAAAAATAAACTACCATTCCGATAACTACATTTTAAAATAATGACAAGACAACAGAAGAGCTTCCGAGACAAAACACACACACACACGCACAGAAATAACCAGAGTTAGAAAAAAGCAGGGTGAGGAGAGAAATTAGGCTCCACTTTCAAAGGAAGAACTGCGACAAAAGGGTTTAACAATGCAAATGGCCAATAGCAGAGTATCAGTCATTTCACAGGAATACATTTTCAGAAGAGTTCACGAAAAGATTTCCAAATATTCTGTATCCACAGTCCTAGCTGAATGCTATAAATTCACCACAAAACTAGTGGTTTGCACCATGGCAATGCAGCCACTCTCCCACCAATTCAGCACCCAATCCTACCAGCACCTTTAGAAAAAGCCAGCCTCTCCTTGAATGCTGTGACACATTTCCAAACTTGTGTGAGCACTTTTTCTGAAAAAATGAAAATCTCACAATTGGGAAATTGGAGTAAACATTCAACATAGGCATGTTCTTCCTTTAATTGCTATGCATCTTTTGTTCTAGCACAAATCTGGTACTAGCCAGGAAGCATTGATGGAATGAAAGTCCCAGTGCTTGGCCACTTTGGTTCACATAAAATATAATAACAATATTAGTACCAGGGCAGTCTGTTTGGGAAGGTGAGGACCAGCAGCGAAGGAAGCGTGCAGTGTATCCCATGTCCCACTCCACTGCATCAGCACTGGCACCCACACAGCTGAGACAGGTCTAGAAAAAGTGCACCCCAAGAAAAAAGGTCTTGACCAGATCAAAACAATTTCAGGTCACTGTACAGCTAATATCAGCACAAAGGAAAGATGGGAGTAATTGGCTGGGGGCAAGAAAGATGCAAAGGAGAAGGGGCATCAGCATGAACTTAGGCAAGATTAACTACTAATTAATCAGACTGCTGCTCTGCCTTGTGAGTGCAATTCTTGTTTTCCAGTCAAGCCAGAAAATCAGGTTCAAGGGATTCAAGTCTCTAAGATCAACTGCATCTCTAAGCAATGATGCCACAGTGGTTCTGACAAATTATTAGGCCAAGAATTTCCCTAATAACAATTGCACGTTCTATACAACCAAATTATATCCTGACATATGTGTCAGAATATACTCTGTCATTTACTCTACACATGCACACAGAAATGATAGATCAAAAATATGTAAACTATACAAATCTCTGTACTCTGAAAAATAACTGAAAAATCACGCAAAATACACAATTTGAAAGGCTAGAAATATATACTTCTACATGTGAAATAGTTATTACAATTTATTAATATTACAAAATTTTAGCAACTTAGAGATCCCAATATAAATTAAAATTTTGAGTTAGCTGTGAAATATGTCCTATCCTATCAGCAGTGCTAAGACGATAAGAACAACTTGGTCAGTATTTTCTTAAATTTACAGATTAAAATTAAAGTAGAAGAAGCTAAAAAAATAAAAACCCAACTCATTGATGACCTCAGAATTCTACATATTTCTAAAAGCTTTCACTGCCTTAAATTTAATAAAACAGCTCATAACCCCCACATAAGAACTATAACACAATTCAACTCTAAAATACATGTTTTACATTAATTTATTTTGCACTGTATTATTATATTACAATTGCAATAAATACTCAGGCAAATGAGGTATTAAAAGTGTTTTGCCTTAAGTTTTTCCAGCCTCCTAATTAAAAAAAAAGCTTGACTGAGAAGCAAAAATGCAAAATTTTCAGCCCTGCAATTTTACTAGCACAAAATTTCTGCATCATTTTCCCTGATTTTAGAAACTTTTATAACACAGCTACAAAATATGACCCCCAAATTCCAGCCACAAGATGGAACTGAAAGATGACTGACCCAGGTAAGACATAAAAATTTATCTCACCAAGCTCAGTACGAAGTTTGTTACTCTTTTTCTCACTAACAGATACATATCTTGGGGTTTCTCTGCTATTAGCATACAATTTCTTCCTAATCTAACTACTGAAAAATGCGTAATGATTTAGCCTCCAAAACAGTCCAGTAACTTACAGGATGACCTTAACTAGATCCCAGCAAACTCTACAATTAGTTTATTCAATGCAGAAGTGAAATTTCATACATGAGAAAACACTGACAATCTCCTTCTACATCTGGCTTTTCTGAAATTCTGATTATACATACAATAATTAACTGACACCAAATATTTAACATTTGTGACACCAACATAATAGGGACCAATAAGGAACTGTAATTTTCAAAAAAATATATTTGCATTTCTATTGAATTAAGTAAACAAATTTGATACACTTTCAGTGACTTTTTTCCTCTAGAAAATAAACAGCACAATGCTCTAATTAGCAAAAATGAAATGGAAACTTACAACACTGACTTGAAAATCCTTGTGAAAGTCTGTACTGGTGATGTCACAAATGCTGTCACATCTGAGCAGGTATTGTCTGTAGAAGGTTCAGAAATGTCCATTTTAATCAAAGCATTTATTAGAGGTAGTTGTGAGTTTCACTTTTATTTTAGCGGATTAAAGAATTCCTTAAGAATCATGTTTGAAACTCTCTTTTAAAGTAACAAATTAGGTAAAATCTAAATAGCTGAAATACAAGGATCTGATCTGTAATGGATATAAAAGCTCATGTAAGAGTGAGGGGAAATCCATACTTAAGGCTTCCTTCAGCCTTTAATAATGAGGTTTTCATTACACCGATGTAACACTCATATTTTCTAATTTGCCTAAAATGAACTACAAATTATCTCCTTAGAGTACTAAAATGCCAGTGATAAAGTACTACAAGACAGAAAACAAAATTTCTCCAAGCTTGCAGTTATTTTTAAATTAAATATTTTAACTTCATGGTACTTCAAAGCCAGTACTATCTTCCATTTCTCCCCACTGCAAAACACTACTAAACAATTATTTTTCTTATGTCAAATCCTCACGACTGGTCCAAACCCCAGAGATAGAGACAGGGACTCAATCACCTGGATGCAAGTTTTTATTGTCTGAAAAAAAATCTTGTCCTTCTCTCTTTTTTCCCTACGCAATTTGGGAACATGGCACTGTCAAAAGGACCAAGCTGTACTATGGGAAGGGATGTGAGCTGTGTAGGTGCCCAAAGAGCTCTTACACATTCATCTTCCTATTTAGAGCCTAACTAGATGCTTAAGCTTCTTATGATGCAAGTCATCTACATTCTAAAATAATTTCTGTATGTTCCAGTAAGAATAACCAAAGAAAGAAGCCTTTCCAATAAAGACTTAGAGTGAGAAAAACTTGGGTACAGAACTTCTTAAAAGATCCTTTAGAATTTCATGTCTGTGACATAAGAACTGGAACAAATGACAACCGAATAAAGCTATGCTTTTATTTCAAATTTCAAAGAGGGGGGAAAAAAAAATCTCATGCCAGAATGAGGTATGAGGACATATGGCCAGTCTATCACCTGACTACCAAACAGCACTACTAAAGCTGCCACATGTTTGTTAATCCCGAGAGGTAAAACGCTGCTTTGTCTTCCGGGGGTCGTGCTGCAGATGAGTGCCCGTTATGATGCTGATGCATTTTTCCATGCTGACGTTCACCAGGGAATACAGGTTCCACATCAGGGAGAAGTGACACGAATTTTTCATCTCCTCTAAGAGTCTTCCACATTTCTGCTTACCAAGTGTGTACACAAGAACACCAAGCATCAGCAGCACAGCTGAAAGAGCTTTAACAAAAGCTTTTCTTCTGGATGTCTACAGTTTAATTCAGTTAAATTTTATAACTTGAGTATTTCGTTTAGGTATACTAGGCATATTTAGTCTTAAGAATATTGAGTTTTCAGTGACAGCTTGGTCTTGTAACAGCAGATAACAGTATGATAGGGAATAACTGAAAGTTCGTGATATGATTATTCATTTACAGACAGTAACTTCTCTTCACACAATCCATGATGAAGGGGAGAAACATCTCGCAGAGATCTGGCCAATCTCTAATGTACTTATCATTTTTGTAAGGGGCAGAAGACAGGGATGTCAAGGGATCAGTGATCAGTAAGCTGCAGAAAAACTCCAGCCCTCTACAAGACTCTGAAACAAACCTGTTTTTTCAGACTCCCCTAGTTCCAACAAAATCCCTCAGTGTACTGGAGATGAAATTTTTCACTAGATCTGTGGTAGGATGCTTTGGCCTGAAAAAGCTGATCTGCTTGGCCTGGAATACGGTCAAAGACAAAGCAACACAAGCTCTTTGTGGGGAGCTACTGGTGGCACCATAGTGGTAATTTTTGGTGTTGAATATGCTAAAAGGCTGGCCTGGCTTACCAGCTTCAAACACACATCTGTCCCTTTGAAGTAAGGCTTGATAGATAAGCTGCTAAACTGACCTGGAGGCCTGTGACTGGCAGCCAACTTCTTTATGCTATAAAAGTCCAGTCTACTTTCATACAAGTTAGATTCTTCCACATCCTTTGCTGGAAGTGGAGTTTCTCCTGTGGAATTTGGGACGCCTCTCTACAGTTACTTCCCAGGGACTGAGGGAAAGAGAAAGAAGTGCTCACGACTGGAGTGTGGTGAGATACATCAAAACCTCTACTTAACGTTTCTATTGCTAGCGCTAATATAATTGCTTTAACATAATTGCTTTAATACAGTGCACTATACAATTTATGTTATAATATAGTGGACTACTATTTTTTAGCTCTTATACTAC
This sequence comes from Machaerirhynchus nigripectus, assembly GCA_013397975.1. Taxonomy (NCBI): domain Eukaryota; kingdom Metazoa; phylum Chordata; class Aves; order Passeriformes; family Dicruridae; genus Machaerirhynchus; species Machaerirhynchus nigripectus. The sequence continues at coordinate 395,142 of VZRQ01000986.1, read as the reverse complement.
GCAGCAATTCTGATTAATATTTTCTATCTGTTAATTTGTCTTAATAAATAACTCATCTTTTATAAATATATCTGATTTGCCATCATTAAAACCTGCAGGATTAAGTGATTTAATCACACTTCTATAATACCTTAAATTTAAACTGCTGACAATATCTGAGGCTAAGGAAGGATTTACCTACATTTAAACCCCTTTCTGTGAAGGAGTTTAAAAACACAAGGGAGTTCTGCCTGCACCTCAGACTCAAAGAAAGGGCTTCTCTAATGAAGTTTGTGTAAGTCTTCTACTCCCCCCATAACAATACCTCAGCTGATCCAGCTGAGGAGAAACTTTTCCTCCTCCTCCTCCTCCTTCCAGTCCTGCTGCCCAGTGGTCTTCATTGTCTGATTTGCCACTTGTGTAGCTCACTAGCACAACAGGTAAAAAAAAAAAGAGGGGTTGAAGCAAGGCAGAAATAGGACAGCTTTCTGCAAGATCAGGTAACTGACTCCATCAGCCGGCAAATCCTATTCTTTCTGAATTCATCACAAGGTATCAAGGGGTCTATGTTCCAGGCAGGGTCTACCTGAACCTCCCCCTTCATTAGCAGTGTACCATTTGATCTGACTGGATATAAAAATTAAAACATCCTTTAGGTACTGTTTTCAAAACTTCCCTCTCTCCATGACACAGTGGATGGACATCTGCCTGAAGGATCTGGTTATGTGAGTAACGAGTGGCAGGGCTGCAGGGGTATCTACTGTTGCTTGTGCAACAATCCAAGCAGACACAAACAGCTTCTTACTGCCCCTCTCTTTGTAAGAGGATGGTCCAGCTGCCCCATTACAGCTTTCATGCAAGTTTGCTCCTTAGGTGAAAGTGCAAAAATAGTAACACTCCTGCTTTCACTTAAGGAAAAAAATTAACAGTGACTTACACAACACCTTTAGCTCCCTACATTGTGCCACCACAAAGACAACAGAAGTATTCTGAGCCCAAGAACACAAAGCACACTACAGAAAGTGCCTTTACAGTGACTTTTAAGAAATTTGCTTAACATGTCAAAACAATATTAAGAAATTATTTCATCACCATAAATCAGTACCTTCACTTAGATAAATTTAACTACCTAATAGGCTTAACAATACAATGAGAAAACAAAAAAAAAAAACCCACAGGAAGGGAGGTATGCAGACACTCCACATTCAATAAGAGAGTTCTAACTTTCCATGATACTGAGTAGGAAAGTGCCAAACTGGTGGCAAAAGCAGTACCCAGCTATGAAACACACCAAAAGCAACAATAATTGACTATGTAAGAAAGACTATGAAACACACCACAAACTACACTAATTTTATCTTTTAATACTGATGCAGTGTTTCTCAAGCAGCATTTCAGGAGGGACTTCAGCAAAGAGCAACTGGATTTTTACTGTTTCATTTAAATAACACTCTGAGCAAGTCTTGGACAAATTCTCACCAAATTTACATTTCAGTGCTAATCTGAGTATCTCATGTGCAAATCTGTATAGGGCATTTTATGATTTGTATTCATGGCATCATATATTTTAAGATGAACAGGAACATCTCATCAGTTCAGTATGGACTCTTCAAAAAAAACAGGTGACAGAATTTTCTCCCATTATGCATGAACTGGCAAAAAACTATTTGGTTTTTTTAAATGCTTATCTTCCAAAATGCACGCTGTCTTGACGGGATCAAAATATTCTCCTTAGTATTTTTCAATCTTTCTCTTAATCTTACTCATCTTGGTTCTGAATGCAACTGGTTTCAACCTTCAGTCACAGAGCTCCACTACTCTTTAAGCTGCTACATTCAAGAGCTCTTTTACACTTCTGCACTAAGGTTCTTTCTCCTGGCAAGGCAATCCCATATTCCTCAATAACCACAACAGGCTCTCCGAATCTCAAGTTCTAAAGGCATTCTCTCCAATGCTGAAAATATTATCATTTTTCTTCTCTATTTTATTTTCTCTGGGATGTAAATATTCATTTAAATATTAAATATTAAAAGAGAAACTGGAATGGAACCATGATTCCTATTCCCTATGCTAATTTACTTCTCTGTATTCTTACTCTGCATCTTGAAAAGCTTCAAGGAAACCATTTTCTGTATTACTTGACTAGGAACTATCAAGAATTACAAGCATTTAAGAATCCAGACATTTTATTTCACACAATAGGTTTCAAATTTTTTCAGTTCATGGAACACTAATATTTTTCAGCAGAAACATAGTGTCCTAAATATCAAAAGAAGTGCTGTGTCCAGTGCTTACACCCTGGACAAGTTGGTTAGTTTTTACTCAGTAACCTTTTGTAGACTCTTCCAAAGGAGTCTACAGATCCCCCTGAATCTGCAAACAGGATGAAAACTTCTTTACTATTACTTGTAGCTATTATTAAATTGCTTTTAAAATAACATGACTTCTCAAGCGCAAGATTCTCCCTCTCCCAGCTTCACGAGTGGGTTTAGCACTGGGGTGGAAGTTAAATCTGATATGCAAATATTCATCATTAACAGAAAAATATAGGTAAATATAAGAAAAACAGTTATTAAAAAGGTAAAGAACTATCTCAAAAGACCTTACAAACAGGCAGAATACTAATGAAAATACTGAGGTCAGAAAAAATGTCTGCCATAACGAAGAAAGAAAATAAAGTAATTCACCCTTCCTAGCCCTCCTCACTTGTCACCTGCCAAGGTCCACTTGGATGTCTTAACGGAAGAGTTAAAAGGTGATTATAGGGAAAACATCAGTATGAAGCATGAAAAGCTGCCTAAATACGGAGGAAAATGAAAGATGATAAAATACATCAGCATAGGAGAGTCAGAAGGTCTCTCAGCAATCAAGGCTGGCATAATTTTCCCACGACATCTCCCTCAATGACCTGGACAGTGGTGTGATCTGCGACATCTCACAGCTTACAGATGATACTACACTGTAGCAAATAGTCAAATGCCACACCTACGGCACAGGAGAACAGAAGGATCTGATCTCACAAAATTGAGTGGGCAAAGATAAAAAATGAACATCAGGTACATAAATGTGAGGTGATGTATCTAGGAAAAAATAATACAAACTATGCCTAAACAATGTTTATTTTCGAATCATAAATTATACTTTAGTTGAGTCCTGGATTCATCACTGACAGCTCCATGGAATTGTAAGTTCATGTCAACAACAGCCAAAAACACCTAACAAAATGTTGGGCATGTCAGAAAGGATACTGAGAACAAGAGAAAGGATGTTGTTTCGCTGATACAGAAAAGAGTGCTGTGCTCACATCTTCACTACCTTGCACAGTCTTGTCTCCAAGGCTCAAGAAGAATGTAGTGGGATTATGACAAAACACAAAGAAAGGGGACCACAATGATCCAGGTATTGGAACAGCCACCTTTTCTAAGAGAGGATGAAAAGACAGGAGCTCTTTAGTTTGGAGAGGAAAGGACTGAAGTTCACAAAATCGTGAAGGCAGGAGGTAAGTGCAGGACTGCTGCTCACCAAATACCACAGTGCAATAGTTAGGGCCCTTGGTGAAACACGTCCAGAGATAATGCCATCTGATGTTACTAACGCAACAGTTCTGGACACTAGGAAAGTGCAAGGGGAATGAGAAGCAAGAAAAGGGCCAAACTTGCAACATCTCCCTAAACAGCACATCCTCTGCCACCGCAGCAGACAGAACGCTGAGCTAGATGGGCCATTGGTACAACTCAGATTGCTGCTTCTCATGGGATCCTCACTTCAAGAAAGGTTTCCTGGTTTGTAAGTCAAACTGCATTGCAACAATTTAAAACCAAAATTTCTTCTCTCTGTTTGCACATGAAGAACACATCATATTATCACTTCTCTTTTCTTATTTAGCCTCAGTAACTGCAATTCTTCCAGCCTATACTCATAGGTCCCTAAATCGTTGATCTCTCTCACTGCTGATCTCTATGAAATAGTCTTTATAATCTTGAACTGCAGCCCCAGAACAGATGCATTTGTCCAGCTAAGACCTTAAGTGCTGAATGGAGCAGAAAGATGCATCTTACACGTGATATCACGGTTTATGCATGCGTTTGCCTTCTTCACAACAGCGAGATATAATTAATGGCCAGTTTGTCATCCATGGTACCTACTGGATGTTTTTCTGATGAGCTTCTTACCTAGCCACTCATTCTCCATTAACTTCTTCCTAAGTAGATCACTCTAGAGTGCATGTCAAACTTGCTCCTCCTGAACAGCTTCCAGCTCCTCACACAAACCAGGTCTCCACATTAGCAGTACCACTGAGAATTCTAACCCCATCCTCCAGCACACCTGCAGTCCTTTTCATTTTGGAGGCACCTCAAAATATTAATAACAATTCTAATTGCCATTACTCACCACATCAATGAAAGTACTGCTTAGGCAGAAGTCAGGAAACAGCCTAACAAAATTCTGCTCCATATTTACTTCTATTGTGATATGGGACCTTTAGTAATTACTCAGCACAGTCGTCTAACAGTTTTGCTGTTAGAGACAAACCTCACAGTTGTTTCATTCAATGTATTAATCCTTTTTTTTCCTTATGAAAACATAATTCACAGAATATGAGAAGCCTGAATAAATCCAAGATACAATATTCAAAGTCTCTAACTTATACAAAAAGACCACTACCTTGTCAATAAGAGGAAATTTGATGAGTTTCATACAAACCAACCTTGCCAAATACACAGTGACTCATCTGATTTTCTAGATGTTCATAGTCTACTTGTTGTAGTATTCTCCCTTTAGTTAAATTGATGTTAAGCATTGTGCCATATTAAACACATTTTTTTGAACATAACAAACATGAAGAGCAATCCAAATAATTTTCCCAATGTTATTTATTAATTACTGTGTATGTCACCCATAAATTTTATCATCAATGATTTTGTGTTTGTTTTCCAAAGTACTGAACCTGTCAGAGAGCCAGTTGTAAAATTAATCACTGCCGAATACAAGAGTATCATCACACACGTTCATCTCCCAAATTTTTAGTCATACTTTCCAGTTTGACTTTGGGTTACATAAAACTAAGGAAAAAAAATGGAATCCATCTTAGTCTCATAAGATTATGAAGGAAGAAAAACAGAATCCATCTTAGTCTCAAAAGAAGTAAAGGATTTACTAAAGGTCTTATTCCTTTGTGTACAACAGGCCACATGACTGATCTTTAACTCTGACATTAAAATAACATAGTAAGTGTGTTCCAGAATAATGTTGTAATTAACTCAAAATGCCTACTGCAAATGTAAAAGAAAAACACCTTCAAATATTCAACAAATACCACCTTGCCACGACTATTGTTATCTGCTGCTGCCAATCAGTATTGCTGTGGCTGTACAAAGACTCCAGTGCACCAGACTGTCGCTAATTATGTATATTCAAGTGATTAGCAAGCACTTGTTGCCTTGTTCACACCACCCTCCAAACAGCAGCCTTTGAGAGGAGAATAGACTGTAAATTTATTGAGAGAACACTGTTAATCCTTTGGGGAGAATGTAAATGTAAACAGGACTACTCTACATCAAGGTGCTTTGACAACAAAAATCATCTGCATAAACACATGCTCAACAACAAACAGGTGTTCTATTTCACAACTAGCGCCCATTTGATGCTTTCAAGTAAGCATTATGCACAAACTGTTAGAAGTACTTTGAAACCAGCTGCAATTACTATAATTAGCTGTTTTCCTACACTTTGGTGGGGTTTTTTCCTATACCTGTTCAGTATTGTGTTGGTTGCAATCTGCAAACCAAAGTGAAGCTAATGTTCTAGCCTCCTGCTTAAAATTTGCTATCCTCTCAGTTCAGCAACCCCTATGCTAACTTCATACTTATTATTAAAGTGCCACCAGTTAAAAGATGATGCTGCCATTAAATAACTTAACAGCCCTACAATTGTCAGGTCACTCATCTAACACTCATCATGAATAGGAAAACATGGACAATTGCCAAAATAGCACCACGAAAGCAGTAAACTTTCAATGTTCAGGACTTCCCTTTTCCACAGAAATGTCCCTAGGAATATACAAATTTATTTTTAATAACAAGTATTTTACTTCTAGCCCTATCAGCCAATGGGTGGTGAAAATTCTTGCTTGTAGACAGCTACTCATTCTAGTATGTTCCAAGGAAGTGTTTTGGTCAGAGTGCATGTGCTTCCTTCTGTTTAATGAATACAAAATACTTACAAAGCACCTCTACCTCTTTTTTAATTTTATTAGTATTATGTATTCAAGCATTTTTCTAGTCTATCTCAGCCTTTCATGGCATCTACACAGCTTCGTTTTCAGCAATTCCAAATGCTTCACCACAGTGATGCATTTCTTGGTGAGTCCAAGACAAACAAGTCTAGTGGCCTTCTCCAAAGCTAAACCATAATGTGCTAATTTCATAAGCCTGGCAGTGCCACCTACAGATAGCTAAAATCCAACTCTCCTACCTTAAAATTTGTCAGATTTTAACCTCTGAACTGAATAATTTCATGTTCAGCACCTGCTGATTTTTCTTTGCCCACAAATGAAAAGCTTAACAAGCTAAGACTAGGACTTCTCAGGGAGTAAGAACATGACTGGGAGGAAGGGCTACAGATGATAAATACACAGTACTGAAAGAAGGACAGGCAACAGAAAGAAAGAGGCTCCTTTACCTTTGGTGGAACAGGCAGGAAAATCTACTATCTGCATAAAATCTACAACACACCACATTTCCAAGACCTGGAGACCAGTTTACTTGACATCCTTCACCAACATTAAAATATACCTGACATCCTTCTAATACTTCTTCCATCTGTAACAGAAGACTTCTGGTTTTTTGGACATCCACACTGGGTGATCAAGAGAGTTTTATATATTTTCAACTGCCATTACTTTCTTCCCACCAGCTTCTACTCAGCTGGAAATTATACAACTTCTTCAGTTGCACTGGGCCAGCCAAGCACTACACACTGTATTCATAGAAATTACTCCCTAAGAGGCCAAAAGAATGACCAAAAAGATTAATAAAAAGCTGTAATATTACAAAATCTAAAAAAAAACCCCCAAACCCACCAAAAAAAAAGCAGGAAGCATTGTCTAGAAAAACTCAGGAAAAGCTAATTTTTTGGCTTCTTCCAGAGACAGCATCCTTTGTGAAGCCCAAACAGAGGCTAGCAAACCAATAGGTACTCTCATTTACTCTATTAGCTCTTATGGCAAAGATGTATATGGTGAACCCAACTATTTCCACTGTACAAGCAATCCCCACAATGACACAGACAATTTGTTTTCTCTGCTGCTTCTTTCTTAACAGAAAAATCTGGTAAGTTATAAAAACAAAAAAAAAGGATGACTGTATCTACAGGTTGTATATTCAAACACGAAGAAACACAAGATTCAGTTACTTTAAGCTTGTCATGTACACTAACAGCTCTCACATCTTGTATTGGTCATCTTCGTGATTTGTGTTCCTAGCTCTCACTGCATAATAATCCAAAATCATATTTCACAATACAGTAGCACTCAGCCACTGAAAAAATGCAAACACTGCATATCATCAACACCACCATTCACCCAGCCTGCAGTAAAGTCAAAGGAGTTAGACTTCTTTTTGGTAAGGGGTATCTCTTTTGTGTCAGTTGAATTCCCTGAACCAACACTGCTTGCTTAGATGAACACTGCTGCTACACCAGAAGATGTAACTGAAATGCACATGCAAAGGTCGACTTCTTTGCCCTCCTAGGGAGAGACAGACATTAGCTTAGCTAATTTCAGTGTATCACAATCTCTCCATCTCATCACATGAACGGATATGTAATAGTTTAAGTGAAATCCTCTGATTTTGTAGTAAAACATGCTAAAAGTTAGTATTTCTTACAGAATTTTTGATGGGAACAGTAACTTCTAGTGTCACCACATGAAGAGGTTGGAAGGGGGGAACAAGCAGCTGTGAAATGCTTCAACAGCTCCATGCAGATACATAAGTATGGTTCTGCTATTTTATTGTCTAGTAACTCAGCTAAATAGAAAATACAACTATAAGGGTGTTCACTACTCATTCATATCACCACACAAAGTTACATGCAGACACATCCGCTTTCTGTTTGTTTATTTAAGACTCTTTGTGAAACTCAAAGGCAACTAATTAGGAGAAATAGTGTACTGAATTCCAACATAAGGAGGAGGTTAGAGTCTGGTTTCCCATTTACATACGCAAGTACACAGTGTGTCTGTGTTTCAAGTAAAAGTTACAAGAGAGACCTAAAGAAGAGTATTTAACAGAAGTCACTATCAGCATTTGTAAAGAAATTTACAATATTTGTTGAAAGTATTAAAACTTTACCATCAGCATCCTGAAAAATCTGTGCTTATGTTTACATTTGCTTTGATACAGGACATAAATTTAGGCACGTATATGAGATCAATATGGTAGCATTCTAAAAAATGCTTTGAAATTGGTAGCTTTAAGTGTATCAGTCAAAGAAAAAAAAAATAATAGTCAGACATGGATTCCAGAGAAGAAAGAAACATAATTTTAACAGGAGACCATTCTGAGCCTTACAGCATTGAAGTTATCTCTGATTTACTGTTTTATTATGTTCTTCTCTTAAAAAAACCTTTTCCATGAATGCTGCATCCAGATTTTTCATTTTTTGCAAGTATTCTGGTGGAAGGTGAGATCTTCCTAGAAACAGTGTTGGCAGGTGAAAAGGACTGATATTTTTGGATCAAGCTAAAGTTCTTAGCTAACATTCCTAACAAGCCTCATATCAGACTACTGTTTTAAGATTATACTCTTCCTGCAAAAGAGTATATTGTGGTTACACATCCATTAGATCTGAGAAGGTCAGATCTGACTGCTGGATTTCCTCAGGAAGACTGAGGAACTTCTGGGAGAACCAGCTGCTCTTTCCAAAAGCTCAGGTAAGCAAGCAGGGTGAAATCTGAAGGGGACAATCAGTCCTTCCTTTCAGGATTCTGTGAGAAATTTGTTAGCCACCATCCACCAAGAATGAAAAGATGACTAGCACGAGCCAACATACCACACCTACACAGCCCTTGTGTCTATTTCTCATAATTCTCCCTGTTTAAGAGAACTAGCTTACAATGCCAGAGAAATCAACAGAGAATCTAACAGTGTTCAACATTCTCCAAATGAAGCAATGTAGCCCACAGTTGTAGCCTGTAAGCTTTGATGGCTAAACTTTAGCCAGAAGTTTTAAAGAGGTAAGAATTTAATTGCTGGTAAGAAAAGGGAAACCTCTTTTCAGAAAGTCCCCCTTTTATGGCAAGGGCTCCACACAGGCTGTATACATGACTGCCTATTGCAAAAATCAAACATTTAGGGCTGCTATGATAGGAGATGCAAAGCAATAGAGGAGCTGCAGCTCCCAGACTGGGTGTCAGAGCAAGCTAAGAAGCCTAGCTAACGGGAGCAGTCAGATGCCCCAGCTTCAGAAATAACTACAGTGAACAAAGGAGCAACTAAAAAGGCTGCCAGAAACAACCTGGCGTGGACAATGCAGTGTTCGAGTCAAACACTCCAGAGCACCAAAGCCTGCACAAGGGTGACCACTAAAGCTGGAACTGTTCATACAGCCCTGGCAACTGGGACCAGTGAACTACCCTGTCCATGAGGCAGGGCACCAGCAAACCAAATGAAACACAACTCAAGGGAACAGGAATAGCGCCAGGCTACTTTGGTATGGCTTCATAGTTGTAGGAGATTTGGGTTATGGCTACTGCCAACATGTCTTGGGCATGGTTATTGACACTGTTAGCTATATTACCTATAGTTCAGACTTCCCAAATGGATCTTTCATTCTCTTTCACTCCTTTCAATCATTTCCTGCAATGGGGAAAGTGCTGCTTACAGATCAGCTAGAAAACGTAGTTTAGTGTCTTGGTAAGAAATTAAGTTAAGTGACATTTAAGTGTTTCTGTAAAGACCCCTCAAACACCTAACAGCATCCCTCCTCACAGACCAAGCTTCTAGAAAGAATACACTCTCCCTACAAGAATATGTGCTTTAAGGTGTGTTCTCTGGCTGCCGCCACACTTGACGTTCCTCCTAATTTCCTGGGGAAAAAAAAATCTCCAAAACAAACAAGATCATAAGCTTACAGAAAACATATATAGTCTCTGAAATCCTTCTTCAGCGGATTGGGTGACTGTACTCCAATCAACTGGTCTGCTGTCTAACAAAGAGAGAACTACTTGCACAAATATTTTAAATAAGTATACTTTCAAAAGCAGTTTGTTAAACAGGGCCATATTATATATAAAACACTGTAATAAATTTACATCTAAGGCGGACTATACAAAATTTTCTTACACCAAAACACCCACGGCAGAGCAAGCATATTGTGATGGAGATCAGAGTCCCCTGCACCACTCTAACCACAATACAGCAACTCTTTTTAAGCCGCCTTTGTGGTGCTCACTGTCACAGCCCCAAGGCAGCGCAAAGCAGTTCCTCCTCTTCTATCCCGTTCCCAGGACGGGCAGGGGCTGTGAGTGGCTTTGGGAGCAGCGCTTGGGGCTGATGTCATGCTGGAGGCTGCAGGGAGAAACAGTACCAGGGAGTGTCAAACCCTGGCACTGTGTAGGGGATCAGCACAGGGGGCAGGTTGGAAATCTGGCCTGGGACCAGCGAGACTTTAGATCACGATTTCACTCGAGAAGGCAGCTGTAGCAATAAACACAACGTTCGCTTCTGTTCCACGGGATGCCTCAAATGTAAACATTCACTCTATAGCTGAATTCCCAGTTTACATTACACTAAGCACAAAGAAGAAGAAATGCAAATAGCTGACCTCTAGTAAGGCTAATAAATCTCTAAGTGTTGATTCCCAAATACTTTCAGATAATTCCCTTCCTCACTTCCACAAAATACCTTCGGAGTGACATCACTACAATTTTAAACAGCAAACTACATTTATGACCCTGAGAAGTTAAACAGAAGGAAGAAACAATGAATGAGATCATCCGAGGAGAGGGGGGATGTTTCTTTTCACAAATTACCGCCACTTTCTTTTTTCCCTTTTTTTTTTAATTTTTACTTCAAAAAAAATTTGCATCCTAAAGCTTTTCTCAGTCTCTCCATTATGTAACAGTTCTTTAGGAAACAGCCAGCTACCCTGACAACTGGGATGTTTTGCCAGAGTGGCTTTGTCTAAATCCTAAAGCAGTACTTGGCTATGCACTGAGCCCAGTGCCTGCCTGTGATCTGAATGCCAATTAAGAGCGCTGCCCTTCTTGTCTGACAAGTCAGAGACTTAAAGGTCCATCTGAGGTCAGCAAGCTGTCTGGGCTACTTTTGTGAGCTTAAGAGACTAAGAAACACAGCCAACAACATGTTCCTTTCCTTTAAGTGTCACACTGGGCAAAGAGCGTCTCATGTACAATTGTCATTGCATTTTATTTAAAGCAGAAAGAAAAATATTCATGTTTTATTCCGTTTTCTTTCAAGTTTTACTTTCACTCCCTGCATCACCAGTGAAATTCAACCTCCTACCGGACAGGTAGTAAACTACTCGTACTTTGAAGTCAATTAAATAAGCATCCTGGGGTGCATCAGGAGCAGTGTGGCCAGCAGGTGAGGGAGGTGATCCTGCCCTCTACTCAGCCCTGGTGAGGCGACATCCGGAATGCTGTGCTCAGTTCTGGGCTCCAGAGTTCAAGAAAGACAAGGAGCTACTGGAGAGGGTCCAATGGATGCCACAAGGACAATGTGGGGTCTAGAGCATCTCTTTTGAGGAGTGACTGTGGGAGCTGGGCCTGTTCAGTCTGAAGAAGAAAAGCCTGAGAAGGATCTCATTAATGTATATAAATATCTCAAGGGTGGGTGTCAAGAGGGTGGTGCCAGACTCTTTTCAGTGGTGCCCAGTAACAGGATGAGGAGCAATGGCCATAAACCAAAACACAAGAAATTCCAACTCAATACAAGGAAGAACTTGTTTCCATTGAGGGTGGCAGAGCACTACAATAGTCTGCCCAGGGAGGTGGTGAAGTCTCCCTGCCTGGATATTCAAAACCCACCTGGGCATGTTCCTGTGCAACCTGCTCTATGTGACCCTGCCTTGGGTAGGGGGGTTGGACTGGATGATCTCCAGAGGTCCCTTCCAACCCTAACAATTCTGTGATTCTTTGATATCCAAAATTCAATTAACAAGATTAACAAAAATTAATAGTGAAATACAAAATACAACATTCCAGTTTGGCATATGCATACTAACTCTACTGTACAGGCTCTATATTATTTGACTTTCCAGCCTTCCAATGAGTCTCCATTCAAACAAGCCCTATATCCTATACTCAAAGCTTATATTTTTTGTTGCAAATCCTGAGAAACAGTGCAGCAGGCCAAAATGCACTCAAAATCCTGTTCGCCTGGATTTGTTATGAACACCTTGAAATACTCTTCTTTTGACACTTTGAAGAGATCTTTTAAGATAGAAATGGATACCTAATTTATCACTCTCAGGAGTTAAAAGGAAGGAATAACTTCCATTCCATTCTTTCCCATAGTTTCTTCTTTTGAGGGCAGAGACAATTACCTGGTAGCTACACAAAACATTATTTTCCTCCTTACTACTGCTTTTCACGTAAACAGTGAAATCCTACTTTGTCTTATGAGATCTGCTGTGAATGCCAGATTTTTGTTAATATTTAGCTAAAACTATGAGCTGAGACAATTTTCTAATCTAATAAACTATCATTTACATTCCCAGTTTTACCACCTTTCTCCATTGTAATTGGCATTTTAAGCTTCAGTTCCTCTCATGGGAAATTGCAGTTTAAACACTGAATTTTTACACATGAGCATCTTTAATTAACCCCCAAAGGAAACAATACCTTGCTTTCCAGGATGATGAAGACAACTAAATTTTGTGCAAGGTATTACTTTATTCTTTCCATGAAGGCTTAGTGAGAATCCACATTACTAGGTAATAACATACATTCCAGAGATAAGATGAAGAAAAATTGGAGTGTGGCTATTGATTTTTACAAGGCATTTTAAATTTAGGCATTAGAGTTCAAAAATTAATGAAATAAATGCAAAATTGGTCATTAACTTGTCAGATAATACCACAAATTAAAGAGATGTTTAAAGGAACAGTTTCACTGAAACTAAGGCTAGATCTCCCACTGAGAAAAGCTGCTAATATGTGTTTGAACTTGCAAACTCTTCCTTGTACATTAAGAACTTACTGTGATGTATTTTTGGCATATGATCTTGAGGAGGAGGTTGCATTTTTCTTTTATTTTACCTACACTAATTCATTCATTCTGAATGTTACTGTGAGCAAGAGGGAGAACTGGTATGGAGTAACACTTACGTAATTGATAAAACAAAATTCTGTGTGATATTTATAAATACATAGATGTATATTTAAAGTTGCATTAAAAATACTGAAATGAGAACTAGGTTATAGAGCTGTCTTTATACAGAAAGAATTTAATCAAGCACATCTTGTATTTTTTTTCAGTCCATCTCCTTCATTATAATATCTTAATTTTCCTCATATCTCAAAATGTACATCCTAATTCGTGACCAGAAAACGAAATGCACAGATATATCCCTACACAAAACTTAGACAAAATATTCTCAAATCTTTCTCCCAACTTTTAACTCAGGATTCCAGTAGTTCTGCCACAGATGTCTACAAAACACTGTATAAACACTGTATGTATGTCTCATACCAGTGAGCTCCTCTCTAAAGCTTCTGGCTTTTTTATGACACGTCTTCAACTTCTGTTCACTCTTCCACATTCACAGGCTGTTGAGGTCTTGTGGAAGTCTTCCCTCTTAATTAACTGCTGAGCAAAATGCTTCTTAAGTCAGTGTTGTAAAAAAAACCCTCAGATCTCACAGAACAGCAATTGAAATTACATCAACATTAACATAAACAGTGCCTTGGGGCCAAAACATCAAATTTCCATTACATAAAATTGAGGCATTCTCTGCCCCAAATAAGTATTATGACCTTCCAAAATGATCGAGGTGGCCTTGTATGACCATGGAAAAATAACCCTTTATCTGATAAATTTCACAACCTTGAAAAAAGCAGGAGCAAGTTTATGAGGAGAAAAATAAATAAATAAACCCTGCACCAATTTGTTACCTCAAGTATTCAAAGTCTTCAGCCATGCTTACAGTACTGCTGCAGGCACATGCCTGATACCCTTTCCACAGCAACACACACCTTCAGGTTCTCAGTCAGCGGACAAATCACCGACTGCCAGCACTAGAAGACAAACTCCTTGAAGAAGAAATTCAAAGCTTCCTCCACAATTTCAAGTAACCAGTTCCCCAGTGCTCTTGTCCTTGGGTGAACTCCCCATGGTTTTCAGAAAAGTAGATTTTCAAACTGTTGCAGCTTTTGTGTTAGACCCGAACAGCACTACTGATTTAACTTATCAGCCTCCTGATTATTGGTGAACATCAGTAACAGCCATATATACAGTGAAAACCATTAAGAAAAATAGCATTGTGAAACTAACTGCTTACTTTGATTTCTCTCTTTTGTCTTCTCTCCCAGTATCCAGGCAGCATCACAGTAGTCATAGGAGGAACAATCCTACATTACAATATCACTTACAACCCTCTGAATACATGGCCACAACATCCACATCCGCTAACAGACAAAACCATTGTGCTCAGCACTATGCAGCAGCAGTTGGAACACATAATTTCAAAAGGATGTCGACCAGCAGAGTATCAGCTGATGTTTGAAATACAAAGAGGCCATGCAGGTTTGACAAAGTCTCACTGTTAAAGCACAATTTACTTTGGGGAAAAAAAAAAACCACACAGATTTTCATATATTTGGGATACCTATTGTGATGCATATTTATATATTGAGAACAGCAGAGAAGCAGTTTGCTATGTGGAATATAAATTAAATAAGTAAGTCACCTTATCTAGGCAATTTCATCTGGATTCACCTTTTTAGGAACTAAGAAACAAAATATATTTTCTCCAACTCCTTTTTTCTCCCTCAGTTCTTCTCCAGTCTTTGTCATCCTGTAATTTTATTTCTAGATCTGATCTTATATTTTGATCTCCTTTTACTCATTTCATGTAAATACAAAGCTACTGTTCTTTCAACATTTGAAGAATTGCCTCTAAAACAAACCCCCAAGCTCATTCAAGCCTTCAAATGTAAAGAGACTTCGTAGAACAATTTTCTGCAACATTAAAAGCCACTGTGCAACATTTTCTTCCAATGTGAAGAAGACCACATCATGAAATCTACGAAGCAATTGTAAAGAAAGAGATTATCCTTGACACTACAGACATCATATGTATGAGCACAAGTCTCCTCAAATTTGGGTTCACAACTGAATCCCATTCCTTCTCTTTTGCTAAAAACTTTGCATATGACAAGGGGAGAAAAAGGAAAAGTTCTGAGAAAAAAAGATTGACCAAAGATGTGTTTCAGCATGCTGAACAACTTCATGATTTTGAGATCAGATGAGAACTTCTTACATGCCTTGACAAGAAGTTCCATAACTGTCTGATACCGATCATGAGTGCCCCTTTCTGATAACTTCTGACCTTTCCACAGCAGCCCGTATGTGTACATTCACCGCCTCCTCTTCAGACAACTCTGACTTTAAAAGGATTTTAGTTACCATAGATACACAGGTTTGATCACGTTTTTGAGGATTTTCACCCAAGTGGCTGTGCCGGAAAATCCTGCCTATAAACTTCTTTACATTTACATGTTAATACAAGAAATCGCATCAAGAGATTTATCAAGTCTTTTCCTGCTAAAAGACAAATGAGTTAAGCAGTGTAAAAGGTAACAGCTCTCCTTCAAAGTAAATACTCTTTCCTTTCTCGACTATCCTTTCTAACCTTTGGTACTTGACAAAGGATGGTCTACCTTTGCATTTGTTTAGATGTGTTGGTAATTTGAGAAGTGTTACCTAGGCAAATTTCCTGAGCCATTCTGACTTCCTCTACACTCTTCCAATATTAACGTGGCTTAAAGAAATCCTAATTTGAGTTCCAAATGAGATCCAGAAAAACTGAAAACCAAAAAACTTGAGATCTGAATTGAGCAAATTAGTATAAACTACTCTCAAGAACAAAATTAGTGGGCAGACAAATAAGCTTGGAAAAACTGTAAAAACAGCCTCTGTAAAAAGAAGTAACATCTCAGAAAACTGAGGTTTCTTTTTTAAGAGTTAGTAAGCATTTAGATCAGAAAAGTTCCAATTGATATAGACTGCCTAGGTTTCCAAACAACACTGAAAAATATCCCTAACCTAAGAATCCTCAGTCTCCACCAGATGAAAGGGATGACCTTCACTATAGAAACGAACCAATTTTAAACAGTCAGAAAGCAGGTATAAAAAGGCAGAGTAAGTGGTCAGTTTTCACAATGAAAATCAAGGTCATCACTGGAAACCTTCAGTGACCTACCCCTGGGTCCATTATATCAGAGATGATCAGTAAATGAAAGTAAGGGATGGTGAACCAAAGCTGCTGATGACACAACATTGTGCCAGCTAGTAAAGAGGAAAGCCAGCTGTGAAGAACTGCAGAAGGACTTAACATCTTTCCCTTTTTTTTCTTCACTCTTCTCTAGCATCAAATGTTAGCTGTTTGAGTAACCACTGGTGCTATTCTTAGTTTGTTGTTAACTTGCAGGACAAGAGGGCACCTGTGTAGATAAAACCAAACCAAGTCAATAGTGAGCTCCTAGGTGAGTGTTCCAGGACTGACACTGTCATGACATCTGCTTTGGAGATGGGTATTATTAAATGGGTTCTGTTTGCTTCTAGCGGCTTCTCATGAACGACATTCCGAGGCAGGGGTCTTCTATTCAGTATCAAAATGTTTTAGAGAGTCTTTCTCAAATCCTGGTCTCTGTCTACAAGTGGAACTATAAACCCTTGGAAATGGAAGCCAAGTCTCTCAAAAAATGGAATTAGAGCATTTTAACTTTTGGACACAAGTGCTATAACCATGAGTACTCTTTATTTCAAGACTGGATGGAGAGAAGAAAAGTCGTTTTCCTGTGTGAATCTTAGCCCTCTCAAACTGTTTCAGCAAGAGCCAGCCACTCTTAAACCACATTCACTTCAAAACACAATTTCCAAATTACATCAGCTGCTCAAGTCCTGTGTTCATTGTATCAAGTGGAGAGTTACAAAGAGACCAAGAAATACTCTGATACACAGGATTAAGTGCAATCTAGAGATTATATGGATTTCAGTATCTGACCCATACAAGAATATATTTGCAAAATACAGATATTGGGTGGGGGTAGAAAACTAACAGTACTTACAGTATTCAAAAAGAACCTCTGCAGTTTCATTTTATTGATGAGTAATTCCCTACCCATAGAGTTCCAGTATAACTCTTATCTTCTTCATAAACAACTAGGAGCACAGTTATAATTATTAAGATAATCTCCTTTCTAGATTCTTTGGTCCTGTTCCAGTTTCACCATTCTCAACTTCATCTTCATAAGGGAAAGCATTATTTGAGAAACTCCCTGATAATCAGGACTAGCCCCACAAAAGCAGGACATTGATCATCTTGACTTTGAGTGAGCACAGGCTCAAGAGAGTAACTGAAAAGGAAGAAAACTGAGCATTTAGACAGATATTAGAAAATTCAGTATATGAATGTCAAATTTTGTCATGTTATGCATCCAAACAAGTATTTGCAGAGGAAAAGTGAGAATAGAGGGACAAAAGACTTTTAGCAAACTTAAAAAAAAAATGCCCACATGCAAGAAGAATGTTTGGAAGGTCAGGCAACAAAACTCACTTTTGAAAAGAAATAATGTTTCACTGGAAGCAAAGTGCTTAAATAGCCATGCTAAATGATACTTCCTTACTAAGCATATTCAGCAAGTACACACAAGCACTTCAAGCCATCTCCTTTCCAAACCCACTAGCCTGATTTTATTTTTTAACTTCACACTCTTACAGTCTTCTTACATTAAGAGAACCAGTTGTGAAAAGGAAGTAACAACTCTACCACCACATACCTAGAGAGCCTTGCCAGACATCAAAGACCAAGAGTACAAACTCTTTTCTTACCAGCTGTGCAAAGAAAAAACCCAAGTGTCATCTGCTGTCAGCATCATTCTCTGGTCATCTGGACTGCAGACTTCCAGAGTGCTAAACAAGATGCTGGACAGACTCCTCCCCTGTGCGCCGATTACCTACACTGTCACACCAGACATGTTATTTTGGCAGACCAACAAGTCTGGACTTCTGGGGCATCCCAGAAGTTAGCACTACCCTTTTTCTTTGCACAATTAATAGTAGAAATAATTTTCAAAAATTACACCTGTTAAACTATTTTAAGTCTTTGATTTATCAAAATTCAGGCAATTTCATTCCTAATAAACAAATAAATATTTACATGTATGTAAGTACTTTATGGATACTCTGAAACACATTTAAAATTTACATTTTAAAAGCTGTTTGAGCTCTGTATTGATTTACCTACGTTTTTGTCAAATAAACAGAACATTCATATTCAGCTAATATGCACTTAAATTTTAAGTCTGTATTTTGAAACCTTTCCTTACCACGCAAATCAATTCCTTTAAATTACCTTGTGCTTTTCAGAGAAGAATATGTCAAGGTTGTTCAACCTCTTTACCTTCCTCCTTCACAAATGTAACAGTTATCAATCTCTGGAACAAAATCTGAGATTGTTAAAGTGCAGCATCCCCACATTCAAAGCATGAAGGAGCACACAGAAGCATGGCTGACACCAACTGCTTGAACAGTAACCTCAGCAGTCTGAGCCAATTCCCACATTACATGTAGTTTTCCACTGATTTATCTGAAGTTGAACACAAGTTGAAACAAGCTAAGTCAGTTACTTCTCAAGGAATTAGGGGAAGGTACAGGGTCATGCTATTGTATAAAGACCTTATAATAAATCTTTTGTCAAAAATCTATAATAACTAGGCTTTGAAATTTGACTTGGAACTTGCTGTTTGGAGAGGATTCACTGGATGCCAGAGATGTCTGTAGGTAGAGCCATTCAGATGCTATTAATATTAAAATTATATATAGATATATATACACTCCACATGTGCTAAGACAAGACTGGTTGAGCCTGGCAGCCCAGCTCTCCAAAGGCGTGTTACACAGGCCACTTTCCCTGATGTACAGACCGATTGGTACTTCCTGCAATTGCTCCTTCTGACAATCAGTTTTCTGCAACAGAATGAGAGCAGAGGGACTCTTCCTTGCACTCCAAATATTACCTTTCATCGTGTCTGGGTAGTAGAGAGATGAAGGAAGCAGTCCACATGGAATAATTCACACCAGGACAAATGCACTGCAGAATTCTGAATGAGGCAATGGGACAGCAGGTGATAAAAAGAACAAGCTGGCCAAAGTGGGTACTTGGATGGCAAAAACATTTAGAAGTTGAGAGAAATTCAAAATTGTCACAGAAATGAGCTGCAGCACCAGCAGGGACTCACAATGTCCTGAGAAGACCCAGAGAAAGAAGAGGGCCAGATTTGGACTGCATACATGCAAATGAATAGTAGCAGGGCAACCAAAAGAAAAGAGTATGACTCCTGAAGTAAAGGGAAGATAAGGGCTTGTTACAGCCACCAGTTACATGTTTCAAGTGTGAATGTCCATTCTAGCCCAAACTGAGAGAATATAACTCCACATGACACAATTACTTTTCAGTTGGCTTTTAAATAGTAAGTCACATCCAAAGCAAACTCCTTTAAAAGGCTGACCAGCTAGTTACCAAGTAAAGTATTCAAAAGTTTAAAAGATGCCAGAAATAAGCTGACTACACAGGCTTAATTTCAGATACGTACACATAATCATGGGAACTCTGGTCTTGTCACTAAGCAAGAAGCTATTCAGTATTTCCTTTATTCTTTATTTAAGAGTTGGTCTCAAGTTTGCTTCATGATGTCTAATGTCTAGTAAAATTCTCCAGCAGATACACTGAATTAAAGGACCTTGACACGCAGATGTGTATGCATATTAAATATAGTCTTAATTCTATGTGTATACATTTGACAGTGGATTTTCCATGTGACACAATTATTTACCTACATTTTAATTCGTCTTTTTACTTCAAAGAGTAACTGTTGGCATGCTGTATTTTTTCTTGCATTTCTGTGTCTAGAGATCTCCCCAGAGGAAAAAAAACAAAAACACAACACCCCATTTAAAAAAAAAAAACAAAAACAAACAAACACCAAAAACCAACAACAAAACAGCAACAACAGAAGGAAAACCCCCAAACTCAAACTGAGAACTGTAAAGTGAGAGAAACTGTCCCAGCTCATATATAATAAAAAGCTCATATATAATAAAAAGATCATATATAATAAAAAGATGTTTATTATGTAAACATCAGTGTTGGACTGCTGAGGAAAACCTAGAAAGAAAATGAGCAATTTCCCTTACATATTTTCTGCAATTGCATATTTTTTCAACAGGTAACAAAGGATTGGAATAAAAAAATCCTATTTTTTTGAAAATTAAAACAAAACTTGCAAATGGTTTATATTTCACCCCCAGCCCCAAGAAAAACCACCAAACCACAGAAAAATTGTAAACACAGGTCTGCTCCTCAATAACAAATGTCATATGCCAAATGTGATATTTTAACATTTGAATGGTTGGAATCATTTCAATACTCAAAGCTGAAAGACAGTTTTAAAGAGAAAACAAACAAAGTAATAATACTGCTTTCTTGCTTTCTGCTCTTCTGAATTCCTTTTATAGAAATAACATAATGGGGCTCATATCAGGCAAATTAAGCTTATGCTGTGATCTAACACCTCTAACAAAGTGATCAGCAACAGAACAGAATTTATTCTACATTATATCAGTCTCCCATATGAAACCATGAAGATCTTTCTTTCATGTCTCTTCATAAAGTAGCGCTCATTCTGCATGTAACAGAACCTAACCGGTGTGATGTACATTCTCAACAAAACACACTTTATCTTCCTAAACAAATGCAGAAGGCAAAATTGTTTTTTGTAACAAACAGATTTGTATACCTCTTTTTTTAATCATTAGTTTCATAACTTAAGACTAAATAATGCTCAACGGAACATTCAAAGTTTTAAGTAGAAAAGTGTTCTGTCAACATTATTTTTTACTACGTTTCCAGTCAGAAGAAAAGCTCCTTAATAGTGGGGGGCAGGGGGGTCTGATGGGGACTCAAATTTAATTCATCAAGATTCTCCTTCCTCCTATGATTTATACAGCTCTCAGAAACCACTAAGAGAAACTCAACCTTTCACTGTAGCATATAATTGTGTTCTTTATACAGTATGCTTTTATTTCCATCCATTAAAAACCTGGTTTTATCATTCAATCAATATACCATAGTATTTTGCAGTAAAATGATATCTGGTGAAGGAAGAAATGTATCAGAATGATCTCTTTTATGTGGCTGATGCATAATCAATGATCCTTCCTCTACAGATGGCTATGAAAGCATCCAAAAACGCTTAGATGTGAGAGTTCATCATGTGCCACAAGATGCTTTTTTTTTTTTAATTAGATTTTTAACATACACCCTCTGCCCTGATCACTACTCCGTTCTGGGCTTCAGTGATTCTTAACAATAAATACTGAAATACATGAATAGCTGAAGACCTGATCTCATCACATCTGGCCCCACAACTTATGCATTAGAAGTGTAATATTGATGATTTCAGATGCGAGCACTCCATAACTAAGCACACCTACTTGTAGGCAACAGGCCAAAACAAAAACATACAAATGTCACCTGTAGGAAACAGCCCAAATAAAAATACACAATTGTCTCATGTACACAGCACATCAGGCTTATCAGAATTAAACATTAAGTGTGAATTTAATGAACATTAACTCTGCCTCCCCACCCGGATCTCTCTACCTGTACTGCCAACAGGTACTCGATCACATTCTGCTACAAAAAGAGGAACATATTCACAAGGTTAATTTTAGTTAATCAAAAACTCCACACACCAAAAAGCATATTAAAGCTTCCTTTTTACAAAAATTACCTAAAAGAAAAGAGAAATGTAATCTCTGTAGAAAAGCAGGAAAGAATGTCCAAACAACATTGTGCATGCTGCTGGATGTCTTGGCTGCGTGAGCAGGGCACTCCCATGGCACTGAGGAAGTCTTATCTTCCTCAGGCTGTTTTCCTCTCCACTAATACCACAGATACCAAGACACAACCCCCCATTTTCTCCTTCCAAGCAGTATGCGATTTTCTCTCACTTTCTCTAAGTATCAGCAGAGTCTTTTCACTCTCCTGTAAGAAATAGATGGCTACATCCAAGTAATAATCACTACGATGCTCCTAGTAATAGTTAAAATCTCTTCAACATCTTCTTCACTCTGTAGCCACAATAAAGGCTGGATGACAAAGCTTCAAAACGGAAGCTGCAGCTACTATGAAGTCAGATGCTATGATAATCCAGCATCCTCTCAAGCGAGGCAAAAATCATGAGCAGTAGAGTTCCTTTAGAACCAAATTAACTGTGATTTTCATTAAAAAAGAAAAATTAAGCCAATCCACAGCTTGCATTTCAGTTGATACTGAAATGCAGAAAAAAAACTGACTTGCAAAAAATGTCTTATTCAACTCAGAATACAATTCCCACTTAGCCTCCATCAACATGCATCCTTTATCTTCTCCCACCACAAACAGCAGCTTTCTCATGCATCCACTACTTTCTCCATCCCCACCCAAATGCCACCCCACCTTTCCCCTTCCATTTTGTTCCTCATCTTCGCCTGAAACATTTTTATTTCCCTCCTCATTCACGTGGCACCATCACTACATGTATACTGAATTTCTCATTCCACTTGTTGACACAGAAATAATAAAGCTTGAAATTTGCTCTAGATTACTATAATAGATAAATGAAACTTAAAACTAGGTAAAGCTTCTGATTACTTTAATTACAAAATGCAGCACTTGTTTACTCTGTTACAATCTTTATTTACAGCCTCCTAAAGAACAGCAGAAATGCCTCTCAAGAAACATTATGCAGTTTATTAGGGCTATGTAGACTGAATGAGAAAGTGTTCCAAAAATACCTCTGTCCTCCTTTTTATGACATAATATATTACAATAGCTGATTAAAGTAAATTTCAATATATTACATACAGGGGGAGCAACATGCATTTTCTACCAATCTCTCAAAAATATTTTACACTCCTGCTTTGAGGACAGGCATCTAAACATTCTGTGGCAAGTTTCACATTTATGAAGTACAGGTCAAAATGTACCTAATCACAATTAAGGCTCCCAGAATCAAAAGGCTGTCACAGATGAACTGTCTGCCTCAGTAAATTTCACCAAGGTGCAGCACTGTGGTGGCAACAATTTTCAAAGTACTTACAAACATATAAAGAATCCCATTTCATGCACGACAGAAAATAAGATGAGTTTAAACTGTAGTAACAAAGAACCACTAATAGAAGAAGTGAAAAAATGGAAAGTCTATATTTAACTTGGTGCTCAGTCATTAGAAAGGTGCCCCATAACGACCATATGTTACTCAAATATGTTATCACACCTACAATTTCATCATATGTCTCCCAAGAAATTAATTAGCTCTAACTTTTTCAACTTTGACAAAAATGTCTGCAGTAAGTCAGATTACTAGCTGTTGCAAATGCTTCAAAATTCAAAGCTTGCCTCAGCTTTTATTTAACCTTTTAATTACAATCATTGAATAACATTTGGAAGGCAGATGTTCCCTTTTTTTGCATATGCGGTTATTAATAAAAAAGACCAGTTATTTTAAATTAATATCACTTTTTCAAGTACAAAAATGCTACGAAGACAATCTTTATACAGCAAAGAATGGATACATCAGCAACACTAAAATACCAGTTACCTTAATTAGGAGGAATAACCTGAAAGAATGAATTCCAACAAAAAAAATCACATGGTGTAAGCCATTTGCAATAAAGCATTGGAACAGATCAGGAATCTCTGCTGATGTGAATATACTGAATCAACACAGAAGAGCTCACCTTTCAGCTGTCATCTCAGGTCAGAAAAAAACAGTGAGAATTATGCTTAAGCTTGACATGGGCACGATGAGAATTGAGTCATTCCATATTTTCATTATATTCCATAAAATATAAAGGGAAAATTGCAAGGATATGGCATCAAAAAGCAATGTTATATAACCTAAGCTAACAGTACCCACTAAACTGCCAGGTTTGGTGTGTAAACTACGAGGTCAAGCCTACTTCACAACAAACCATAACAGTCTTGGTAGATGTTGTTCACAAATCTGATTCATTTTGTTGTGATACCTAGAGAAAATCTGCAAAATTTATTCCAAAAACTTCTTAAGTCTAAAAAATTACCCAGTAAATCATTACCTGTGGAAGAAATAATAAAGTTCTTTTAAAACAGGCAGACCAACATTCTAAATATTTTTATCACAAAATACTCTGAAGTTTCAGTTCTGGTATCAACAAAAAATAATAAAAATCAAATTAATTTTACAATCTATACTTCCTCAATTCTTAAAAAGTATTAGGCACACCAGTATAGAGCTCCTTGAAGAAAATTTGAATTTCATTTCAAGATCACCAAACGTTTGAAGAGAAAGAGGTTACATCACTGCTGAAGGCTTGTATTTAGAGCTTCTCGAGGAACAACACTACAAAGCTATTAATTTTGCACAGAAATAACAACTAAAGGTTCAATGAACAATCAACACTTTCAATAAAAAGGGTGAAACAATAATGTTTCGACCAACTTCTTAAGGTAGCATGACATAACATGTTACCATAAGTAGTAAAACAAATAATTCAATAATTTATTTTCTGCTCCAAACTCAGAGGAAGGTTCCTATCACTTCATCTGCTGTCAAAACTACCCTTTATTATGACAATGTAAATTTAACCATGCACATACATGCATAAGCACACATGAGGAAACACTAAAATGGAATACATTTTCCAACTGTTCTGAAGATGACTAAGTTATCCCTGTGATTGTCTATAGGTTTTACTAACCAGTTACAAAGGTTAAGCCAAAACTTATGATGAACCCATCCTTTTTAAATTACAGCAAGAAATTTTTTTAAAGTAATTTAATTTAACAAACCCTAACTCTGTGTGCAATGATACCACAACCAATTTAAACTAATTCAAATGAAGGAGGAAAAGGGAAAGGGAAATGGGAAAGAAAGAAGAAAAGAAAAAATCCTTGTTACTTCTATCAAGAAAAAAACTTGAGAGGGGGAAGGAGGGAAAGGATGCTGAGCTTTAATTCTATCATTTCTATCTATTTTTATATCTATTCTTTAATTCTATCTATTTCTCTATACATGTTTATATTTTTAAAGTGCAATGTGTCACTATGCAGTATTTCCAGTTAAATCTGTACAGCTTAGTATACAAAATATCATGGGCCAATTATAGTACAACACAATCATATCCAAACGTATTTTCTATAGAATCAAACATACAGGGGCAATATGAGACTAGAAAATTGATTTTAAAATAAATATTGAAAATACTTTCAACACAAAAAGAAAAATTCATGGGTGAAAATTCATGACTACAGCTGTACTACAAATAAAATTTTTAAAATCATATTTAAAAATTATAAGAAAAAAAATAATTTCTAGACAAGCTTGCTAAAAGCAGCAAACCATTAATATCACCCACCCCTTAATTCACTCAATCCCACATTATAATTCCAAGTAGTTTTTCTATGCCTGATTTGAGGGTAACTGTCTGCAACACTGAAAGCCAAACTAACTGGATCATCTGCAGGCAGTGCTTTAGCATAAGCAGACTACTTATTTTTAAGTGTTCATCCTACATGTTTCACATAGCAAATGAAATTTCCCATATAAAAGAAAAATGTCTGGTATGAAAACCATGCACCTATGTGTGTTTCTGCTTGAAATATAAAACTGAGTTCACGGTATTTTTTCTAATAACCAGGCTCCAAACACTTGAGTACAGGTATAAAGACAGAAAAGCTGCTTCCTTGTCCTGAATTGGGCAGGTGTTGATCCACATCTCCTTAGGAATGTTCTGAAGAAGGAGATGACACTCAGATAGAAATCATACCTACCTTCAAAAGAAATCCTTACAAAGGCATGTATTATTTCCTTAAGAGTGCTTTGAAGATAACACAGAAATAGCTGTGCTACATAAACATATATATATATATATATATATATATCTCCTTTTAACAAACTTATTTTTCAAATATGTGAAACGGGGTGTGCTAGTAATATCTACATATTTTTAAAAGCAAATTTTAATGTTTACCATCATCATCCAGTTCCCTTTTTTTGAGGTCAGTCAAAAAAAGAGGTGCAATAAAAAGCCATAGAAAACCAACTGTGATTCAGACTGCTCTAAGTGTGTGAATAAACAAACCAAAGTCAGTATGCAAACCACATTTTTAATGGCAGCACAGAATTTTATTTGGTATTCTCAAGCAACAATTTTTATACTTCTAAATCAGTGATCTTACGACAACCATTAATAAACATTGTCCAGATTTTTAGTGGCCAAAGACCTATTTCATAATTTCAATTAACCACTTTGTAAATACATGCAGCCCCTCCAAAGTTTTCACAATTCCCTGATTTTCTTTGGAAAAGAGAACAACAAACAAACAAAATCCAGAAAGTTCCTTCACTACAAATGCCTACGTATTGACCTTTCCTGCCCTGCCACAAAACCCATGTGCCAGGGTGGATGTATCTGAAAGGAAACTGTCAGTCCATCCTAAGAAACTTTTCCAAGAAACAATTTTCACCTCACACTGGAAACTAAGATCTCTGAGATCAAAGATCAGTAGAAATTTTCTGTGTTTCTTTGAACCCATATCTACAAAATTCAAGAAAACCCAAAGAAAAACGCCGAGGATACCATGCCATTATCAGCATAGCAAAAGGATGCCTACAGAGGGAGGAAACAAACCCAGGAATGTCCACCCTGCTCATCAAGTACTGAGAACCTCACACACGGATCTGTGTAGCTCCTCCCCTTTTCCACAGGAAAGCCATCATTCTTCCAGTGTCCCTGAACACAGCACAAACTGAAATCCAAACAAACAGAGAGCACTGAGAGGAAAGCATTTTGTCCTGCTTGCAGGCCAGGTGAATTGTGTGTATTATCAGGATTTTTGCCAAAGACAATCCAGACTTTTCCCAGCACAGGGGCAAAAAAAGACACATTCCACCAAAAAGTTTCGGAAAGTGCCCCAGTTAAACTCTCCAGATGTAATTCCTTTTGTAGCAATCAGACTTTATTTGTTAGTTCATATCCTAATCAAAACAACACAGGCAAAAATAATTTGCTTACTGATGACACTTTTTTTTCTTAAAAACTGTCTGCCTTTTTCACGCTCTTCCTCTCCCACTTTGGTGTCATTGAAATAGCGACTGACATCAGAAAGCAGCTGTGCTGCACGCACCCTGCCACCGCGCCACAACTGCACAAGAGCCTCCCAGCCTCCCTCTGAAAAGCTGAAACCTAATTAGGATGCTCAAGATAGCTTTATGGATATTGCAAACGGTAAATAACTAACCCAAACATATAGGCTATCACAAATGCAATGGATAATTTTTTAATCTTTTTCATCTAAAAATATTCTGGTGTTCCTACATATTGCAGAGAAAACAATCAATGCCACTTGAAAAAATGCTTGCTTTTCCCTTCTGCACCTGCACTCTTCTGCTGTGAAAGTGTGTTTCACATCAAGTTTTTTACCACCAGCCCTCAAGGTGGGTTGAATTAGCGTAACTATTTCTGGAAAACACACCACCAATATACTATGAGATTCCTTCACAGATCTCAGTAAAGAATAAATTTTCCCCTTCACCTTTTTAAGAATATTATACGATTTTGTCCACATTCTATGAGTTTGCAATTATGTGAAAAGCAGACTTAAAAATACTTTTCCATTTTTAACATAAAAGAAATTATGCAAATAAAAAAATGACATGACCTTGGAATTTTGTGAGTAAGCTACATAAGCATAATTCTATATTGTTTGAGGGCAGACCCTAACTCTTTATTCAGGCACCTGAATAGTTAAGAGACATTCCAAGGTGTAAACATCACAGACTCCACAAAAAGTTAATACATCCAGCAGGGGAGCAGTATCTTCAGAAAAACAGGGAGCCCTACCCTTAGGGGTGTAAAATTCTGGTATTGATGTTTCAGCATCCTGGTGACTAGAGAGAAAAGGGAGAAAAAGAGAGAGAGAACACAAAATGCATTACTAAGACTTTACTCATGTGGGTAGAATAACAGCAGAAGACTGATAAAAACAGTAGCTATGCCTGATCCATCACACTTACCTCATTCTAAAGTTCCCTGAGCAGCCACCTGCACAGGTCATGAGGGCTGAACTCAAGCAAAACTCTGCTGAGATGCAG
Source organism: Machaerirhynchus nigripectus (assembly GCA_013397975.1). Classification (NCBI taxonomy): domain Eukaryota; kingdom Metazoa; phylum Chordata; class Aves; order Passeriformes; family Dicruridae; genus Machaerirhynchus; species Machaerirhynchus nigripectus. The sequence continues at coordinate 366,741 of VZRQ01000986.1, read as the reverse complement.
GGATCTACATGGCTCTTCTGTCCATGAGATGCACCAGCCATAGGCAGGAGGCATCCCTAAGATGCCCCAAGGAAACCAGGAGCAGTCGGAAGGCAGAGTATGTGCTCGTTTGCGAGGTGCAGGCCTTTGTTCAGTGCTCTGCTACTATTTTTCACCCTCAAATTCCAAAACTAGGTATATTTAAAATGCAGTGCCATATTATCTGGAAATCTATAATTTTAAGGAGGAATTACCACTCTTCACCTTTTTAAGAATATTATATGATTTTCTAAGAAGTAAGGCTGTAGCACGCCAGAGAAATGCGCTGGCAGTGATTCAAATCCATCTCAACAGGGCTCGGCACAGACATCAGAGACCTTCGCAGGCAAACCCTCCCATGGAACATAAGCATTCAACTACATTACAGAGTAACATTACAGAGTTTGATTCAACTACTACAGGCTTTGGTACTTTTATCTATGTAGTATTTCACTGGTCGTGTAAAATGTTAAGATATGCTCACAGTTTCATATATAACAATACTACAAATTTCTACAGGAGTTCTCAGGTACTTAAACATATTTTCTTGGACATATTCTTAAACATATTGCCTTGGAAACCTCATTTCAATATCTGAAGCTCAATAATGAACTTTTTAAATGTATTCACTAGCAAATTTTTTATCATTACAGATATATTAAATATTTAATAGTTATTATCAGTTTCCCTTATGCTGCCTTAATGCAGTACGAGTCAAATTTTGCACTTCTGAAGTGAACCGAAATGATTTTACTCACAGGTCTTTACCCAGGTCCTTCCTCCCCACCCAGACATTGACAACTGGAATCGTAAACATTTTACCTCCTATCTGTGTCTATCACCACACTTCGGTCAGCTTTCAAGTCTTCCACATCTAATGGCAATGAAGCAAAAAATTAAGGTACTACAGCGTAACTATGAAAATATTTCTCCATACAAGGATCATATTCATAGTGCAGGCATCTGTACCAAACCACAAAGAACCTTTTGGATATGATAAAACACGTGAATATTTGAAAATATCATTTACTTTCCAATATCTAATTTCTGCAAGTGTACTCATTCACAAACACAATCCTCATATACCATTAAGCAAACATTACTTTATAGAAGGGAATAAAAAATGCAGCTCTTCCTGTATATGTTTTCTGAAGAAATTATGGCTATCAAAATGAGTTCTAAAAGCAGAAAAGGCAAGATTTGCTACCACAATGTGCCACTGAACACTCATATCCAATAAAAACAATTTGATTCTGAAGTAAGTTTATGTAAATTTAAAAACACATTATCAGCAGAGTTTGCAATCCTGCTTTTCCTATTCCCGTGTTTCATGCTTCTCAGACAAGTGACTTCAAAATTGAGAAGTAGGTCTCAAAGCTGATTCACACTCCCAAAACACTTGACTCATTTGGAAAAGCATGATTTAGCTGATTCTGGAGTCCTTATTGTGTCTGGCACTATAAACAAAGCATCCAGCTACATCCATAGGTAAGAATAAAACAGACAAAAACTTTTTTAGGCTACTTGCTGCAACTGAAAACAAATTTCTAGGCGTTTAAGGGCTGTAAGAACAAAGAATGGAAAAGGAAATTACACAGAACAAACGAAATAAAATCTCTGCTGGCTAGCTTTCTCAAATTAAAAAAAAAAAGAAATTTAAAAAAATCAAAAAAGGGAGAAATAATGATCAGCTGTTGGAAAAATAGCTTTAATGAGCACTTGTAGCACCACATTAAAACACCCAATTTGCTTAATAAGTAGGGAATGAGAGTCTAAAACTACAAAAGGAGTGTGAAATCCCATGCCATAACAAAAACTATATCAGAAGAAGACAGAGTGCACTGAATTTAAGTAGAAATCTACATGGAAATGTACAGTAACTTCCTAGGAAAACCACACAAAGTTTCATATCTCCAGTTTGGCATTACATGGCACTTGCCATCTCCAAAATAATCCAAGCCCTCAAAAGTACATGCTTACCAATGTATCCTGTCTGAAGTCCCAGATGACGGAGATCAGGCAAAGCTGGGGGCTGGGACTGGGAGGAGCAAGAAGGGAAATCAGAACGAACATCTAACAGAAACAGAGTTTATTGTTGGCTACATATTCCTAGGCACCCATACATTAGGGCACCTGTGATCAGCAAGTTAAACCTGACTGAACTGGCTTGGGGGCTGGGATCTCAAACATTTCTGTGGATACCCAAAGGCTGAAGCTGCGAATTTAGTGTCAAGAATTACTGCTTTATGGGGAAAACCGTTTTTTTAAAGAAAAAATCTTCTCTACTAGTCCGCATTTAGATCTCAACTGCTGTGCAAATTCCTGCTAATGTAGGTGTCTTGTCAAAGCAAAGCCTACCTATTGCAGGAAATCCCCACCTTTTAATAGGACAGAACCTGGAGGAATCCTCCTCCACCAAGGGATTTGTTCTGGGTTGTAAGAAGATAATCTCCTCCTTGGTAGCCTCAGGTGCTACGGTCGGTCTGTCGCTGGCTGCTAAATGGAGCAAGGTGAACTCCTGTGCTACAGCAACCAGTCACGTGTGACTGCTCTCCCAGGAATTACCTTGCCCGAGCTCTAAAATCCGAGGTGTCTGGCAGAGATGTCAGTGAGAAGACTGCCTGCAAGTCTCCCAAAAAAAGAAGGGGCACCTGCTGAAACTTCGCACACCACTGCTTAGGAACACGGACATACTGAATCTATTTTGCTGGAGGCAAGGCAGAGGGAAGGAGGCAAGCACTTCAGAAGTTTATTTCCTATATAATCACACTTACAACTGGCTGGCAACAAAAGGGACAGCCAACGAGACCACAGTACCAGAAAAGTTCTGCTGGATCATCAACTCCACTCCCAAGCCTATTACAGCAGAGAGCTCCTTTTTGCTAATCAATGTGGAAAGGGGAGGCCAGAGGAAGAAAAAAGAAAAACAAACAAAAAACAAAACCAACCCCCCCCCAAAAAATACCCACACACATCCCCACACAAAAAAAAACCTAAACCCTAGAATATGTATTTGCTCTTTAAAATTAGTACTAGCACAAACCTGAAAGCAAACTTCTCAAAGAGAAGCAAATGCACCGAAATAACCATCCTGCCTAAGTACAGACTCACTTTACAGAGACTTTGTTATCCTCACACAACAGATAGTAGGGGTCACAAGTAAAGACCATCTAATCTTTTACCAAAGCAAGATTTCCGCAGTGATCACCGGTCAAAGATTTTGTAGATCATTGCCCAGGGTGCCTTCATCACCTGTGACAATTCAGAATATCACTGTATTTATTTTCCTCAGGTGAAGTCAATAAGCTTTATATAAGCAAACTTTTTTTTTCTCAGTGAGTAAAACATCACAAAAACACATTATTTTGATTTTTAAAGATCCTCTGTCTCTTCAGAGAAGATTAACAATTGCTAAAAGACCCAAAACAAATACTAAAATATTAAAAACGCACAAACAGTCAAATACTATTTCCAGCTTTCTTTACAATACACACACTAAAGCAAACAAACAAAAAATCCTTAGCACAAAAAAGTCAGGGGCAAATTTAAATGTAATAGGATGTGTTAATAAAAGATAAGATTATAATAACACTACGACAGTTGATGGAAATCAACAGATTAAAAGAAGTATTTGAGTATTATTCATCCAGCTTCCCAGAACAATCAAAATATCCTCGATCACTCTGATGTCATCAGTCATTAAAAGCCTCAAATATTTTTTTTCCCCCTAACATATTAAATGATGGAAGGATGAATAATTCTGCATTTCTCATTTCTTTGAAATCTGTTTTTAGCTGATCAGTGAGCTGACTGTCACAGGCATAGTGAAGAGATATTTTACTGGGGTATAATAAAAAAAGCTATTTGCCAACGAAAAATAAAACCACCACAGAACAGATTAGTACATCTTAATAAAACACCCTTGGAGTATGGATGCTCTTAGCAAATCAGATACAGAATAATAAAGAGCAAGATAAACATTCTAAAGGTACAAAAAAATGTATCATCCAGTTACAAGTCAGTCACGTATGGAGATGTCAAGACAGCAAGAATTCTTTACAATAGTCCAGATTTAGAAATTTGATTGTCTCAGAAAAATCTGTGAAGAAAAAGCAATGCAATGATGTTACTAAAAAAACAAATAACATAAGAGATAAATATCATTATGCTATATGTTAACAAAGACTTTGTATGCAAAACAAGGGAAAAAGAACTAAAATAAGAATTTACTATTTTTATCAGGCAAAGATAAAACTCTGAAATATCAGCATTAAGAAATTTTGAGTATTAACAAATTAAGGCAGGGGGCCACTAAATTGGTAATAGTCCAGAGAGAACAAGACTGTATAGGGCTTTCTTAGTTTTTTAAGAAAATACCAGGTTTGAAGTACACTAAAAATAACTAGGCTTATCCTACAACAGAGAATATGGTAGGGAGTAAGAGGAAGGCGGAATATAATAATCTTAAAATATGCGAGTCTCATAAGGAGGACAGCGATTAATTGTGCTTCACATCTACAGATGGCAGTACAAAAAATGATCAGCAGGGAAATTTAGACTACATATTGTTAGAAAGTTGGTCCAAATAAAGTTTGTCAAGCTGCAGAACTTTGTATCCAAAAGTCACTGGAGCTTTCAAGAGCAAACATCATGCATGGACTTACTTTGGTTTTGAGTCTGCATCAAAATGTGGGACACACAATTTTAACACTCAAAATTCCTTCCACTATTACATTTTAAAGTCAAATAAAAATGTATCAATACATAATCTCAATCAGCAGCCTTGCTGGAAACACAGACCAGTACTTTTACACTTATCTAGTTATTTTAGTAGGTAGTTTATGACATAAGGACAACTGTACTAGTTCTCCCAGCTCAGTGAGGTTAATGAGTAAGTGATACACTTCTCCATTATGTGATTAAGAGTATCTAATTTGCAACTCCCTGTTTGTTCAATGAACAGTTTTTATACACAGGAAGCACTCCTTCATCATCATGGGTAAAACATTGATAACAGTCATGTTATCAAACATTATAAACATCATAAAAGTAAAGATTACCCAGGTTTTAAGAGAACTGTGTCTGAAAGGGAAATTTTGTTTTGCTTTAAACAGTTTCTGGGAGGAGCAGGAGTGACTACACTCAGCAGTACATCCAAAGGGAAAGTGGAGGGAAATGCCAGTCCTCCTTCACAGGCAATTCCCAAAACAACATCTCAAAGCAGCTATGAAAGGAATAAAGTTGAGTCAGGGACAAGGACAAAACAACGCAGGCGTGCTGACCCTACACAGCAGAAAGACAAAGACTGAAACATTCCAATTTTATTACAGAACTAATTTAGTAAAAAATCTGGCATAAGCTCAGCAGAGCTGTACTGTGGGAACCCACATACTCTCATCTGTGCAAATCAGAGTTCAGTACCAGAGAATCACTCATTCAAGGCTATGAACCTGGGAAACCCTCTTGGTCATAACTATTACCCTGTATGTCTAGATTGATTTTGACTCTGCATCAAAACTGGGGGATGAAGTCTTCATTCAGTCTTTGACAAAAATCCACCGAGGACTCCTCTCATCCTACTGGAGATCTTCTACATGGAGGGATTGCCTATCTTTCTTAAGAGATCAAGATTCTGTTAAACTAGATTTTGTAGTATATCGTATGAAAACACTGCAAGGAAAATGCACAGAAATACACACAATTTCAATAAACAACCACTTCCTCAATAACTGGAATTCAAATTAAGATTTAAACAATGTTTTCTTTTTGTTCCTACTTTGTTTAATGCAATCCAACTTAATACTTAAAAGCCCTCTTTCTTAAAGATGTGTTTTTAATCCTCTGCTCCTGAAAAATATGTCAATATTTTTAATGATCATCCTATAATTGTTCTCTTCAAACAAACCTTGAACAAACAATACAAGGCGACTCCTGCCAACTCTCTGACCACAGGTCAAAGAATGCAGTAATCCTGTATTTTTAGCTCTTGAAGATTTTTTATTGTTATGTACTCTTGAGCAAAAATCTTTAGCAGTGAGCACAGGACAACTGCATTTCAAACCGCTACGCAACACATAACTTGAAATAGTATATTACACAGTGTCTTTTCACTTCTTTTATTTCCAGAGACATTATTGCTAAGCTTGCCTTCAATACTACTAAAAGTACTTTATTACACACTGGATACACGGAAATTTCAGTTGCTGTGCACACAAAAGAGCAAATGGCCATGGAAACAAAAGGAGAAGAGATATCCAGGAGTGTGCTGGATTAATTTTTTCATGTAACATAACTGAAATCTGCTCTGAATTTGACAGAATGGACAACCTCTGACAAAATTTGTTAGTTTTAACTGCAATCCTTAGTGGATCTAATTACACAATAAATCAGATGCAGAATCTGTCGCAGTAGAAAATCATGACCGTGTAGGCTCTGCAGGACAGACTATAGCTAGATGCCTCACCTCCAGTGCATGGGAGGGAGGCATCTGAACTGAGTTCCATCAACACCAAATGTTTAAATGGGACAAAAACACTATCTGTAAATATTTAAAAAGAAAAATAGAACTTGTTTTCTGAACACTGAGCCTGTTAGTGCAGCTGAGTTGTATTTGAAAGCTTTTCTCTCCTTTATGAGGCATTAAGAAATAATCACTGTAACACTCATCATACTGTCAGAGGAAGAAGCAGAAAAGCTACAGATATCAAACCTTGGAGATGTTTGTGGAGTTATTCATTTTGCCTAAACTTGTTACCCTGCTAAGTGGAACTAACAGTCTTACTTCACTGCTTAGAATCATAAGATGCATCTAGAAGGTGAATGAGTTGTTCAAACTTCTCACAGAATACACTCATTCCCACGTGTTAGCCTGGGACTCAGTGAGATGATTCAGTGAGGGGGGGGAAAAAACAAGCAACCTAAATTAACAAAAACAAAAAACCCCACCCCCCAAAAAAATCAAGGAAACAAACAAAAAAGCCATAACACACACCCCTGTTTGGGAGATGTTTTTTCCCCTTGAATATCACAAGGGCAAAATAAGAACACAGACCAATTCTCTTTACCCAGTCTAAGACATAACTGAATGCTTACTTTGGACAAACTTTGTTGGGATTGTTATATTTTAATAAAATGTTTTGCATAACACACGATCAAGAGACAGATTGAGATAACAGATTTGAAAGCTTCCATTTCAACTAGAAGTCTTTTATAAAACTTAAATTTTGCTGTTTCCAACACAAACCTTTGTAACATTAGGCTCATACTACGGCAAGTTAAAATATATTGCAGAGAGATGCTGGTTTGGAAATTCCAGAACTCCTGCAAAGTTAAAAAAGTAGAAAAATATAAGAGCAAGTGTTCTCAGAGAAAAGGTAATCCATAGTAGTGTCACCAACTGTAGGTTACTTGGGTAAAATAAGCCTGGATTTTTATTGAAATAATCCTTAATGCTCTATTATACATTAAGCTAATCAGTGGGAATGCATCTGAAGGTTTATTTAATTACACTATCTTCTTTCTCTTTTCAGGGCTGAAATAATATACAAATTCTAAAATAAACTAAAATACATTACAATTAAATACTGTATTTAATCTGTACTTTTTACTTCTGACCTTCAACTTTGAATCACTCCTTGCTATCTGCAATACGAAAACAACCCAAAACTCGTCAGTTTACACATACTGGAAAAAACCCACAAATAGCTAAAAAAGCTCTGTGCAGTTTTTGTCTGCTCTGAACCACTCGTGCGCATCCAGTGCCGTGTCCCACAACCTCTTTACCTTTGGCGTTGTTCGATGGAGAGACTCTTTCAGTTGGTGCTTTTTGTGTGTTCCTCCAGCTGCCCAGTGGCATGCTTTCCATGACAGATGCTCTGGCTTCATTCTTAACATATGTTCCAGATGATAATTCCATCTTCTTTTCTGGATAACTTTAGAGCCAAGGGGTTTTTGAGCTGTCTAATGAATCTTGGCATCTGTTATAAATTCATTCCATTTAATACATAGTATTTTTCTAAGGCATTTGCTTTCAAAGGCATTTAGATGTCTGTACCTTTGTTGGATTTCCAGCTTTCACATCCATATGTTGAGATGGAAAGCAATATCTGAGTTGAAGTTTCACACCCTGGTCTTTAAAACATGGATTTTTATGACCGTATCCTATTTAGTTGGTAAATGAAACTGTTGCCTTGCCAATTTGTAATGCTAGCTCCTTACTGAAACCCCCAGATGACAGGCACCTTACTACTGAGATATATAAATTTATTCCTTTCTTGTATTCTTTTACTTTTCAGTGCAGACTTTGAGCTGGGAGTTTTCAGCAATTAATTTTATTTGTCTATACTTTTTCCTTATAATTACATCACAGCATTGTAAACAAAGCACAGGAAAAAAAAAAAACACCAACCAAACAAAAAATAATGGTTTTCTTTTAACTTCATTTTCTAAACACTGAAAGGCAAGGATGCATTGCAGCATGACAGAAGTTACTATAATTACCATGGAATTCATGTTTGTTTCAGAGACTTCTCATGCTTTCTTAAGTAATTAAAAATTACCAGTCCCTGCAATGCAAGCTTTCAGTATTCTTTTTCTGAAACCCAATCTTCACATTAAACTTTCTCCATTTTTTAATTCTTTGATGCTGTATCTAGAAATATGGGTACCTCATTTCAATACCAAACTTGCTCATTTTCCCAGGCTACCTAGCCCACCTTTTAAATGTCTCCATTCTCTGTATCCTTCCCATTTTATCAAATGCTCTGTACTCTCAACAGGCTCATCAGCTGCTTAGAACCATGCAAAAATAGTAGCATCTACCAGTGACTCTTTCAAACAAGACCAGAGAGCAACTGTGGTCAGGGGAAATGTGTAGCATAACGAATGACAGATTTTTACACTAGAAATACACTAGAAATAAGAGTTACAGAATGAACCAAAAGAAAAATATCTGTAAAACACACCAATTCTTCCATTTTTACAATTTCAAACTAGGAACAGAATGTCTAACTACAATAGAAGCTGAAACTATCAATGCATATTTTTCTTTCAGAAAAAAGAGTGCTCCTTAGTGCACCATGAGCATAAAAGGCTATTTCCTTGGAGATTATCCTTAAAACAGACTCTGAGAAAGTTCTCCTGATCTTTACTGCTCTTGGTACCTGCTTGATATCCCAGGCTCCACAGCAGCTCACACCATTCCATCGTTAAAAAGAAACATCAATGCAGTTAAAATCGACAAAAAGCCACCTCTTTTCTCAAAATGAGGACTTAAGGAAACTGCCAACTTCACATGCTTTATTGACTTGTCTTTCTGAGTCTCTGTAAGGCTTATGCAAACTAAAACCTTTTGTGTTTCCTATGGTGCATTTTGAAACACCATTCTCTTCCTATAGGGTGTGTTCTAAATGGCAATACTGTGTTCCTCAGACATTGGTTAAAACACAATGTGTGGAATTTCTCAGGAAAGAGTCATTCCTAATATTTATCTCTTCTGAGGAAAGATTAAAATAGATTAATTTCTTGCTTTTTGTGTTAAAAAAATTAAATATCACACTCTAACAGAAGAAATACAAACAGATTTTCAAGGAATTCTAAAGATGACAAGTTATTTGGAGCATTTTTAAATACGTTAATTGGCAAAAGTCAAGAGATCATGGTAAGCCACTCTTTTTATAAACCATGCATGTAATCAAGAAAAAACTTTCCTCTATGCTAAAGCTAGAAATATATTGACATCAACAGCTCACAAACCACAGATGGTTTTTAGGGAATATAGTGGATTGCAAGAAAGGAAAGGCTATTAATATGCTAAAGCTATAATGCAGGATTGTATTTACTACAAAAATACAAATGCCTACTGTGAGGTAATTTAACCAGTGACAATTATTTCACTGAATACAATGACCTGTGATTTTGTATCCAGCAAAACTCACTTTATTCTGGAGATACTTTCCTTTTGTAAGGAAAGGTCAGACACACTCTCGTTAGCTAGGCAGTGGTGCTCCTACACTCATGTTGCCTCTCAGGAAAAAGAGCCTTTTTCTCCCTGTTTATTTTATTCTGCTCTGGAGTAGCAATTTGTTTCCTTTTTTACAGGAAAATCTATTACAAGAAACCAGCACAAATTCGGCTTTCATATTCTTACGCAAGAATAAGTTATATTATCGAAGTATGTTCCTCAAAAAGACACAAAAAACCTACTAATGTTAGAATTTTTTAGAATGTGACCTTGTTTGAGTGGGTCATGTTTTTATTATTGAAGGATGATAATAATAATTTTATTATCATTATTATTATTATTACTACCTATCTACAGTAGATTTTTTAAAACCTCACTATCAATGCACTCAACATTTGTGTGATTATCTATTAATGACTATGCAGATATGTAGGAAGCTGGCACAAAAAATCATATCTCAGACAAATACATTAGTAAGTATTACACAGCTATAATGTAAGACAAATAACACGCTGTAACTATAACTGTTTCCCCAGCTCTCCATTTGTAGACCAAATATCTGCAGCTAACTTCTTGGAACTTCTTCTCTACCCTGGAGAGGATGTAGGGGTACACAAAGTATTTGAATGGATCCCTAAAACAGCTGTGTTGGTTTCATTTGGGGCTTTTGACTCTTCATTTGTTTCATTTGCCAAGAATTGTTTCCATTTCTTCTAATATCAGCATGGTTGTCCACAGAGCTGCACATAACAGCAATTCCCCGTTTCCTTTGGAGCAAGGATAGTTGGAAAGGGAAATGTTCATCATCTCTACATAAGCCTCTTTGTGCCAACAGCAGTTCCACAAAAAATCCAGTGCACATGGTGTAAATTAAACGTGTAAGATGCTTACGTTAATGAAAAGCATCCAAAGGGATCCTAAATACAATGTTTACAACAAAAACTCATTTAAAATATTCATGTGCAAGTTGAAATCAAAGAACATGATGCTTCTCCAAACTGTTATATAACCAAGCAAACCCAGAAGTAGGGTATTCATTGCAAAGAATGAAGTTCAGAAAAAATCCACTTTAGAAGAATTCTACCTAATGTAGCAGAAACTCTACGAGAAAACTCAAGACTCTTACTAATTAACATTACCTGAAGCTTCACTGATTGTCCACCAATACACTATGACTATTCTGAACTCTGAGAACCATCAAGTATAAAAAATCTTCAGTAATACCTAGAAGCAAACAACTCACTAGGCTCAGAAGAGTACCTGTCCACCATAAGCTCTGATAATTTTTTTGTTAAAATACCCTATTTAAACAGCTTTCAAACTATAAACACAAGACAATCACAAAGCTACTCTATCATTAGGATTAAGGAACCACTTAATGTTCCAGACAGTAGCCAAGTCACTCTTCTGTGAAAAAATTCTGTCTGTTTAAAAACTATAAACACACAGGAAAAGGAATTAGCTAACCCTCCTGGTGGCATTTTTTAATTCAATCACATTTAGGACTAGCACAGAATAAATCGATGGTCCTTTTCCAAACACGACTTTCAAAGAAAACCATCCTGAAATACAAACTATTTGTGCCATAGTCCTGTGGTAGTGACAATATAAGTTTTAGGTACAGTTTTGTAGCCAATTCACTCTTGCAAAGGTGGGGGTTGCCACTAGCAGGGAGCTGTCCTGCCCCTCCACATGGCCGCTCTCCCATTCCCATGTTTGCCAGCTCTACTGTTTGTGCAGCTACACGGTGAGTCAGGTCAGGGAAATGATCCATCTGAAAGTTAGCTAGGAAAATAAAAATAGATTCATTTTCAGCCAGATAAATTTCCTGGCATGATTCACCATGTCACCATTATGAGCACAAGCGCCAACACAACCAAGCTAGGAGAGGACACGACATTTCCCCCATTTCAGCAACAGCTTCCACTTAAGTTTCAAGTAAACATGGAAGAGCATCAGGGGCAAGTTCACAAGCTTCTAATTAAAATACAGTAGTTGCTGCTGTTTCTCAAGATAAGAACAAACTTGTTCAGAAAAGTTTCCAATGTATTAGTCAGCACACATAAACTGGCATGATATCATAAAAGCCAACACAGTTCAAAACAAAGCATGTGAATACCAGACTCAAAGTAAAGCAAACGATGCTACGTAGAAGCACACTACTTTGAAGGAATTTCCATGGGTGTAAAAGTTAAACCACTAATCCATCTTCAGTTTCATTAGGTCAAAAGTGTGCAAGTAGATGTAGAGATGTTGTCATGTTCCTACAGATTACTCTCTCCCAACGATCACTGTTCAAGGGTTTCCTCCAGTCTCTCTGGAAGACACCTAACAAAAGAACTAACCTTAAGATTTTCCATTTTCTTTAACAAGTCCTCTCTGTACAACCTAACAGATTTTACCTCTTCCTCTGCAACGTGTCCAGATAAACAAAATTTTAAAAAATCTAGTTCTTCTCATTCAGACTAAACTTCAACTATTAGATTCATTTTACTTCCTAGACAAAAATTATATTTCAATTATATAAAATTATATTTTTAAAAGCCTGAATATTGTAATGTAAGGCATTTAGAAGTTTCACAAGGACAAACAAACTCACATTCAGGAAGTCTCTGAGGTGAAATAAAAATACTATTTCCATTTTATCTGAGGGAAACTGTGACTTGGACAAATTCAGGTTTCCACAACACTAAGTGCCAAATTTAAGGTACTACTGGCCCAATTCTTTATATAATTTATCATCTTACATGTCTTCCTTCATTATGAACACAATTGTCCACCAATTTATCAAAACCAAAATCACAGAGTATTTGTATCATGTAGCCCTCCAATCTCTTGCTGGTGGTGTGGTTCTCAGTACCTAGGCCTAATTAGCAGGTATTTGTGAAGATTATTCTGGTTACAGTAACTTTCTTATTATGCCAATGTTGATAAAAGACCATCAGGAAGCTACACCCAGTAAATTATTTTACATTTCAATCGTTCAAATGTCAGTAACTGAGGATTACACAGTTTGGAATTTCAATGTAAAAATGGCAACAACTAATGAAACAGGGAACTTCCTAATTTTACACGGTTAATATGCCACCATATTGTAATGCAATATTTTTGGGAAGACTACTCCCAAAGTCAAGACAGCCATCAATTTGTAAGTGATCTTCTGAATCTATCTAGAAAAAGAGAATGTGTTTTCTTATCAGTGTTCTGGCATCCACACATTCACTTCCTATCTTCCAGTTTTTAAGAAAGCGCTTTGTTAGAAAGCAAACTATAAACCAAGAATTTACAGTAAACAAGACGTCAGTTGCAATGATCTGATTACAAGGACATTTACTTAGATTTATATAAAGTAAGCTAACAATGCCCTGAGTTGCAAGGGAAGGAATCAATAGCAACACAGACCAGCTGAGAGATAGAGTAAGTAGTACTAGTAAGAGATGGTACTGAAGAGGACTGGAAAAAACGAGACTGGATGCACACCTACATTACAGATAAGGAGTACACAACTGAAGCAAATTTCCCAATTATCAACTATTACAAGCTTTGGCTTACACTGTGACCACAACTCATACATTCCCTCTGCCAAGGAGATCTCAAGTCCGTAGGAACAGACATGACACTGAGTCCAAAGCAAAGCTCTGGAAACATGCATGTACAGTTTGAACCAAAATCTAAGCATGTCTCAACAGATTTGCCTCTATTATGCTGATGGAGTCATACCCTCAGAAGCGGGAAACCCTCCCAGAGCAAGTCAAGCTCTGTGCTGCTGGAACTGAGCAACAATGTTTTGCCTGAAATTTAGAAGCGATTAAGCTGCTCTCAAGAAGTCGGAGATTGAATAAATCCCACTCACTACCAGCATCTTTCCTTGTTCTGATGGAAAAAGGACTCTCATTTTGTCTACAGTTTGTAGAAATGCTCATAAAGGGTCAACAGTTCCTCTAAGAAAACAAAAGGCAACTAAGACAGCACTGAGTGGTTACAAAACCTTCTGCCCTGGTCTTCTCCCTAAAGCTTCTTTATTGAAAAAACCTTGTTTTTCAATATCTCAATCTGCAGTCTCATTTGTCTCGTGTCCTAAAATTCTGACTTCTTAGTCCAGTCCTAAAACTCTTTCAGAACCTAGTTTCAAGTCACAGCTGTTGACCTCAATAATGTTTTTGACGATTACAGCAGGGGTAGCATTAAAGAAGTGGGTCCCACAGAGGCATAAACTGATTGACCTAGCTGAGGTGAGAATAACAGGTACACAGATTGCCTCTGAAATAAAATAAACCACAAAGACTTGGGAGATTTGTTGGACTGGCATGTAGGTATACTGAGAGATGATTTTTTACAAGGTATCAAAAGTTCTTGTATTGCAAGCAAATTATCATTACAAAAACAAAGTGAAATTAACACAAATACAGAAGAATTTCATTTGTAACCAATATTTTACAGTATGCCAAAGGTATTACACAGCCTTACTATTTAAGCTTTAAGTAAAAAGTAGAGGTTTTAATAAGCAGAAAACATGTATTTGCAAAATGGTTGCTCAAATTCTTCCCCAACAACATCCTTTGGACATTTGTTGGTCATGCAGTACTGCTAGGCCAAAAGGGTTGTGAACAGGAAAAGGACAATGAATTAACATCTTGCTTCCCTTATCCCTGAAACAGAAAATGTTTAACCTTGATTCTTCAGAATTATTGCTCTCATAGGTAACAAAGTGATATGAATAAGAGAAAACCAGCATGAATGAAGAAACCCTTCAGCACAGGAGCAACCAGGCAGGCTGTATTATACAGAAAATGGAACAGACATACAAGAACATGTAATGCCACTGTGTCCAGAATACTCAAAAACACCCATTGTCTAGGTATTTTCCTGTGTAACAAGCAACCTGTTGCTGTCAGGAATACCAAAACCACTTTCCTACCCTAAAACGCAGAACATGCGAAAGCCCAAAGCCCAAAGTGATAAGCACCAGAAACACGCCTTACAAACAACTGCTAGGAAAACAAAGAATGATTCAATTTAGCTATTGAATTTGGGTAACTACTTTTCAGAAATCTGTACATCAGTAGTTCCAAGGTCAAACATATCGATATGCCCATGAATGTTCCATGTTAATAGTACACTATTAATACAGACATAGGAGAACACCTTCCTCCATTTGAAGATATTACTGCATCTTATATCTGACATACTAGTGGTTGGAATACATTCAATCAAAGAACATGCACAGAATTTTAGCCACTATTATCTACTAGAGAGCTCCATGTATGAAAGCATCATTTTTACTGATGAGAATCAAAACTGTACAACCATTTAAAAACTGGAAACAGTCTCTCTTATAGCTACAATGAAACAAAAACCATTAAAAAAAATTAAAATTAATCAATCATGCAGAGTTATCTAAATTGGCATTCAGCAAGGATATTGCAGAGAAAAATCTTGAGACTGTTTAAAATACTTTGTGTTTCATGCTTCAATATCTACAGCAAACTGCCTTTAAGAACAGAAACTGGTAATAGTACAAGGTAGAGAGCTGCAAAAATTTCACTCACCTATGTACTACCTAAAAAGTATCTGGAATAAAGCTATTTAGCAAAGAGAACACCCCATACTCATCCTAGTTACATCAAGTTTAAGATTTCTATATGCTTTTGATCCTCCTTCAAGGACAAGTATGGGTAAAAACGTTGTAATTGTTCCAAAAAGAAGATCTTGGTAGTCAACTACAAAGTGAGTGGGACAGAGGAAGGGCTCAGAAGCCCTCCTCTCCCAGAGGGATAGTTGCAGGAAAACAGCATCTAAATACACAGATCTCTGCTTAGAGTGCATGTGGGGGGGGAAAAAAAAAAGAAAAAAAGAACAAACAAAACAAAACAAAAACAAACAAGCAAACAAAAAAACCCAAACCAAACAAAAAAAAAACCAAACAGTGTGTGACATTTACCTGACTGCAAGCAACTTTACAGATCTACCTAAATCCATTTCTACACTGAGTGCAAGATACAGCAATCTCCTAACTATTTGGGAATTTTAAAAAATCTAGCTTCTATGTAAGGATATAAGAAAGATTGCACTGTCGATTTTCCTTCCTTTGGTCCACACGGAACTGTCTCTTTTACATTCATATAATTTGTTGGAATTTCACATTTTCTATTAATTAGACAGAATTAGAGTAGAACAACTACAATATGAAAGTTTCAAGTGGTTCATCAATCAAGACTTTACCTTAAACTACTATTCACTAAGACAATTAGAAAAAAATTCTTTAAATTTCTTCTACTTTGTGTAGCAGATGTTCAACATAGTCTATTTAAACTTGTCTTTGTTAGAGGTGTGTTAAATTGCTCAAATAATTCAGACAATCTGCAAACAAGGTTTCTGACAGGTTGTGAATAACACTCAACTAATACCATAACTTCTGAGATTAATTTTCCAATCAATGCATTCATGCACCCATTAAAAAAAGATTTTAAAAACCCACAAGATAAAACCCAAACAAAACCAAAGACAACCAAAAAAAAAACCCTCAAACATACCACATGAACTCAATCTCCAGTGTACATTTCCAAAATTAACATCTGTTTGGTCTTGGTTCAACTGTAAAACCCAACATCCATTAAATGAAATAATACAGTTCTTTTTCTGGATTTGAGCCGGGGGGAGGAGAGACAAGACACGTTACCCTAAGACTATAAATAATTTGTACTCTAAACAACAATTCTATTGCTATTTGGAACAATAGATTTATTCCACTACGTTATTTATTCTCCTTGATAGAAGATGTAACAACAGTAAATATTTTCCACACAGTTACTTCTCAAAATCCCATGATACCTGCACATGTCCTGAATGGCAAAAATTAAAAGAGAATGGCAGTTGAGTGAATCTCATCACAGTAAATCAAACACATTTTATGAACTGCATGAGTTTAGAAAGACACTACTTCAATTTTAGATACTAAGAAGTTATGACAGGTCTTTTAAAAAAGAAAGAAAAAAAAAAGAAAAACATTGAGTGAGAAATCACCTTGCAGTATTTCAGTGATACACTACTTACAGGACAATCTCATTACAGGAAAGCTTCATGACATCTGTTTTTTTACCACCATCTCATTACATCAAAGTTCTTAAGTTGCTGCAGTTAAAGCCACAATTTTGTACTTGAGTTCACTCTCTACAAAACTGGAATGCTGGTACCCGTTCCATGTGAGCCATGCAAAGACTGCCATGGCAAACCCCATCACCCAACATACGGCACCGGAACGCAAAGCCCCAACAGAGGAAAGGCAATCGAAGCATGGCAACACAGGCATTAACTTAAACTGACAACATCTTGCTTTGTCTTTAAATAACGATTTAGCCATCGTGTTGTGCCATACACACTACGTATATCCTCACCAAAACCAAACCTTACTCTTTCAAGTAAAGACAAAGTTAGTTGACACGTTAAATTTAAAACTGGGTCCTTTAAAAAGTTAGCATCTGTGTCGATTTTTCCTTCGTCCCTAATGATCTTCCAATAACATGGTAACAGAAACTCTTAAACCTTTTCATATGTTTAAATTAATTGAAATTCTGTGCACAGGTTATATTTAAAGAAATTAGGTTGCAATTAAGCATAGTTATGAAAGATTCTTAAATCTAATTGTTGTGACTATTATAGACCACAGACAAGGTCAACTCTACAACTCAGAAAACTTTGGCTTTAAAGAAAAAATACTGCATGAATTATATGCATAAAACTCACTTTTGTAATGATACAGCCTTAACCACACTAAGCATGTTCATCCATGTAAAAAACACGTTTCCAAACTGATAAATTAAAAACATATCCCCCTCTGCAAATCATTAACTTTAATTTAGTAAGTACAGTAAAAGCATGTTCAGTAAAATTAAGGATACTAACTTTTACATAAATTTAAAAATACTCACTCTGCAAAACACTGTCCTCTGCAAATCCAAAATGTAAAAGTCATTTCAGCAATAACTGCAGAGAGCTTATACTAATTGCAATAATGTCAAATACTTAATTTCTGCATATCAGCAACGAAGTTCAGGTCACTGCATTTACGGTTTTTAGTCATAATTGCTTCCCTTTCATCTGTATGCATTACAAGGAAAAATGTCGGTGTCGTCTAAAAAGTAAATTCATAAACGAAGACAATGCATCTCTCTACTAATCTGTCTACAGGTATAACTGGAGAACAGAAAGAAAGAAAAATTATTATCCTCACTGAGCCAGTGAACTAAAAAACTATCTTTGCAGCTGCATGTGGACATAGGCCATGAGCTGCTTGGTTCCTGTCACTGGATCTAAGACAGTAAGTTACAACCATAAAGGCATCCATACAAAATCATTCCCACTGGTCTCTCGCCAGAGCAGAGACTTTGCTCTAAGGAGACTGCTCTGCTGGCTCTCCACTTGTTCGAGTTCTGATGCCTCACAGGGATCTGAATTGGTGCTGTAATTCAGGTAAGGAGAGTGCTTTTGCAGCAGATCTTCCCACCAGCCTAGTTAATGCACTTTCATCTGCTGCTTGAAGCAGACCCACAGTGCACAAACCTGGCTCCTTTCAGATGAAACTAAAAGCCACATGATGTACTCCAGGAGCACTACTACTGCCAAAGGGGCACAGAAGCTGACAGAAGCCAGTCCAAATTAACACCCACTTCACTTTACAAATGCACCAAGCGAAGATAGGTATCGAGTCCCCATCACCAATTATTTCATTCTCCGAATCTGCTCTTGCTGGGCTGCAATACCTGTTCAGGCACACCCAGTCACTGTGTTTCAGGTTCTCCTTTCACCTGGGACCTGGTGTTCCCCAACATTCTCAGGCACTGCTTCCCCCTCGGTTCTGTGTCTTCTATTGTCCAAAGTTCTCAACTCCAGCCTGTCATCTCTGCTCATTTGACCTTTCACATAAAACAGCTTACTCTTCCACAGTAGCATCTAGTCTCACCACACTGAAACTGCTTCTCCTAAAGACTACTCAAAGCCCAAGTATCATCAGACATACAGGTTATTTCTTATTTATCATTTGAAAAATGTGTATTTGCACAACACAGCAGCTAGATGGAAGGCTACTTCTGTATGGATGCCGTACATACAAAACAAAACTTGGCATGAGTATTTTTTTCAAGTGGTATGCAACTCAAAAAAAACCTTAATTCTGGCATTTTTTTTAACTTCGAGTAAAACATTAATACTTTAATGGCTGCCTCACTTAGGTACACACAGAAAGACAGGGCTTTGAAGCCAACTGTGTAGCATCACATCTAATTCTTCGGTGCTCAACAGCAGGCTTAAAACCAGGTAGACACATAGCCCTCAGCCTTCTATTACTGACATGGATACAGCGCTAGGGATAATAATAAAGCAAACATCTTTTCACTGCATTTCACAGCCATTCACGGTGCCCTAACACACCCTGTCTTCCCTAGCCTCTCTCTAGCAGAGTCTCAATTCAGAGAGAGATCCCCAGCTCTATTTTTAGTCCTCCCCTCTCATTTTTCCATTGAGTTCGCCTAACCCGCCTCTGTAATGGCCCATCTCATTAGATAGCTCCTCAAAACCATTTTTCATCCCAATACCTTCAAGTCATCCTCATACTCCTTGACTGTGAATCACAAAAAGAAGTTGGATTTTTTTTTCCCTTTCCTTGTATCACAAACCATACTGACTGCTGAAAGGGACAATTTTAAAAGGTCCAGGGCTATAGTCACATGACCAAGTAATTTCCCATAATAAAAACAGATCAGTCAACTGAAACAGCCCAGACCCCTGTGTTCCCAGCAGGAAGGGTTTAAAAGTTTTGTTTCTAGATAAATTCAGTCTGGAGTCTCAGAAATTTATGTTGCACTATACACGTGGCTTGGGGCTGCCCAAAGGACCGGTCATTGGTGCTGGAATTCACTCAATGTCTGCCTGGAGAAGAGATCCCACACTCACCCTTCTCCAGGTTTGTACCTACCAAAACCACCCTGTGAACTGAGCCAATGAGCATTGAGTGTTGATGATTAAAGAATTCACTTTAAAACTGTAACAGAATGATCACATGTGGAAGTAAGATAGCATTACCCAATCCCACAGTGCTTCTTAGCACAGACAGAGAATATTTAGCTGCCAAAATATGTGTCTACTGAGCATACTCCAATTCTCAGAATATAGATTAAAGTTGGATACTTTTTCTTGACAACATTTAACAAATGCACTTAACAACTTTGATTTTCTTGCTCCAGTGCAAGGTCAGAGTAAAAGTTGTAATTACACAAAATGCATAACCATTGAATGAAATGCTTACGAATTCTTAACATTGTGAAACAGAACCATGCTTTTCCTTTTGTTTTCAGAAACAAACAAAAGAAACCCTTTAACCCACCAACAACCAGAATAAGTCAGACAAAGAAAATGAAGGACAATATAGACACAATTTAAAAATTCAGACTAAAACCTACACAGTTACCTATAGCAAGAAAAAAAAAAAACCCAACCATAAATTCAAAGTTACTTATGATAAGGAAAAATGCACGTCATGAAATGTCTTTAATTAGGAAAGAAAACAATTACTAACAAAACTGACATCAAAATGTCAACTCAGTGGGCTTTTCTTCAATTAATATATAGCAAAACAGGGTGAGAAGAAAATCCTTTATTTTACATTTCAGAATTTCAAATATTAAGTAAGACATTGAGTTTCATTGAACATTGTCCTTTTCTGGATCCTTTTCTGGAACTTTTTCTCTCATTATCTTGCCTTATTTGACATCTAATGTCGATCTGCAATAACAAAGTTAATAATGATCTTTGCCTTCACACTGCTATTGAAGCAAAGCATTTCTTTGTAAATTAAAGGGTAATTTTGTTCCCACTATTTCAGTCTAATCTTTCTGGGCTAGGATAAGAGAAACTCATGGCATAAATCACCCTAAAATCCAGATCACCTTACCTCTGTGAGAGAGGTTATATTTTTTCAAAAATAATCTAAATAAAATCTTTTATAATATAAATAATATTATTTTATATATAATAATATTAAATTTATATCATCTAAATAATAATCTAAATTAAATCTTTTTTTCAAAAATAATCACAACCTAAAGCAGAGCAGCATGAAGCATGGAAGATTTCATCCAAAGCTCATCACATGATATGAATGTCAGATATTTCTAGAGGTTTCACATTGAAAGCTGAACATACAGCAACCTCCCTAAATTTTTAAATCACATGGTGAAACATTTTAAAGAGACATCTCAAAAATTCACAGGAATTCAAATGTAACAGAAAATAGTACTTTATACTGGCTTACAGTTAGGAACATATTCTTTAATCATATGGCTTCCAGGTCTGCTAAGTAATTAGGTGTATGCTGAGCTTTATGCAAGTGTTACGTTGATTTTACTGGGACTACTTGCATTTGTAATACAAGCTGAGCCACGCTGAATGATTTTGGCATCTAGGAAGTTTCACAGAGAGCATCACATCTACAGCAGCCTCCAGGCAACCTTCGACTGCACACCTCTATTACTGCCTCTGCCAGCTGCCACAACAGCCACCTTAGTCTGACACAGAGGTAACAGCAGCTGCAGCAACAAGGTTCAAGGTGAAGTGGGAATTACTGAGTCCAACTTCCTCTGCACTGTCAGCTACCCCTACAAACAGGGGCAGTGCTGAGGGTTACGTATCAATACCAACAAGGCCTTAATGGCCACTGATTCCATACAGTCAGATTAGCTTGCTCCAGACCAGAAGATAAATCAAGAACATTAATCTGTGTAACCATGTAATACCATTGTGCACAGCATATGAGACATCAGAAGCACTTTCCATTAA
Organism: Machaerirhynchus nigripectus; assembly: GCA_013397975.1. Taxonomy (NCBI): domain Eukaryota; kingdom Metazoa; phylum Chordata; class Aves; order Passeriformes; family Dicruridae; genus Machaerirhynchus; species Machaerirhynchus nigripectus. The sequence continues at coordinate 344,933 of VZRQ01000986.1, read as the reverse complement.
AAGGCAGAACTTACCCCTCTTCTGTACCCAGCCTTCCTTCACAATGGTAACATCGCTCATGATGACTCCACTCTGAACCCCAAACTCAAAAGAGTATTTCTTTGAGTTATCAGCTTGTCTGTTTGGCTTCTCTTCTGCAGCTCTTCACAATTTCTACTGATGAGTCAGACTGGAAGGAAATATTAGAGAAAGAATTTGAGTCTTTTCTGGTTTTCTCACTTGACAGCCAACAAAAAAGTCTTTGTTGATGTATTTCACTAACTGAGCTCATATTAAAAATCTGCCTTTATTTTTAATTAACTGTATAATACAATCATGTTTCTAGTCTTACAGCACATTTTCCATGAACACTACAATAGTAAAAAGCAGCAGAACGTGTTAAAATTTAAGTCATATGGCACTTTCATAAAACACGCACAGCAGAGTTCTCTCGTACTAATGCACAGGATGCTGTTAAATGAAAGGCTGCTGGCACTGCTTCACAGGCCCAGCTCTGAACACACAGGAGCTTTCCCTGTTCCCACAGTCATCAGAATCCATGCAATGGACAAGTGCTTCCTCTATTATGGCTACCTACAATCATATTAAGAGTGCAAGAAAATGGAAGGAAAGGTTACATTCTTGCTACTTCCACTATAATTTTACTGTAGCCAATAAAAATCCTGAACTCGGGGGAGTTTTTCAAAAACAGCATCATCTCCAAGTACCCAAACAGAAAAACAACTTCTTAGAAGTACAAATTAACTAAAAACACCCCCAATATTCAGTTTATAAAAAGAAGGACTGCGTGTTCTCTCAAAGCTTTAAGCCAGGCAGTGAAAAAGAGTGCTCTTTTCCCTACAAACCTCAGCCTGCAGGGCACAGAAGGGAAGTTAGTCCTGGAACAGGACATACCACTCTCAGAAGCCACAACCCTTTCTTTTGACCACCTCACTCCCAGAGTACCTAAGAGCTGTGAAGAAGAGATAAATAGCACTACAATCAAGTAGGAAGAGAAGCCAGAGGCCAGGAGATGTTTCCTTTAGCCAGCAAACTGCCTGTCCCCTCCAACCTTCAAAATAAAGAGAAGCATTCAAATAATGCTCATCCAGAAAAGCATGGGAAGCCAAGAAATGGGATTTCTCTGATGGTGGAGGAACACCCTTCTACAGGTCTTGTCACACAAGAGCACACATGTACACAGGGGTGGCACAGAACAGGAACCTACACACAACTTCAGTGCTATCAAATGCAGCCCATACATATCCATTTGGTAAACTGACCAACAAATATAAACAGGAAAGAAACAAACATGACTGAGCTAGAAGCAATCTGTGCAACAAATGAATGAAGAAAGCACTGGGAAATCAGCTGTTTTAACACAATCAAGTACAAACTAAAAACTGAACCATTACAGACATACAGGTTATTTCTTATTTATCATTTGAAAAATGTGTATTTGCACAACACAGCAGCTAGATGGAAGGCTACTTCTGTATGGATGCCGTACATACAAAACAAAACTTGGCATGAGTATTTTTTTCAAGTGGCATGCAACAAAAATACAGTACAACCTGATTTTACAGAAACACTCTACTGTGCTCACCTAAGTCTTGCTTTCACTAAACTATTTTTTTCAAAAAACACTCAGTAATTTGGCTACATGAGAGTAAAAATCACAATTTAAACTCACCAATACTGTAAAGTTTAAGTAATATTGACTACAGTGTCTTTGAGACATCCCCACGGCACTGGCAGATACAGCAGTGAGACCTGCCCAGGTGACACACAATCTCTGGCATTGGCATCACACACTCTGGTGTCCAGCAGGACACCACACACCTGTGTCTATACAAACACACCCTGTTTAAGCTTTCATAAGAGTTAAAAGAAAATGTTATGTACAACATTTTGGAAGGACATGAGACTGCTTTACCGATGTTAACTGAGCTAACTTTAGCTGCTTAGGCATCATATTATATGCAAGCCAGTACAGCAGAAACAACCAAAACATGCCTTTCCACATCCTGCACCTTACTAGTGGCAGAGTTAATTTCTGGGTCAGACATTATCAGAACTTTTGTTTGCATGCTTCAAACGAGATAAGCAAGTCTATCAGCTGTGCATGAAAAGAGATCTGACAGATTAAGACGCGTGCCTGAAAGCAGGCTGCTGTTCCGCCGTTCTGGATCACCGCAGCACAGCATCAGCTCTTATTACAAACACATAAATCTTTACAAAGCCCAGAGGTGGGTGTCAAACAACTGTGGCCTAGGAGCAGCTGTTCTGGGAAGGAAGTGTAAGCACATCAATTTCCAAATACCAAACTTAAGTTCAGTTTTCTACAAGACTTTCATTACATTCTTTAAGAAACAATCACAGTTGAATTTTTTTTCCAGCTATAAAGACACAAGAAGCAATGCAACACTCAGTATTTACCTTGGGCTGGCAATACATTTTACCCTTTTGACAAATTTAATGTACTTTCCATTTTTGGTGTGCACTTGTGAACAGTGCAATGATTTATTCTTATTGGTAAAGACATAGCTGTAAGAAATTAACTTCTGTACTAAGTAGCAATAATCTTGTTTGCCCACAGACTGATCAATCAGTCCATGATTTATGAATGAATTCATGCTTGAAGCTCCCTATTTACCCACTGATTACAATTAGGTTAATGTTATGCAATCAAAATCTGATCTATGACCGACTTTCATGTCAGACAGTGCCTCACACAACCTCAAGTGTATGTCTGTAGGCTTGCATCCCACCCATCACATGTACTGCTTTACTGAACTTTGAAAAAAATCCCCAAAATATAAAAATCACACAAATCTGGTGATAAAATTAACTGCACTATCCCCAGCTCAGCTTCACAGTACTACCAGAAAAAACTTTAGAATTATCAACAGTTCCATGGTTGTATTGATTGCTCCATTAATGGGTAATTAAAAGTCAAGCTGAATTACATGGGAAACTGAAGGAGATAAATCAAAACATTAAAAGACTAATGAAAATAAAGGTTATATGTGCACACTACACTTTCAAGACGCCACTTGTAAGCATTTGTAATATTATCCCTTATTAAATGCCTTTGAGCTTTTCTAAAAGCTGAACTCCTCTACTCTAAAAGTCATTCAGCAAAGCTCCAGAAGAGAAGAATTTTGAGAATTACTTCTTATCATGTCCAAAACTTGCCTTATAACGAAAAACAGTCACACAGAAACCTTCTTCCCTGAAGATATAATAAAGAATTGTGTATAGATGTAAAGGAGTTGTCTGAAACACATGGGACAAGAACTAACACACGAAAACAGCACTTCATCTATAGTTCAACTATTTCAAGAAAAGCTACAGAAATGTTTATTCTGCACATCTGGCATAGGACTTAAATACTTGGTAGCAATCAACTCTGCTCTCCCAATGCAGTTGAAGATTCAGCAGCTGGTATGCAGTAATTTTTACAGTTTACCTTACTGCTATATAGGACGAACCCAAAGAAATAGGAGAAAAACATGTAAGAACTGAAGATGACGATGTTTTGCTTCCGACAGGGATGAACTTGACTTGTTTTTATATATTTTCCAGCAACTAGAGAACACATCAGATTGCTTTTTTCCCCCTTTTTTTGTATCTTATCAAACTTGGAAGATATTTTTCCAACAGTATATTATGTGTATTCTGCAGACAGTATCAGAGAATCGTGTATATGCACAATACAGATGAGAACCACTGTCAGCATACTTTACGATGCAGTTGTAAAAATTTACTCCATTACAGTCAGTGATGTGAAGAATTTAAGGACACAGTTTAGTGGTGGACTTGGCAGTATTAGGTTAGTGGTTGGAAAGATCTTTTCCAGCCTAAATGATTCTATGACTCTATGCAAACACCTGCTGGAGGGTTTTATCTCATTAAAAATGTACAACTTCTCCTTTTTTCTTCAGGAAGTTATTAAGCTCTTTCATAGTGTGAGATAAAACAATTCAGCACACTTCTAAAGAACCAGTATTATATTTTTAAGTCCCTAGCTGCAAAGGTTGCAAAGGCAACTTTCTGACCAAAGATTAAGCAGAGACTGCTACATGCAACAGAGTTCTAGATCCCTGTGCTAGGGCTCATAGCTTCTCTGAGCCATGGTAAAAACTAGCCAACACCTTCTTGATTTTCATCTTGAACTTTAAGAATAACAGCAATACAGAGAAGAACCATCTTACTTCATGATGCTACCATATGGGAACTATAAGATCAACAATTAAAATGAGCAATGGACCATTCAGTAGGAAGACTGCTTTTCCCCAGCTTCTGTTTTTAAAGTAAAGGAGGCTCTCATGCCCATCACAGCAGTCAGCTACCTACAGACACCTGCTGAATAGTGAGAAGGAAAGAAATCCCTTCCAAGCAGAAGAACTAAAAACTGGGGTTCAGGTCTACACTTAACGACCACTATGTGCAAGTGAGTTATCATTGAGATTCATAAGAACAGACATCACTCCCTTGGAATCTGGGCATCTTCCCATTCTCCCCATGACAAGAGACAGCTGAGTAAAGAAGACAGCACCCATAAATTCAGTGTAAATTGTATGATTCAGTTCTCTGTTGTAAGAACTTCCATAAACACAGGCTTCTAACTCAACGATTTTGGAGCTGAGAAAAAACAGATACTCTCACATTTACCAACTCAAGTTACCAGAGAGAATACCAGCAGGATCAATTTCAGTGCTTCCAGAGATGATCCCCATGACTTCTTGTACCACCATCAACTAAGTGAATCATCCAACTTTGTTCTCTTAATATATGAGTATTACCATTTTCCTTTTTTACAAGTAATCATTTGTTTAGTAAAATGTTTGGGGAAAAAAAGATCAGTAAGTGAAGCTTTCTGATTCCCTCTGCCTGACTCACTGGGATTCTCTGGTCTCCCATGTAAGCAGAACCAAATCTCATCATCTTTATATCTTTCAAAAAAGTAACTGAATCATTTTGTGCATGCACACAAAACACGCATCACCAAAAAAGCAGTTCTCAGTCATCCTCTAGTGGCTTCCATCACACACATGTTTGTTTCCTTGCTTCGGGGGCTTTTTTTTTTTGTAGCAGATCAAGATATTAAGGGTTTTTAAATTTGAGTTTGACTCCTCCCAAACAACCAAGCGGGCTGTAACTGTTTCCAATGCCAGTTGCACTCCCAGAGCAAGGGATTCAAAATGTCAAGGCTCTAAACTAAAAACAGTGTTATCTCTAGGAATGGAAGCTGAGATCCAGGTTTTATTTATATGAAAAACACATGCGTATCCTCCTCCCGTAGCAAAGCTGGCCAAACAATTAGAGGATATATTGCACATCATCAAAAATTACACAAAAGACTATGTGACAGAGCAGAGATTGTTACAAAACTTGCTAAATCAAATTAGACTATATTACTAATGGAAGAATCACATTCAGATGAGTGCTTTAACTAAAAAGTATGAGGTATTTATACAGGCTTTTATAAACTACCTGTTCTGGAATGCTGGTTATACTGACTGATTTAAACACTATCACAACTTCGACTGAGGAGAAAGGAACCTCTAGGCAGACAGTATTTGTCCAATTTATTAGAGTCAATTAAGAATTAAAAAAAGAAATACAAAAACCCCCACAATATCAAACCAACACAAAAGATGAACTGATTTGACAAGACAAATAAATTTTAAAATAGGATTATTAAAAAAAAAAATTGCAAAATTTATACAATGGTAAACTTCACGTACGCACAAATAAAATTCTGAAAGATACCTTAAGTACTTTCTAAGTAGACATATTTACAGTTTTTTAAATAAACATAAAAAAATCCCAAGATCTCTCCATGACAGGCATTGCAAAAACTTTTTAAACTACATCTCATACTAAAAGCCTCGATGACTTTAAGAAAATTGGTATTAGAAATTTACCCATAACAACTTTACTTCCTAAGTTTTGATTTGGAATAATGAGGGACATGATAGGAAAATGGCACTGCCTATACCTTGTAAGGAAAACCAACATACTTTGGAAAACATAAACAGCTCTTTTTAATGCATGCTTACGTGCATGCTTAATATTTGCAGTGTTCTATTTTCACTTTCAGTATGTCAAAAAGCTTCACATAACTAATATATGCTCAGATAAGCCTAGTTAGGAGAATGCAGGCACACTGAAATATTAATATACAAGTTAGATGCTTTATTTAGATTCTTCAACTGAATAAGTTTATCAGGAAAGAAACCATCATTCTGTATTTTATTTCCTATTATAATGACAAAGCAAGTTATTTTAAGGGACAAAGGTATAATTAAAGCAAGGTGAACAAAGTCACCCTTGCCTTTGTTTACCAAGGTATAAAGGAAGTTTCTAAATGTAACTAAATTGTTTCTTTAGAATCCCACGTGAAACATTAACAGCCTATTGTTTTGCCTTGTGTTTATTGACAAAAATGCTTTAAATGCTTTTTGTCCCCCTCCAATCACTTAAAACAATAACTGAAAAGCAGACAGAAGTAGAGATAACACTTATTAGTGTATGTCTGAAATGCAACCGAAGAATACTTTTGAAGTAGAAAAGATGAAGGGAGGGCTAAAATTATGCATAAAAAAAAGTTACTGAGACAATGAGCTTGGGAGAGTTTTGAGACTCAGAGGGAGTCAAATCAAGGATTAGCTGAGCTGAGCATCACAACTATGAAAATGTTACTTAACTATTAAAATGTTACTTTGAACTTAATGTTCAAAATACATGTAGTAAGTTTAATTTGCAAAGAATTACTATGTAGGAATATTAATTCTTGCCTTTTAGAGACAAAATTCCTTTGCTCCTTAAAAATATAGTTTAGAAATTACTCAAACAATGAAGAAAAAATAAACATAAATTCCATATTTTTAAAACAAACTAAAATTAGTTTTCTATGTCTAGAAGACTCAGGAAAAAAACTAACCTAATTTTCAAAAGTTCAAAGAATCTGGAAATTCCTAGTCATTCTGAGATGAGAGATTTCAAAAGATACCTTTCAAGAGATACAAATCAAAGTTTCATTAAACTCATGGATTTAATTATTTCTGTGATGGTAACTTTTCTGCAGCACAACTCTGTATTGTGCATAAAAGACCAAGCATACCACTGAATAAAAACCAGAAATATGTGAACTACTCATGAGTAACCAGAAGGTACTGAGGGAAAAGAAAGCATTCTCAAACTATTAATATAGAAGCTGAGAAAAGTTCAGTGACATGCCTACCAAATAGCTTTCTTTTAAACTCTTAGATAGTAGGTTTCATTTATTATGTCTACATTGAACAAATCAAAATCTGGATTGTCTTGTAGCAGGAATGAACTCTGTGATTCCTTTCTACAGAGCAACCAAACACTGCAGAACATACTGCCAAATCCTGACACTGCAACGTGACTAGAACATAACCAACTTCTAACCTAAAACCTTTGTATCTGCATGGTCACACTCAAAAAGCATTATTCTCATCAACTTGAGATCTGAATTTCCTAAGGACAGAAGGAATTCTCTACAACCCTAATTTACACATAGATGCAGAGCTCATCTAGGTGAAGGTCTTTGGCAAATGTTATATGAAAAGCCAGATTACATGAAACTCCCATGTACAACCTTAATTCTCTGTCTCAACACGTATTAAAACATTTAGAAAAGGACATAACAATTTCAGTAAAAGCTCATGGGGCAAGCTGCACCAATTACATACCTCAAGAAACACACAAGGCTTAGGGAAAAAAAATAAATGTATGTTGGTAGAAATTGTTTTTCAAGATTGCTGAGAATGAACTGAGAAGCAGTGCATTTATTCTGTGGTGCTAAACCAGCTGTACAAGAAGCTTTGTACTCTTGGGCACTGACATTCCACACCTACAAAAAGGCAGTGGTGAGATCTTCACTGATCTAAAGGAAGCAGGGTCCTCATCTCTGCTCCTGCTATAGGAGGCATTCAGACAACTCTGTCACGTGGACAATGCAGGGAAGTTTGGCAAACCGTGCTGTGAAATCATTCAGACATGCACATGAAATACTGAGGTCCCAGTTGCATTCTTAAGGGAATTTAAAAATCACTACTGTTCTTTAGTCAGGATATTACAGGAAAAAAAAATCACAGGGCAACAATGTGTTCTTAATGCTATTTTTGATCAGTGTGACTCACACTTAGACACTCATAAAGAAATATGTGGAAAAAGAAGACTGGTCAAGATGGGTTCAACATATATTAATTTATTTATCCTAAACATAATAAGTGTTGACACAAATAGTATCAAAAATCAAAGAAACATTTAAATTGAGCAAAAGTAAGCACCTTCACATGCACAAGCCAAATATACTTACTCTCCTTGACTGCAACATTTAATGTTATTAAATCCTGGGGGATTTTTTTGGAAGTAACAATTTTGCTACATCTTCCTACTACACCTAAACAACATCCTTAAATAATAAAGGCAAAAATAATCTGTTTTAAATCCTTGGCATGCATCAAAACTACCTGAATGCCCATACTTAAAATTAACCTAGAGTCATGAAACAAGGACAAAACGCCAAATAATCACCTACTGTACCCTTGCAATTTTTTTGCAGGTTTTTTATTAGTACATACTAGTGATTTGCCTAAATAAGTTTCATTTATAACTCTTCTCTTTACACAGGGAGTCCAGAATGTTGTTCATACAATTACCCAAGAGAAACATATAAATCACAACTTTAAAGATTAATTTTTATGCTAAGTAAAAAACCAATATGTTAACTTTCACATTCAATATTTTGTTATTTGCTGGTAGGTTTTGGGTTGGGTTGGGATTTGGGGGGACTTTTGGTGTTGGTTTGGGGGGGTTTTGTTGTTGTTTTCTCTGTCTTTAACAGATCAATTTTTAAACACCTTGAATCAGCTTTTCCAGCTATTGTGTAACTTATCTTTAGAAAGCAATCTTTTCTATACCACAACAACTTGTTGCAAAGAAGAGTAACTAAATAATGTGCAACACATTTATTTACCAAGGACACCCTGTGATCTGAGGAAGTATCTTCTGTACAGCAAAAAGAAAACGTATTGGTCAACAGGCAAGTTTCTCACTGAAACCACACCTTTCCTCACAAGCAATGCAAAACTTCCTGAACTACATGTTGTGCTAAGAAAGCACCCCTGCCTCTTCCATGGTATTCTTCTTAGGCCTCCCCTAAGAGAATGAGAACCTGAGATAATAAAAATTAATCTAATATTCTAGAATCATTTGAAAGGGCACTTAAGTTAGCAATCTTTTCTTATAAAAGACAGTACTTCTGCGAGAAGCAGGTTGTAATTTTCATACAAATACTGAAAATAAAAGAAACCTTGTAACCTTGAAACTCATGGATGCACACATTTAACTATTTCCCTATTTTTTAATTGCTACTGCAGTTCACAAGGGGAGTATTGCACATTTTGAACAGAATGTTTATTTTATTCTTTGGAAAAAAGAGAACAGAGGACTTTTGTTATATACACAACCAAAACCCCTACAAAACATGCAATTATAGTATGGTGCATTACTTTCATAGGAAATCAATTCATTTATGCATTATCCATGCCAAAATGAAAGTATGGTTTAACAAAGTTTTCAGTCAGTGTATGTCCATGTCCTTCCACTCTCCAATGTGGACTAAAATTAGTAGCATGCCCAAGCCATAAAAGATGCCAAAGAATATTGGGTCTCTGTTTCAAAACTGAAGCTAGGCTACTGTGTTGCCAACTCCACAGCACCTGTTGCATTAACAGCACAAAATGAAACTGTAAGCAAACAGTTACAAGAAACTGCATCATCTTCATACTCAGAACAGCACAGAAATTCCAAATGCATTTTAACACAAGCCACTTTAGTAATGGTTCATAACTTCCAAAACAATTGAGTACTTAAAAGTTATTTAGCAAATATAATATTCTTGGGCATAGAAATTCTTATTCAATAGATCTCTCTAAACTGGGAAAATGTGCACCCAGAAAGTGAAAGAACACACAATCACCTGGTGTTAAGGCAAATTCCATGTAGTCTGAAGGATCTTTTGGTTATAACAGAAACTTCATACATGCTGTTGCAAAATGCAGTAGGAAGTCAAGCTATGGTTTCTGGTTAGTATCTTGCAAACAGAAGCTTGGGTTACAAACAACTGCAGAGCTCTAGTAAGTAGTTTTAAGTCAAGCTTAAAAAAACACAGCAGAGTATTTTCCCTTTCCCAAAGCATTTGTTACAGTATCAAAAAGTCAAAAATTTCTAGTGAACAGCAATGCTATCCAAGCCTTACAACTGTATCCACTTCAACTGGGGCAAAGCTAAAACTAGTACCTGTCTGAATTCTCACCTGCTTCCCCTAGAATGGCAGCATTTTGCTTAAAACCACATCACCTGCCCCAAAAATGCAGAACAAATGAGGGAGTAAAACACTCAAATACTACTTCCTGTGAACCCATTTATGAAACTGACAACTGAATCCATTCAAACCTAGCTAGAGCAATGCGCCATAGAATAAACTGTCTTAAACAAGACAGTCTTGTTAATATTACCTGTGTATACACACACACCCCATGCACTCACATTGGACCAAAAAAGAAAAGAGTTATTCAAACAATACATGTAGCCTTCTAGGAAACAGAGACATCTTATCTCTGAAGTTTTACTTTGGCCCTTAGTTGAACTTGACTTACTGGTTGCATCCAACCAAAATATATCCACATGGAGTATAATTAGCAATCCAATCCAATTAAAGATATTTGGGTCGACTTATAGGCTCCTACCAAAATTTTTAAAAAAATTTAAAAAAAATTAAAAAGCCAAAACCAAACAGTCCTACAAACATAAGTAACACACTTACTTTAAAAGCCAAAATAAGCTTCCTTTTCTGCCTCATGTACACTCTTTCCATATTCCTGTAAACAAGCAGATCCTGCTATGGGGCAGTTGACAGAAACATGCTTAAAATGTTAGCTGTCATAAGTTAAGGTCTACTTATCTGCACGCTTCTTGCCTTGAGAAATAAAAACATCTATGTGCAAAATGTGGGAAACCATGTTTGCCTGTTAGCAAAGTTTTAGCAAGATCTAAACAAACATTAGCAGAAGAGACTGCTCTATATTTCTTCAGTACTGAAAAAAGTTGGCAGTGCAGGTATTAGGCACATCATAATTTTTGTAATAAAACTCTTAAACAGAGACTGGGGCACGTTTTCATAAAAATTATGAGATGATGTATGAGATATATACAAGGAGCCAGTCAAGTAATAACTACATTAAAGAAAAAAAAACTAGAATAAAGGTCAAGAGAGAGTAAATTGTTTATCCTTTTCAGCTGCAGGAAAATAAGATTCCTCTTTTTTTATGTTTAATCGATGTATCATGGGAGAACGTAAAACAGTCCTGGCTATTTCACGCCTCTTGGATTCACATCCAGAAGTAAAGTAAGAACCGGTGCCCATACAAAGCAACCCCGCAGCCTATAAGCCCGGTAGTGCTCGTTACATCACGATCATTTGCATTTAAACTACAATATATAGCGGTGCGATCTCGCTGCCGAGGGGCGCCGCGCTGACCCCCTGCCAGGCAGGGCCCCCCGCCGCTCGCACCGTTCCGGGGGTGGGGCGGCCCCGCACAGACACCCCCGGC
>VZRQ01000986.1:257101-332133 GCA_013397975.1 Machaerirhynchus nigripectus | reverse complement strand
GTGGCGTGTCCCGTCCCGCCGCCGGGCCGCGGGTGGGAGCGGGAGGATGGATGGATGGATGCAGGCAGGCAGCAGCGTTCGCCGCCGCTGCGCCGCACCGCGCCTGGGTCTTTCCTTTCGGCATCGCGGCCCCTCGCCAGCCCCGTGTGCGAGTCCTGGGGTTTGTTCCCTTTGTTCTCGCACTCTGCAGTTACACAGCCCCCCGCCCCGAGCTTGCCCTGGTACCCGGAGTGGTCCACTTGGCTCTGCAAACTCCTCCAGGAATAAAACTACCAGTTACGCTGCAGGAAGCCGTAATTCATTCCTCGTTGAAGTGTTTAGTGGATGCGCCAACCTCAGTATTGCTAAGCTGTCTGCAGGCTTCGCCTTACCCCAGCGGGTAAATAAACACCTAGAGAAAGCGTACACCGGCGCTCCCGAGCCTCTGCGTCTTCCCGTTGCCACAAGCACTGTCGGAGCGGCGCTGGTGTCAGCAGGGCAGCCGTGCTGCAGGGTGCTGAGCACGGCGTTCTCCCGGCTCGGCAGTGCTGCCTCTGGGGCTGTGCAGGCCGGGGATGCCTGGCCTGCTGCGCCCTGCCGCAGCCACCGCCGAGCCTGCTCCGGCAACCCCAAGCAGTGCCTGAGGTTCATAGGTGCGGTGCTCTCGATGCTTTGTTCCACGGCTACGTGGCTGTGTGTATGCGGGTACTTAGAGGACTTTAGCGCACATAAAGATGTCTTCTATCGTTTATGGTTTCAATAATACACACAAATTAATTTTCTCTATAAATGCATCTATTATACACGCAGTTCACACTGACTTGTGTCAGAACCTGTTACTGCAAAGGAGAAATGGATGTTTTGGATTGCTTGAAATGTAATTATTTGCTCTGTTTCATCAGTGCAGCATTTTTTCTAAAAATGCATGTTCATCAAAATTACATTTAAAAAAAAAAAAAAAGACCCAAAAAATATTTCTCTAGCATAAACTCCACCTTTATTTTTTAAGTTTTCCTTCCTCTCATATCCCACCTTCTATAACTCTTTGAAACATCATACTTCCTATTCTCTGTGCCACTACAGGGCTTCAGAGAGATTTTTTGAGAATCTAAATAATCATATGAGTTGGCACAGGACTGGAAATTTGCCTCCGGGGGCACTGAATCCTTTCCCTGCTGCGGCAAGCAACCACACCAATAATCCCATTCATAAATATGCTGAGTTTCCTCTTAGAACTATGAAGTTTGTTTGCCACACTGTTCTCGCTAGCAGGCTACAGCCTAAGGTCTCTGTTCCCCTAACTCTAAAAAAACCCAAAATTTATACTGTATTTGTTTAATGCATCATTTTGAAAAAGAAGTTAAAAAGGACCTTGCCAACCATGACTTCCTTTCCCAGAATTTACCGTTCAGTCTTCCTCTTTCTCAGAAACACTTTAGTAAAGTAAGCATCTTATTAACCATCAATATTCACAGAGAACCATAGTATCAATTATTAAAATATGTTTATTCACTAATGTCTCCTTTGATCCTTGCTGCTGTGCTGCTCCTGAAAAACTGAAGGTGTAGTTCTTGGAACGTGCCTCGTGTTTGCTGCAATTCCTCCGAAGGGCTCAGAACCTAAGGCAGTATGAAATCTGCATGGGCAGTAGCTGATAGACTGACAATCAACTGTTCAGGTGCCAAATGCTGAGTGTGAAATCCAGGCCCACAGAAACTCCTGGTATTTGATGTCACTCAGGTCATTCCTGCTATATGTTAATCCCTGCCACTCACAGTTGCAAATTTCTTATAATTAAAGTATATTTGTATGGTTGGTCACCCTAACTGATGTCTCCAAATCTTCAAAAGCCAGCTATGAAATACTTCCTTTAAGAGGACAGTAAGTTTGCTTACATTTATAAATAGATATTTGATATAAATCACCTTGGAAAAATCAAACCTAAAAGCAATTTTATATACTTTTTAAAAGAAAAAAACCCTTGCACTATACTAAGAAAAAAAAATTAGATAGCATTTACCTACAAGGAGAGATAGTCTTCTACTCTTTTATTTTGTTATAAATTGCTGAAAATGAAACAGTGGGCTGCAATCTGTCATGTTGATCTGGAGCTTAAACATGTATTTTTCAGCAACACCTGATTAGGATGATTTTGTTCTATCTATATAATATAGACAATTATTCACGGGTAAATTTTTTTTTATTCAGTATGACTTTGAAATCAGATTCACTATTATCTTACTCCTTATAAATCAAGTATCAGTGCTCTGTTTGGAAATCCATAGTTTCTAGCTAGTCCTAAGTTTTTGGTCCTGCTCAGCCTTGTATATTGACCTCAGTGTGCTGAACCTAAACTGATACCTTTTGTGTGGAGTACTAAATGCACTATATAAATAAGTGCTGCTATGCAATGATTTTTTTCTCTCTCTATAACATATAATAATTTTGTTCCTTAGTATCATGCTTCAAGCCTTCAAAATGATTTCTTGTGAGGAGTTAATCACTGTAAATTGGGCATAAATGACCCCTTGATTAATAACCAAACAGAGGTATACCTCCTTCAGAAATAAAATGGCTGTGATGTACATACTGTGAACATAATGAGGTTGTAGGTTCTGCAGAAATGACATAATTTTCAGATTAATTACAATGTGACATGAATTTAATGAACATATTAACAGCATATGCTAATGAAGAAAGTATTGCAGTTCACATGAGAAGGAGAATAGGGCTGCATGTAATTTCAGGAAAAAATGGGAACCTCTGATGTTACATGTTCCAATTACAGTCATGAAACCAAACAAATAAAGCCCATTCATTGTCATCTATCTGGCACCATCAAGAAGGTTGATAAACTTTTGTATGATCACTTGTAATCATTATTTCAACAGAAACCAAAGGGAAAACCTGCAGATAATCTCAATATAAACCTGTCCATTCCGAGGCAAAAAAGGGTGTATCTCTTGTTTCACTTAACATGTTCATGTTAAGTATTATCACTACCAGAGTGATAGGATCTAAGATTACAGAGATTTACATCCTGAAAATAAACAGTTAAATAGAAGAGAAGATTCTGCCTGCAGAATCAGTTCTCTCTGCCTATACGGGTTACATCGCCTTCAGTTTAATTTAGTTCCTTGTTTCTCATGTCAGCTAATAAGCTTGCTTCCATGTAAGAACGCATAAAGAAAAACAAAACAAAACAAAAAACCAAATCAAGACAAACCAAACAACTTGAAGTGCAGCAATTTCATTAAAAAAAAAAAAAAAAGAAGAATAAAAAAAGGACAATGGGTCAGATGAGAATCTCTGGTATTAAACTCCCTATTACTGTCTGCTTTGTTATTGTTTGAAAAGCACACACAAATATCAGTGGAAACTGACAGGATAGCAACAAAATTTGCTCTACATAAAACGATGCTTGAAATATATATTTCACATTTTTTTATAATGAAGTTAAGGTGTTGCCTGCAAGAGTTGTGGCTTATATTTCACATACATGTAAAGCTCTTAAAAACCTGAAACACCTCTATTGGTGAATTTAAGTTCAGCTACTACAAGGGGTGAACCTGTTCAGCTTATGTTGAGCTCTGACTCTGGATTCGCTGTGCTGTTGTGTGCACACAGGCACTTCAGGACTTTAACCAATGCCATCTGCACTGTAGTCATCTTGTGACAATTGGATTTCTCAGAACAAGAGAGAGCTCATGGTAAAGCTGTAGAATTCAGATAAGACGTGTAGGAAAAACATGGGCAGGAGATGTTGCAATCCGCTGGATGCTAGGAGGAAACAGAACTTGTGGTCAGTTGGATTTTACACTGTATGTCTTTTCCCTTTCTGCTGCATTCACTTCTGAGTAACTTTATTGCTTTAATCGCTTGCTTCTTTGTCTGTAGTCTCTTGGCTTTCTTTTTTTAAAATTTATTTATTTAGTTTTTGTATTTCTGTCTCTGCGGTTGCCTCAGAGGGCAATATTCCACTACATGTCCCCAGATATCTGTGACACGTTTGGATTAAAAAATTAGAGAGCGATTTATTTATTTTTAATATAAAAACAGTTGAGAAAAGAACCCTCAACCTGGACTCTAGATTTGGCCTCTGCAGTCTGTTTGCTACACATGTCACCAGTTCCATGAAACTGCTTCAGCACCATCCTCAGTGGCTGGCTGGGACGGCTTTTGTTGCTGTCTGGCTCCTACACAGAATTGTCTGGATGCAGAAGGTTCTCCTTTGCTCAGATGGTCACAGTTCACCAGTGCTTACAAAATCCAAGCCCTTATGAACTCATATAGACATATATATACACACATACTATTTTTATTAATTTAGACCTGCAGGTTGTAGGCTATCTGTGAGTACACAGTAAAGCAAGATAGCAATAAAGAAATCATTCTGTCCACCAATATTTGTCTGAGCAGTACTGTAATTATGCTGAACACTGTAGAGACTTTAGATAAAAGACTGTGTAAATATCAGTTAATTGCATTTATTTTACAGCATGTTATTATTGCCTTATTATTTATCCTCTGAAGAGTTTAAAAAGTGTTTTACTTCCCCTTCTTTCCCATACTCCCACACACTGGTGGTCTACAAACACTGTGAAAGGCACATGCCCTACCCCAGTGACCTTAACCTGCTTTGAAACCAGATATGATGGTTAAGGATGACAAACAATGGGAGAGAAGGATGGGAAGAGGGCAGTAAGATTACACAGTTGCACAGTTTAGCTATATGCTTAACTTCGTGTATAGGCCTCCAGCTGAACTTGGAAATTTTTCCTCAGTGAGAAAATAGTTTCCATGGTGCACAGATTTATCTGAGGGAGGTCAATCTACTACAGAAGCAACCCGAAAAAATTAAAATGCCAGCCCTTCCGCCTGAGCTTTTTTTTCCCCTCTTTCCTATCCTATTCTAATTTCATCAACACAGATAAAATATGTCTTTGAATAAAAATCTGCAATTACTACCATACAGTGATTCCTCACACAGAACCTTATCTGTGTCCTGGTCTCACTTAATTGAAGTCAATGAGAAAATGCCAGTTGAAGCTAGTTAGGAGGATCAAGTCTGTAATGGCACGAGCAAAATTGAGGAGTACAAAGCTTAATGGAGAGAGGAACGGAATTTTAAACAAATGTCTCCTCTTCCGAGGTTTTGTGACACTAGGACCGTATTCCCCTTGTGGTCGTGAGAGGATCACAGCATCATGTCCACTCAAAGAGTAAGGAATAAACAACTGAGGAGAAACCTGCCTGTTGATGAAGAGGAAGCCATCTATTGTCAGGTTTAGTCCAGATCTTTGCCTTTATTTAGAACATTGCTCTGTCTTTGGCAAATTGATTAATAGTGGTACAGTGCACCTCCCTCTTTTATTGTGCTCCTTGGAGCACCTTTCTGTGGCCCTTGCTACCATGCAGACTTCACAGTGTGATTTGCTGGATGGCTTCCCTACTGCATCAATCACCTTGTTTGTAGCTGACAGCCCTCCATCTTCTCAATCTGTAAAAGAGTGGCTGAAGTACAAGGAAATAGTTTCAGTGTCAACAAAAAAAGTATTCACTAGACTACGCTGTTGGCTACCCTCATTCCCAAACGCCACCTTTGATCCATTATGTGTCAGAATGTACCTGCACTTTCTGGAAACGAAGCTGTGACACAAAATCAAAGAATTAGCATGAAAGTTTAGAAAGTGTAGACAGATTGGGGTTGCAATAACAAGGACCTCCACAGATCTGATAAGTATGATCTTGTTAATAACGAAAAAGAACAAGGTAGTAAAATATTAATGGAGCATTCATTAATAGTCTTCAGAAATGAAGGACAGATTGCCTTGAAGACTTCAGTTACTTTACACTATTTTTGTTTAACTGGATACAGACCTGCTTTGTATTAGGCAAAGAAAACAAAAGATAATGTTGGATCTGTCCCCTCACACATACCTATTGAATATAGGAATCTGCTATGAAATAAGAGAGATGGATAGCTACAGTAAGGTTTTTCTGCCAAATTCGTTAGCAATCTGTTAAGCAAAACTTCATGGTAACAGAAATCTGATCAATTATCGACCTCTTTATAACTTTATTTACCATGAGCTGAAGGAAAAAAAAATGTGCATAAGCAAAGAATGGCAAGTTGTGACTGAGTGCAAGAGACAAAAGTATTCATCCATCCTCTCCTAATGCCAAGATTTGAGCAGGGTGCTCCTGAGCAGATGGTTTAACAGACTAAAGCATTAGTTTGCTGATCCTCCGTGCTTGCTAATTAATTCTTCAGTTTACTAGGATTTAAGATGATTGTTAAAAACAAAGCTTCTCTTAAAATAAACTTTAGGTAAATGTTACAAAATGGTGGTTAAGATTCTAATGTCTGTAACAAGAATGTTGTGTATTTTCTAGAAAATATATTCATTATCTAAATATCCTAAGTACTATCCTTAACAATTCTGTCTCTGAAATTTTCTCCTTATAAGAATTTGCTTTTGTTTTCCTAGTTGGTTAATCCTCTAACTTCCTGTTGACACTCTTGGGTCAAGATTATGTCCTTGACTTCTGCAAGAATGGCATACACACAATCATGGAAGGATTTAAATTTTTGTAGCAAAATTGTCCTCTCCCCCTGAATTTTTTTAAGCCAATTATCATGCAAAATGTAAAAACTCTACTATCTATTTTGTTGTTTTTATAGTCATTGTTATTCCAAACAGTCAGGATTTCATGTAGTAATTTATTTCATTTTAACATTAAAATTATGACTTCTCATTAAATTTATTAAAATGCAGTGTTATAGAGTAGCTTGCTTTCTATTTGATTTAGACAGTGGGGAAATAATTAATTTCTTTTAGATTTCATTTTTATAGCAGTTTTATAAACTGATGCCAATTTGATAACAGAAGAACTTCTCTCAATAGAAATTACGGATTTTATAACAAAGAAATGGAAAAAATAATTGGGGAAAATATAAGGATGAAATAATATTTCACAAAGTAGGAAATAAGAAGAAAAAAAGTAGCACTGGGGAAAAAAGACCTCCACTTACTAATTATGCTAAGGCATAAATTTTGAAGACACATCTGTTGCTTGCAAAGGGTAACCCATGCCAGTATTGATGGACTTCAAAATTTGTTAGTGGACTCAGAGAAGGTCCCTCCAGACAGTTCACGATGGCTTAAAAGAAGCTCCTCTGCCACGGTCTTGCTTTGACATAGGAGATGCTGTGAAATTCTGCACCTGATTTTCGTGTCCTGTTTTGTTACGTGAGTTTGTATGTCTTTTGTGATATCTTCCTTCAGGTAGGGGTTTGGATTTACTGGTGAGAACTCAGGTATTTATGTTATCTCTGTAACTCTTCCTTCTGTCAAAAACATTATTGGTTGTTTGTTATGTTGAAAACTCTTGGCAATTCTCCTTTCAGTACAGCAGATAAGAATTCTTATTACTATTGTAAGGAATTCATAGCTTGCCTCGTTCTATAATCTATCCATCTTGTAAACCAAGAAAAAGCTATTATTATAGATGATTCAAGGCTGAACTTTTTAGTAAGCTGTCAGTATGCCGTCTTCATAGAATCAGTTTTCAGCTCTTTTCAAAAAGTAACATTTTTATCCAGAATAACTGCAAGGAATTTTGAAATAGTTTTAATATATCCTTTACAGGGAATCTACACTGAGGCTGCTGAGAATACAACATATTTGTTTACATGACATATTAATTGAAATGAAAGTAACACGATAAGCTGCTTAGGTTGAATTAATGCTAGTAAAATTGCATTATTAATTTCAATAATTTTAGATAGGTGGTTTATTACCACATCAATTAAACCAGTACCAGAATACCATGTCCACCCAAACCTCAGTATTTAAAAACTGCTAAGAAAATTTAAAAGAATTTAAAAATTAATTATATGTTGTTGAAACCTTACTTTGTATTAAAAGTGATATTGTAAGAGTCTGGTCTCGTTAAGCCTATAATGTGGTAATTCAACATATAAAGGCAAAGGCCTTTTGGAAGATCTGATGAGTGAAAACAGAACTGAAAAACTAAAAATGTAAGTATAGCTTTAGCAGTGAGGAATACTAAATTCTATAATAATATTAAATTGGAATAATTTAAGCATGTTAGATTCTCTGCTACTGTAGATCGCAATTAAATATTCTTGTTCAGGTCATCTGCTAAAGAAATTAGGAAAATGCTGAGGTCTGCATTAACTTGGTAGGCCAGATTGATGATCACAGTAAGATTTTCTGGTCATAAAACGTGAGCTTGTGAACAGTTTGTGTTTTTTGCCTTTGAACCCCAGTATCGTGATCTGGAGACAAAAGTTGGCTGTTAAGCATAGACAAGTACAAATAAAAAATAAGGTGTCCCATGGGTAGTGGAACTGAAGAAGAGGGGTTATTTATAGATTAATTCTGCCCTATTTCCCACATCATTACACTTCTTGACACCAGTTGCCTTGCACATCCCTAAAATCTCACCTCTTTGGGAATAAACTAAGTCCTCCTCATATGCCCAAGACCACAGTGATTCCTCCAGTTAATATTTTAGACTTTGCCATGTGGAAAACCCTAACAATAGAGAGCTCTTTCACTCAGTGACGAGTTTTAATGAGAATTTATTAATTTACTCTCTCTGAGACCTTCACCTCTCCTTGAAACTTTTTTGGAAGAGGGTATACAGACAAAAAGTTAGTGGAAGAGAAAGGACAGGCAGAAAGGCTGATGGGCATTAAGATAGTGCAAGAATTCACTTAGTTACCATGGAATGATCAGAAGAATTGTCCTTTGATAATTGATTTATCATAAATTTTAATGAAAACTTCAAGAGGCTGAGACTGCTTCAATATATATCAATTCCAGAAAAGATCCTATACTTCTACCCTTTGCTTTACACTAGTACAGGACAGTAACCAAGGAATAAAAGTCATTTTGCTCATAAAACAAATCCAGTCCTCTCCAAGTTGAACAAGACAGCTCGCTTTACTGCACATAGAAGTGCTACACAACAGTTTGGGGAGAAAGGAGNCACAACAGTTTGGGGAGAAAGGGGGGGGGGGAGAAGAACAGAAGAAGATTATATTTAGAACTCTGAGAATATTTAGGGAGTCAAAATCTGATTGCCAACCTTGTAACTTGATCTACAAATCTGAAATGCACATATGGTTGATATTTTTCTATTACACAGAATTTATTTCTGGAAGTCTTTTCACTTTTGTCCCTTTTTGATCTGGAAAAAAAACCAAAAACATTTTTGGCATGGCCTTAAGCTGAAATTTCAAGCGAACATGAAGCATTTAATTCCTTTTACTGGCCAATGGGGATGGCTATCAGTAGGCACTCCAAATATAATATCTCCTTATGAATCATTGGTATGGGACTGTAATTATAGTAAAATCTTTTTACTTTTTAACACACAAAAAAGAAAGATAATGTGAGTTGTGAAAGCACTCTGTACCATGTATTTCATTGGGGTTATCTATTTGTCAGTGACTTTTTAATCATAGCTAATTATAAATGATTCATCAGAATGTTTAAAATCCTACAGAAATGTTTAAAGAACTGGTGGTTCTCACTGTATAGTACTGCTCTAGAATATTATGCTCATCTTAAGTCAGAAAAATAATTACACTTAACACTGTCATATCTTCATATAATCGTTACCTTTTGGGTTGTTTTCCGTTTATTTATTCCTCACTACCCTTCATTTGTGCAAATCAGCTCTAGGCAAATGACCCTTCCACTCCACCAGCTTTTTATTTCCTGCTTTCCAGTTGTGACAAAGCTAGAAAGCTTTCCAAGTTCCACAAAAGTCCTGGGCTCAGTTTTCCATAGGGTAAAGGTGAAATATCGTATAGTTTTTTTTGCTGTCCCTGTCCTTCCAAATTTATTTTTTTCAAAAGGGTTGTAGTTATGTATTACTGTAATAAGTCTTGAGCCTGGCTGTAAGGTTACAGATAGTCGTGGGAATAAGATGAAAATGGATTTCAGATTTCCACTTTTGATCAAACTTCCTAACTGCATATTTAGAACTCCAAGTTGTGATACTAATTAAAGGGGAATTTCCTGAGGTTTTCTGTGTTCTTAATAGAGTCCTGCCCTGAATCGCCTTCTAGGAGAACCTGCCTGTCTTCATTCACTTTGTGGTGGTCTCAGCAGATTTGCTTTTTAATTCAAAAATGAAGTTTGGGTGTCTAAATTTGCACAAGGTGAATATTGTCTTACTTGAACTCATCAATTCCACAGCAATTTCTTTAATTTTTGTGGACTAATTCGATCTTTCTGTTGATACAGAAGGAAAGAATGTTTTAGTGCTGTGCTAATTACCATCTTGATTTGTTTCTTAGATTACATAAAACCAAAATACATGTCCTTTTTCTCTTTTAGGATGAAGAAAAAAGGTTGACTGTTAGAGAAGTGTCCTATCCTGACAATAAACCACTATCACTCTTGGTTAGAAGAAGTGATAAATCCTTTATTCTTAATCTCTTTCAGTTTTTCCCACTGTGTGTGAGATGCTTCACAAATGTTGGATAAAGGTGCTCCAAAGAGATTCAAATCTTGCAGCAATTGAATGGAAATAAGTCAGAAAACGGGAAATAATGGTAAACAATATTTGCACAGGTCCACAAGAAAAGGCAGGTTGGTATTTTCAGCTCAGAAACAGAATGGGACAGATAATTAGTGGATTCAATACTAAGGGTTTTTTCCCTTTGAGAGAGTGCAGAAGCATTTATTTGTGTTTCTCCTCGCTGCCTAACCATGTATTTTCACAATATTTGTAGAAACATAATACTTTTGAGATTTCTAGATCCCTGCAAAATTTGACAGGAATTGGATAATGGATTCAAAAGCTATTAGGAAGGACTGGAAGATGAAGATACAGTGACAGCATAAGACAGCTTTATACCTTTATGAAACCTGGCTAAAACCTGAGAAATTTTGTTGCCCTCAACTTTAGAGGGCAGTGGAGCAGCAGAGCCCTTCAGAGTGCCACTTCATACTTGTAAATACCAATGTCTTCTCTACATCTTGCTTCTCACAGTAAATGAAGTGTAAACATAAGTTCCCCCAGCTTGAGCACAGGGGACCACACAGAACATCTGGTAACACTAATTTCTTAGGATTGGAGCAGCACAAGCTTTATGAGTAACATTCAGTGCCTTTTTATTGTCTAGTAGAAATCTGTTTTATTTTATAAACAAGGAAATACGTCATAACCTAAGAGATTTCTTCAGGAAACAGCAAAACAAGTAGATGCAGATATAGCCGTTGCTGCTGGCACTAAAAAAGTACAAACACCTGAGCTTTGTCTCATTAAACTCCAATAATACTGACTTAAATCTTTACCCTGCTACCCAGGAGACTGAATTGCGCCATCTCAGTAGAATCCGTGCGCAGTATTTCTCAACCTTCAAACACAGAGTCCAAGTCTTAATTTAGGTCCATCATCTGGGATAGGAGATTCATTGACATATCAAATTAATAAATCTTCAATAGGATTTCAACATCTAATTTGCAATGGTGATTTTGCAATTTTTTTATTCCGTATCTCCCTTTCACAGTTAAGTGGTTGATGAACTCCCTGATTGCCAGTCTCCCTTTTCTAAATATTCCTAAAATAGTGGGAAAGTAGTCCCTGGCGGAGAGGGAACAATTCTTTGGTGGATTCATTTCCTCTCCATGAGGTATGTTCCTGAAGCTACAGACATCCCCAGAGAGGGATACTAGGGTTTTATTTTCTTCACGCTTTTGAAGCTCACAGTGCTTTTTGAACCTTTATACATTTGCAAACCCACGTTTTATTTGTGGTACCAATTCATAAAGATCTTTGTAAAAATCACTAACTTACACATAGAGAAGGTGATCCGAGAACTACTCAAAAAGGCAGTAAAATTTTCTGGAACTGCTAAAGTAAACAAGAAAATATTCTTAAAGTTCCGTTTCAAGCTCCTGTGCTTGCTTTAGGCACGCCTGCAAATCGTCTTTATTAGTATTTTAATTTAAATTCTGTATTTAAGAAGGCTTTCTCTAAATAGAACATTTAAGTTTGTTTCACTGCTTTTCGAAAATCTTGTAATTCTTGCTTTCTGTGTTTCCAATTATAATGAATGTTCTTTTAATTGCACTTTGGCCTGATTACGCTTACTCTCATAATGAACTCTTGTGTCTTCCAGTCCATAAATGTCTTTCTACTTTGTTAACTGGTCTTCTTGATGAAGCACCTGCAGAATTGCTTGTTGATTAAATTAATTCCTCCTTTCTACAGTATTTTGAATCAGGTGACTGAAACAGTAATTAAATGAGAAAGACCTGAAGAAATAATTTTTAATATTTTTTTCTCCTGTAAAATAAATTGCTTTTCGTGACAATTCTATTACCATTTTGGGAGTTTTGTGTTTGCTTTTTTGTTTGTTATATTTTTCTTAAACTGTAATTCCAGTAGAAGTATCTTCAGATTCCTTAGTTATTTAAAATATTTCCTGACATTTTAATGCTGTCATACTGCATTGTCTTCAGTAGTCTTGATTTTCACTGGTTCAAGAACTATGCCTTCTCTCTTCATATATGACCTTAATAGAATTTAAAAAACACAGTAAATATTGAGGAAGGCATTCTAAATAAATTACATCTCAGGGTTTACGGTAGGAAGACTTTAATAAATTCTCCCTGAAATTTGAGGTAGTGGAGTAGTATAGCACAAGTTTAATTTATACCATGTTGTTCATTTTAATTAGGTTAGTGGACAAGAAAATTCAAATTAAAGGTAGGTTAAAAATAATGCCATTTAGTTATCCATGAAAAATGCATCAATGGACCAGCAGAGTAAGTTTTTCTGAGCAACATGGACATTTTTCTTCTGAGCTGTGATATGGAGAGTGGTGTGGAATTGCAGACATAGCTCAATCAATGTTAACATTCAGTTCTTAGACTCTTCATTAAGACTGCAAGATTGCAAGCTGGTTACGTGTTTAGATGCATATTTCCACAAGGAGACCACCACAATTTACAGAAAATATACATTATGTGTTGAGTAACTTGGACAGTTTTTTCAAAGCTTAAACAGTTTTTCACAGTATCATCTTGGCAGCTTAGAACTGTTATACAGAAATATACGAGTAATCTCTGGTATCCCGAACTTATGCCATGCAACAACTTCAGACAATAAATCCAAAAAGAAAATAGTTAATCACACCAGTCTTTCATATAAATAGCTGGTACTACAAGGGAATATAAGTGCAGTGCCTCACTTTTTAGAACAAATGCTCATGACATATCTTCCATTACATTTTTTCTGAGTAAAAAAGGCCACTACCAAGCTAACAAATGTTGGTGCATATATTTAAAGAAAAAACAACAATATTTATTAATAATGAGCATACTGATAGCTCAGAGCTCAGCAAGAACTTTACATTATTCAGCTTGCCTGGCAAATCTCAGCAACTTTGTTGTCAAGGAATTCAACATCCATGAAAAATACTTCCCAAATATTCTAAATGACCAGGATGATATTTTACATTTCTGAGGTTGCCTAACCCAAATTTGCTTGCTTTCTCATTTGTACTCTGTAGCATCTAGATGTGATCTAAATACAAGTATATATTTAAACCTAAGTTCTCTTTTCCAAGACTGATCCTATTAATTTTAAATTTAAATATTTAGCTTTTAAATGAATTTTTTTTCACCCATAGTTAATTGAAGATGTTGATTTAAAATTTTAATACTTCTAATTAGAAACGAAAGGTTCCAAAGTCCAGTCCCATGTTTCAGGACCTCGGAGAGCGCCTGTGGTTCCACCATGTGCTCATGAGGACACGCTCCAAAGAAAATGCAATGCTGGGACAAGAAGACTACAGCAAAGTGATTGTGCTTTAATGAGATTGATAATAATGCCTGGAGTCTTGAGACATTATAAGATCCATCTTTTGAAAGAAAAACTGTTACATTACTTTGAGAATATCATACATGAAATCACGTTTTGCATGTTCTGGGTAGTCTGCTGGTTCCGTCTGTTTGGTCAGTTGAAAGAAATCCAAAATAATTTTGATAAAATATCAATAAATTCTAGTAAGAATTTATTGATATTTTCCAGTTTGGTTTGGTTTTGGCTGTGATTTTGTCCAATTGCAAAAGTGATATGGATCAAACCTTATTTTGATAAAATCACAGCATAGAATTTACAGTAACATTCTGTTTTAATAAAGAAAATAGATTCAGCAGAAATGAAGCAATAGCTTTGCCTGTTGAGGCAGATCTGGACTAATTTGGCCTTCATTTCAAAAATGGCCAAGAAGACATCTGTATTTATATATGCACATTACATTACATCCATAGCAGTCTGTCTTCTCATTCTCATGCAACAACCACTTTTCTAAATGAACAACAGGAGAATTTTCAGAAAACGTTAGCTGTAGTCTAGACTTTTCTGTTTGCTTCTACTATTGAAAAGCTAGTTTCAGACTGAAAATAGGCTGACAGAGGGGGGAAATAGCAGCATTCATTCTGTGGCAGGCAGGTGAAGTGGCTTGATTTGATAGTAAGCTGAACGAAGGATGTCTTTGGTTATAGTCTCTAGGTATCCAGCACTCCAGCAGCATTTAAGATCCATAATATTTCTGAAGAAGATATGGAACCTGCAGAAGATCTCTACTTTTCCAGAGTGACAGCTTACCAGGGACACCTAAAATGTCATCAGTACCTAGGGTATCTGAACACCATCCTTTAAGGTTCACGGCAAATAGATACTCTTCTGCAGAAATAAAAGGGGGAGGGGCTAAGCAGTTGTACACAATCAGGAATCGGTGTTACTTTGAAGATGTGGCATTTAGAACTCTTTTATGGCTTGTGAACATGGTACTTTGCAATAAGCCAGAGAATTTATTTCAATAATTGCAGCTATAGCAGCTAAATCATACATGACCCATATCTCAGAATGAGTGCCTATTTTTTCTCTTGATTTCTGTCATCTTAGAAGATTCCAATCCCAAAACACTTTTTGTTGTTGTTGTTTGTTTGTTGGTTGGTTGGTTGGTTGGTTGGTTGGTTGTATGGTTGGTTTTCTGGGTTTTTTGTTCTCTTCTCTATTGAGGTAAAAGTAATTTAACTATAATGCCTTTACTGATGACACTTACCTATACACATGGATCCTTACATTTTTGATTTTTCCTGAGACAGTGGGAAATGTCCAGGCTTGGTCCAGTTCCTGGATGGCAAAACCATGGTCATGGGCAGACCAGAATTAGAGATCAATCCAGGTTCAAACAGCTCAATCAGAAAGCTTGAGATCCAAGCTGAACCAAGGCCATGAAGCAAAGATCAGTAAGTCACAACAAGGAAATTACAGGTCATGTGATACTATAGCCAGACAGAAAACCAGTATCAATGTCCAAAGCAGGTTGTAAGTAATCAAGCTGATGATCTGAAATGCAGCTCTGGATACTCTCTGACTGAGGGGGAACTTGCATATAATAGAGCCTGTAAACAAAGTCTACACTTCTCAGTTGAAATTGGTGACAAAATATTCAGATGTTTTTCTTGGGTGTTAGGACATGTCCTCCAAGGACACAAGAACATCCAAAGGATAGAGAAAATGGGCTGTAAGACTTTCAGACCGAAACTGATCTTTTTTAGCAATCGTTTTTTCTGTTCAATTAATGGTTGCAGTAACAAACCTAGCAAAATCCTAACACAGACAACTGTTATCTATGAGACAATGTTTGTGTCTGTAAAGGCAGTAGCCAATAGCTGCCTGCTGGAAGGATGAATCAGTCCCAGGTGCTGAGGGGATGATTCATCATCAGTTGGGCAATGACTCACTACAACTTTCTGCACTGGTTTGAGTCCAGCCCTTAAACATGTATATGTAGATGTTTGACATCATACACTGATACTACGTGTAAGAAAATTTTCTGAAGGATGATAAATGGCTATCAAATTTAAAGATTCTCAGGCTATTTCTCTTAACTTGAATCCAGAGAAGGATGCTTCAGAAAGACACAGAACTGCAGAACTATGGTGAAAGAATGATTGCAAATGAGAAGAAAAAAGATATACAAAATTCTGCTTGCTTTCAACCAAACTTAAGGGATTTTCACAACAATTTCCACCTTAAATTAAAATTACATAAGGCTAAACTTAAAATAGTAAGCTGATGAAAGAATATATTTATAAAAGCACTGTTGCTATTCTTCACAAAGTACAAAACTCAAGTCAGTTACATCCCGTGGAAAAGAAATAGGAGTATATTTGTTGGAGTCCAAAATTCATCATATGTAGAAGCTCTGAGGGCCTTTTTGTTCTCTGAAACTACACTTGGAATTTGTTCTTGCATGACAATTTTTTGATTAAAAGTGTACTGGAAAAAACAAGCAAAGATATCTAAAAAATCTGCTGTGTCTCTATGTTAATTATTATTATTCTTCCTCATTATCTAGCAATCCAAAGTAATGACATGGGTCTCTTAGTCAGTACCCCCTGGTTTTGAATGTCACCCTTCCCATTTCCCTGTAACCCAAGGGAACATAGTCAAGAGTAAGGAGACATTTTGTTTCATGTTTCTCTTTGTGTTTAGATGTCAGTCTTTCTTTCACAGACAGTGTAATATGTCTTGATTTCTCTTGTGGCCTTCCTGTTATGCATTTCTTTTCTTCACCTTTTATGTTAATTCAATGTGCACTAGTTATTTGTACATATTTTCTTTTATTGTATATACTTCTCTATCTGTTTGGAACAACAAAAAACCTCCCATTTATTAATATGAACAGCTTCACAACTAATGTATACTTTATACATTTGTATGTATTTAAAAATACCCTTAAAATCTTACACAAAAGTGAACTAGGGTATAAAGGGGTGTGTGAAATGATGTGCATGTATGTACATTGAATATGCTGATACATTTGTGTTATCAGGGAATAGAACAGGGCAGCTGAAATCCTTGTAAAGTCCCACACCTACACCTGTTGACAAAAAATAAGGTATGTTTTATGAGAGTCCTGTCATGGAGTTAACAGCAGAAAACTGAGGAGGAACTGACACATTCAGATTCAGTTAACACGAAACTGGGGTGAGGGAGAAACCCAGCATGCCTTGAAAGCTAATCTGGAAAAACAAGCCTTGAGTTTTATTCCTACACCTTGCCTTTTGACTGGCATCTGTTATGTAACTGAATTTCAGTATAAACTCCTCTGCAAACATTTGTGAATTTCAAATGGATCTCATAACTCCTATGCATCTGTTTAAAGTTTCTTTAAACCTACCTGTGTGAATATAAGGTTGGCAAAAAATGCTCATATTCAATGCTTTTTCCATGTCTGAAGATGCACAGTTCTTGGTATTACTCCAATAAAGCTCAGCCCTTCCAATTCTCTTGCTTAGGGATGTGGTGGTATCAAGAGCACCATCCTTCATTCACAAACATTATCTGTAGAATGTTTCTCTGTCAGTAGAGGCACAGCTCTGCAGAGGATTACTGCTAGTGTTCACTTCACCCCTGAGGTGGAGGCAGTCCCCTGGCCCTGCAGACCCCTGATCCAGAGAGACCCAGAGCAACAGGCTGACTCTCCTCTGGCTTCACCCAACCTGCCCCAGTGCCCAGGGCTTGCCTGGCAGTCACTGGCCCCAGCCTGAATTTGGTCATTGTCTCCAGACTCGATCTAACCTTGCTGAACAGCAAAAGCAGGTTGGTGAGGCATGCAGGTCATCTCTCCTGATGACCAGCTCTGTGCCCCAGCCATTCACCCTCTTCATCCTCCTCCCTTTGCCCTAAATGATCCTCCTGCTGCTATACACCTCCACCCTGAATTGTATCAATCCTTTCCTATCCAGACATGTGTAAATCATTATCCTTAAGAAACTAATTTGTATGGCTGTGATTTATAATATCCAGACCATTTGCCTCTCAAATATTCCATTCTTCAAACCCTAATCAGTTGAAGCAACAACAATAACGTATCTATAGAGTTTTCCACAGCTTCCATCAAGAGAGGGATATGCTTGGTTTACTTGGTGGTCCTGGCATATCTGTAGGAGTCAGTCATGGCACGTGGTAGTTGGCACATGACCTAGAAATCCCCCAGGTGAATTTTTCTGCTTTTTTTTTTTCTTGCAGAAGTCATCAGGTCAGAGATCCTGACAATTTTTCCCCCATCATAATGACTTATTCAATATTTTGTTTCCAGTGAGACTCTTGAGCCAAGCTCAGGGGGTATATAAACAGGCCTGAAGCAGCCCACCTAGCCATACATACTTCATATTGCTTAGAAATTCCTCCACATTACCTCTAGCAGTTCTACAGCCTTGGGCAAAGTAGGAACTTTGACACCATCCTTGCTGGTACAAGAAATATTTCTTCAAAATAACAATGCCAAGTCATAAATAACTGTTATAAAAGGTAAGCAAAAAGCATCCTTGGATTAACAAAGCATGTAAATATTGATGTACTGAAGTCCTCCTAATCCGTTACTTGTTCACTGTGCTACTAACCCTTCCTCAGATGGAAGATTTGAGAAATCTTATCAAATATTATAAAATTCATGCAATGACAAACAAAAATGCCTTCCAGCAGGTAAAAACTGGGATGCAAGTTGAGCCTATGTGATCTGTGAACAAAATTGATACCTACACTCTCTTTCATTCATCAGACATGCTTTCCCTTAAGATGCAAAAGAAATGTTTACACTTGTACGTTTGCCATCTAGGAGGAAGTCTGCTCAAGACACCTGATCCAAACCCTATTCTGGGACTGCTGCGGTGCAGCCTGAGCAGCAACAGTAAACATGCATTACTGTTGGCCAATCACAGCTTTCAGAAGCGTGAAGGAACGCTCTTTTGGACTGAACCTGGTCAGTTCCTGTGGCTTTCAGGGACTGACTTGCAGCAGTGTAAAATGCAGAGATGCTCAAATACACATCTAAGCATTTTTAGCAATTTTGCCCTCACTGTCCCATTCTTTTATGAGTAGTCCCGCTTGGAAATAGAGTAATTGCACACCTTTTAAATAAGAAAGGCTTTTGCTATGCTTTGATGATGTGTATTTTAAACACTGTGATTTTTTTTCCTCATTTCTTTTGGGCTTCTCCTTGGCTTTTTAATCTGTATGGGAATTTGACTATTTCCATGTTTTTCACTGTCTTAACTACTTAATGCTCTTACATTGTTCCTTTTCACTATAGCTGAAGAAAATAATTATAAACAGAAAAATAACTTCAAAAATATTACAGCTAGATAGAGGAAAAATACTACTGAAGAAATAAAAGTTGTAAAAAAAAAGCTTGTTATGGGAAATCAATTATAAATATCCAAAGAATGAATGTATAAAAATTATTTAGTAGGCCACTGCATTTTTTCCCATTTTATAGCAATTCTGCTTCCTTTAGAAGTTAAAAAAAAATAGACTGTCTACCAGCTAACGATAAAAAAATCAACATGGCACCTTCGGGTTGGGCATGAGCTCCTTCTCACTCCACACGGGGTTTGAAACATAAAATTCAGGCTCTAAAAAATATCTGTGCAGCTATAATCTTCACAGTTCTGAGCCAAATTGCACAAAGTGCATGAAAAGAAGGTATTTTAGAAGGATTCAGATCAGGCCGCTAAAGGAAGAATTCTGAAGATCTGGCACATATATTATCCATTAAAACTGAGGAAACTGATCTATTGATGAGACACCACACTGCTGTAGTTCAAACATAAGCAAACAACACTGAAATCATTGTATTTTAAGTAAACAGATGTGTGAGACTAAGAACTGCTGAGCAAAAAGCTAACACATTGCATCATTGATTTTCATTGTACTTTAATACTTAGAAACAATTTTTTTCTAGGCTGTCCTCATTGTCTTAAAATTTCTTGAGGATTGCTAGTTCTTTATACTGATTTTAAAATGTACTCTTTTTCTTTATAAGAAACTCCTGAGTTCACATATTTTTTAAAAATAAAAAAAAAGGGAGGGAGAAAATTGTCCCAGTACCAGTTAACTTACAAGATTTTCATCTGGAAGCCAAACTATTTAGTCATTCAGCTGATTGCATCCTTGTCAGCAGAAAGGCCCACCTCACCATTCAGGATGACACTTTTCAAGGTGATGCTAATGGGAGCGACTTCCAGCCCAGTCTCGGAGGGGCCTCCTGCCACAGCCCTGTGCGCAGAGCTCAGGTGATTCTTAATCTGTGTGCATGGCAGGAGCCTGATGCTGAGATACCCCCATTAAAAATTCACAAGTGCTATAAAAGTCTCTGTGTACCTGCAGTGAATGTGTTTATATTTACAGGCTCGTACAAACCCCCTCCTTTTAATATCTTGGAGATTTTCTTTTCCATTCACTTCTCATTCCTATTTATTTCCCATTCACATTTTTTTCCTCATTTCCTTCATCTGAAATGTTTTCTTTGTTTCTGCCTTTATAAATTCAGTACCTACTATCTTTATAAAATACAGCCCTTAGGATCTTTTTTCCCCATGCTGGTAGTTATGGAAGCACTGCGGGACAAATGCTAGCAAGGTCACTGCAATTCCTCTATGCCCTACTTACTCTAGCTACAACAAGAGGAAGAAGTTCAATCCATTCTTATTAAATACTTCGGGATCTATGAATGAAAAAGTGCTAAATGAATAAAAATGCATATCCCAAATAATAATAACTTGCAATTTTTTTACTTGCAATTTCTGCTATTTAATATTTGAAGTCAGCCTGCTTTCCATCCCTGTCAGTACTGATTTACAGCTCGTGTCCATTTGTGCTGTTTTTTTCTTCCAAGGATAACAGTGACTGTCCTCTTACCTTTGGAAGTGCAATGACTCTTTTGGCCTTGTTTGGATTATATAACACCTACTTCTAATAATTTATGGCTTTCATGAAGGAAATGGATCCATGTGGAAGGTTCCATTATCCTGGGTAGGGTTTTTTGATTTTTCTTGGACTGTGTGGATGCAAATATCCACACGTGTTTACCCCTGCAGGTGTTTGCCTTAATCTGGCTGCAATTATTTGCTGATACTGATCTTGATATTCTGATTTTATGGCCAAGATCTGTAATTCTGCACAGACTATATACACAATCTATTCTATGCCAGTACAATGGGGAGATGGGGTTTTGCTTGCCACTACAATAAAACACTGATTTTCTGTAGTATTACTACAGATACCTTGTTAGTCTCAGGGTTGTGGGTTTGTTTCACATTATATCAGTCAAGAGATGCTTGACACCAGACGCTGACATGGCATTGTGAGAGACACACAAGCAGGGAGTTAGCTCTGATACAACTTACATTATCCATTTAAAATTCAGAAAGACATACATTATTAGGGTTTTTATTCTTATTTTCTGTTTTGTGTTGGAGTAAACCTAATTTAGCTATTAAGAGAGTAACTGAGATTTCAGGGAATTAAAATGAGAGAAGTTGAACCAGATTCTCTGTGGTATTTACAGAAAACTGCTCCACTGACTTTTTTATTCTAACATAAGTTCCTAACATAAAATGTATATTGTTTCATGTGTTTTGTAGTACAGGTTTTCACAGAAGAGGGAGTCTCTACAAGAGTAAACCACCTAATAGACCTTTGAGGTTCTAGGTCTTTGCTCTGCACCCCCTTCATTAAATCTTTTATTACTCTGCGGAAAAGTTCAAGAGTTTACTGGGACTGAGGTAATAATTTTTGGCTGGGAATCTTTTGTGAAGACAGATGGCCATTGCTCATCATGTTTGCAAGAAGGCTAATATTTCTAGTCTTCAGCTGTTAATGGTAGTGTATTTGGAGTAATTCTAGCTTCAGGTATCAACTGTGTTTCTCCTGTTCTTTCAATACAACAATTTATAATATGTACTGAATTTAGGAATTTAAGACACTAGAGATCACCAGATTTCATGAAGGTGAAAACCCAAGAATATTGTCTTTTCAAAAAAAAAAAAAAAAGATACCACCAAAGTAATTGTTATGAGACTAGGGATTTAGCAGTAGATTTTTAATTAATTTTTTCAAGTTTTTCTCAAGGTTTTAAAAATAATTCATTTCTTGTTCCAGGTTATTTGTTAGCACATTCATAAAACCATTGTTGTCTTTTACTTCCATCTTTTCATCAAAAGAAAAAGAAATTGCCACTCCTTTGCTTTCTGGTATAACCCTTCAAATCTGTGCATAATTGTTTGCAATTTTACAAGCTCCAAAGCCACTTCCACACAAGTAGCTTGAAACTATAAACCTCACTCTCTTCAACCAGTTCCTCACTAACAAGAGGGGCTCAGCAAAGTGCAATAGTTTACATTTAGCCCAAGAAAATGCAACACGCTTACTACCGGTGACACCTCACAGACACCACTTTAATATGCTAAAACAAAGTTTTAGGAAGAAAGAAATATGTGGGATCTGTTAACAAGTGGAAACTTACGCAATGCTATGAGACTGCCATGAGATCACTGAGCAAAGTTCAGGCTTTACAACGTTTTTTAGTGCAAACCTGCTCATTTCTGCTCGTGACACACATAAGCAAACAGCTTGCCAAGTTATTTTGGGTATCATTTGTGTTTTTCTGTTGCAGGTTGTGCAGAAGTGAAAGAAAATTATGAATTGCTTTGTGCATGCTGGCTGCAGATTACTGGTTCTCACAAAGAGAGGATTATTACTTTAAGTGGAGAATGGGGGTTATTCTGTTGATAATGCACTGCAGTAACCTCTGTTCATTCCTTTCATTCCTTTGAAGAAGCTCAAAATATGATCGTGCACCATCACAACCCCTGCCAGGCAACATTGACTATAGCAGCCACAGGCATCCCACACCTGCCGCCTGCTAAGCCTCTCACTGAACGGCAGCGTGGAGTGGCCCTCACAAGCAAAGGCTCAGACAATCTCTCTCCTGGCTCAACCACCTTCTGGAAGTTCACCAAATCTCGCTTCATTTTAGGCCTTTAAGAGCCTTCTGTCATGTGAGGCAATGTCTTCAGCCTACCAGTGTGCTGAGGACTCTACTCTGGGATTTTTCTGCTTGCAACACTCAGGCTGAAGTGGTAAACATTCACGTATTTTTCTTGATGAAGGGACAGGAGATAAATCTCTGAAGTTAAAAGAGACACTGTTGAATATACAGGAAAAGTACAGCGACAGGTTATTTCTATTATGGTGGATGGTGCTTATTTCGATCACTGGCATACCAAGTCACAATGTCTGTATTTCTTCGATAAATTACTCTTTGACCTTACAGATAATAGATGTCTTAGTATGATAACTTGCCATCACCCTGAATTCTATTTACAGCTCTGTTTACTCAAACAAAACTCTCAGTGATCCATCCTGGATGTTTGTTTTCCCTTTAGGATTTCTACTTTAAAAAAGTAGCAAAAATAAAGGAAACCGAGTTTTTGAGACCTTGATGGTCAAGCCCCTGAGATAAGAAATCATATCTGTCCAAGAGATTATAATGGGATAAACCTTCAGCAAGCACAGGTCAGTGTCACTCTGCTGAAATCAGTGGTGGCATTTTAGGATGTTAAAGGCATGTTATAGGTGAAAAGTCGGATAATCACAGTTAGGAAGGAGGAACTGTACCACTGCCCATGAAACTACCCGAAAGGAGGTTGGAATGAGGTTCAGGTCAATCTCTTCTGCCGTGTCTCAAGTGAAGGCATGAGAGGAAACGGCCTTCATTTGCACCAGGGAATGTTCAGATTCGATACTAGAATTTTTTTTCACTGAAAGAGTGGTTAGGCATTGGAATAAGTTGCTCAGGAAGGTGGTGAAGTCACTATTTCTGGAAGTGTTCAAGAGGAATCTGGATATGGCACTTGGGGATACGGTTTAGGTGTGATTCTGTGGGCATTGGGTTGATAGTTGGACTACATGATCTTGAAGGTCTCTTCTAACCTTGACTATTCAGTGATTCTGTGAAACTTTGATTCGCCTCATTGTAGTGTGAGTCAAACTGAGTATCAAATTGTTAATGTCACCATTTTCTCTGCAGGACTTCAGCTGTGGGTTCTGATTGTCCTTTACAACACTCATGACCACAAACAGCTGCATTGGAATGTTATAGGGAGGGACCCAAGACAAGGCAATTCAGGCCAACATCTTTTACTGATCATTTTTTTAGGGCTCTCAGTGTAAAACATTCAGCTCTCATTTTCAAAGATAGAGAGCATTCGTGGAAATCCCCAAAATTTTGCCATCCATCCTGTGTGTTTAAAGCAGGAGCTGTGTAGAGAGCAAGCTGGAACATGGAATGCCAGTTGCCCTGAACCACCTCAGTACCCTGTACCCTGAGGAAAGCCCTGCTGGCCAATGCAAAGCCATCCAATACTCACTGTCTGCACAAGCCACTGAAACCTAAGTGCAGGTCATGGGTTTGTGGGATGCAGGACCAATGACTTACATAGCATCCAAAATCCTGGATGCGTCTACACTGGGCCTGAAGCGCTGGGACTAAGGATCCTCTCAAAAATACAGGCACTCACAGGATCAGCACCTGACACTGCTGTGGACTGAAGGCCCCCTGAACCCACCTCTGCCTCCAACAGACCTCATCCACCTTCCAGGTTAGCTCATGGAGCCTGGTTGTGCCCAGGGAACCACAGCAGAGCAAGGCATGAAGTTTTCCTCAGCATAAGGTGGGCACAGCCTGGCAGGTGCTGAGGCATTTTAGTTTTGCATGGGGTCTGCCTTGCCTCCAGGCAGCACCACAGAAACCAGACAGAAGAAAATCATAGTCTAATCTGCCTGCTGCAAACTTTCCTCAAAGCCATACAGCACAGACAGTAAGGGAAATGATCAATATGAAGATCAAGAAATTGCTGCACTTTACAAAAACTTATTGGCTTCATGGATGTAATTTTGATAGTATCTTTCCTCTACCAGAGCTATGCAGAGACAGATTATATTTTTTAGGCCTCTGGTAAATTTCTAGCAAATTGGTTCTGAACTTGGAGCTGCTAAAAAGAAGTTTTTGTCATTACCCCTTGCTCTGCACCTGTGTTTCCATAACATCTCCTGCTACAGCCAACCCATCCCTTGCACCAGAGGGGCAGTCTTCACCACAACAAGTGGTGTGGGAGCAGTATTTCAGCAAAGGGAAGTCAAATGATAAACCAGCTGTCCTGTATATAAATATAAAAGTGATACCTATGATCACGTCATTTAATGTAAGACCCTTGCAATTTCCCTGTAGAGAAATGGGGATCTCTCTCCAGTTCATTGATACAGTCAATCCTGTGAAACTCAATTTCTTACGTCCCCTCCTTGATTCCTTCATGTTCTCTTTACCCTCTCATCAGATGACAAGCTGTGAACTTTCCTGGTCATATTTTGAGCCTCTAAAGGTCCAAGCCTTCTGCCAGCATTTCTCCATACCACACTTTCACTTTATTTTCTTTCTTGCCATCTCAGACCACTCAGGCTCTCCTTTTCTTAAAGGCAATTTGATTAGATATAAAACTCCTGATTTAAAGTTTTTGAACAGTTCTTCTTCCCTAGGGGGGAAGAAGACACCTTCAATGGGAATTACAGGATATATCTTATGTTAGCAAATATTTATGTTCAGCTTCCAAGAGGATCATGATTACTGGTAAATGACAACATGGTTGTCACCTTGTAGAAAGCAGCATGGTGTATTTTGAGCAACAGTTCAAGGAAACTCCTATTTGCAAAAACCGGGTGACACAGCCTGGCTTCCAAACAGTTGCTGCAATTTTTTTTCCTGTAATTGCTGTTCAGGTTACTAGTTTTATTGAAGCTAGTGCTTGCATATTTAAATGATTTTTTAAAACAATGGAAAACTGAAGAACAGAATACAGTATTTTTAAAACTTATGATGAGAATAGAACAAAACCTATGAATTTTTTGAAAACCATCATACTAAATAAAGTCATAAATATGTACTTCTGACCCAATATTTCTTTCATTTAGGACAAAAAATCATCCCTGTGTAAGATGAACAGCATGAGTCCTATGTACCATGACAGCCCCACTGATAAAGCGATTAAGGACTTTAAACTCCATTTGACTTGTGCAAGTCTTCTGCATGGGGATAGCGTTCTGTGACAGTGCATAATTATATACAGCTTCGGTGTTTCAGCCTTCAGAAATTTCTTTGGTGATGAATAGTTTTGATGTCAGAATCTTTCTTGATCTTTCACAAGTTTTGTCATTACAAAGACGACATTTAAATCAGGAGACAAAGTCTCTTCTCTAGATCTGTACGAAAGCATGTCTTTGAATGGATTAAGGAATTCAATAAATGCCTCTGGTTACGCCCTTATTAAGCAATCATGCCTTTAATTCTCTGCCTAAATGGAGAAGACCCAATACGAGCACTGAATGTGTGTTGCCATGTACCTTACCTTACTTATATCTAAGTGAAGAATTTAAACTGATTTCAGATTTCCACCCTTAGAGATGCCCGTCCCTACAGTTGAAATACTTTAGAAGGAGCAATTTAGATGTGGCTGCAAATTTGTGCTTTAAATGTTGGCAGGCTTCTCCTCTCACCACCACGCTTGTTCCTCTATTATCACCTTCTCTCATGATTTGACTTCAGTGGATGTCTAAATAATGTCACTGCATCAGTGACAGCACAAGCCTAGAGATATTAAGCATCTCAAGTAGGACAGCCAAACCAATGTACAAATATTTTCTTCTTTCTTTGTTACTGTATTCGGCAATGTGCACTAAGTGCTGCATGATCCTCCCATTTAAGTCCCATCAAGTCAGTAAATCATTGCTCACCCTGAGTACCAGCCTAGGCATTTACCCCTGAATAACTGGGAACAGGGCAGATGAACATGCTCGTGCTGCAAAGCTGTTTTCTTCCAGAAGACACCTTGGCTTTCCACCCTGGCAGCTCACCATGAGCAGTGGCAAGAGAGAAGGGACTTGACCAAACATTGGATCACATACCAGAGCCCCACACAGAGTGTACAGATGATGGGTTAAAGAGCAAAACACAATGATCAACACTACTGAAGTTGGACAGGAGCTTCTAATGACCCCCTTAGTGCTGACAGGCAGTATACTGAACCAAATGTGAGTAAAAAACCACTGGGTGAAAACAAATACAGGCATTTTAATTTTCCTACTTCCGGCCCATTATATAACTTCTAAAATAATGGTCTTTGAGAAGAGCATTCTCCAAACCACTTTTTCTTTCTATTTCATTATGAAGTGAATCTGTACTTGTGATTTTACATGGCTTGCTGAGATGATAAAATTGAAGAGTCACTGCTTCATCATAATGACTCACTATTGTAAAGGCAAACAGAAAGAAAATCAACAAGGGGGGGACACAAGTCTTTATTTTCACACAAAACAGATGTAGTGCTTTGCAAGGAAGAGGAACAACCAGGCAAGGCAGATTAATAATCTGGCAAGGACAGTAAAATTTTTCTCACCAATTTATAAACGTACAGACTCAAAGCCATGTCAGAAAAGATCTGTGAATTCAATACAGCTGTGATCATGCTTCACAGAGCTTTAAATAATGAAAACCTGCAGATATTACATTTCAAAGAGATCCATTGGTTTTACACTTACATATTGTTTTTTTCATTTCAGTTTATAGCAGCTTCAAGAAATTAAAAGTATAGATAAATAAATAAATATTTATGAATTTAAACA
Source organism: Machaerirhynchus nigripectus (assembly GCA_013397975.1). Lineage (NCBI taxonomy): Eukaryota > Metazoa > Chordata > Aves > Passeriformes > Dicruridae > Machaerirhynchus > Machaerirhynchus nigripectus. The sequence continues at coordinate 304,566 of VZRQ01000986.1, read as the reverse complement.
GATATGTCATGCCCATGATTTGAGTTATGCTCATAAATTGAGTTATACTGGTATTTAAAAGAAGCTGAGGTTTAAAATAAATTAGATTTCCAAAGGGAGCTGGTGAGTCTTGAGCGGGACTACATCTTGCACACCTTAGAAAATCCAAGCCCTCATAAGTATATATTAAACAAAAAAAAGTCTATTGGATTAGCATTTATTGAGTACTGAAAAAGATAAACAAAAACAGATTTGTACATGCTCTATATTTAAGCCGAATTATAACTATCTACCATGAAAAGCTTTAAAACAGTTTTTAAATCTTCTACAAATTTCAAATACCAAAGTCTAAGACCAGAAAATAAAGCATCTGGAAAAGCCTACTTGGATTGGTCACAATCTGTAAGTAAATGTATATACACATGAACAAATAATTAAGACATGCACAGATAAATACAACATAAAAGACGTGAAATTTAACATATATAGGTTTAATTTTCTTTTTCTGCATAGTTTAAACTGGAAGTTACAATGACTGTGGGCAAAATGAAGAAAAAGTCTTATCATTATATATTTTCTACCTCTTGAAATCCAAGATGCCATGTCTGAGAATGCTTTAAGTTTACAGACATATGTGAAGAGCACAAAGAGACTTTCACTTGGCTTATGTCTATTGAGAGAATGCAAAGGAAAATAAAAATAAGTATTACGAGTATATTACCTGTAAGTACTGGCAAAAGTGGTGGAATTAAATGAATAGAGTTAGAGGGAGTTTTCTGTTCCCCATGACATCAAATAAGACAATTGGAGGAGAAAGACAAATTTTGCATTTGAAATACTGAGCAGATGCTTTCAGAGTATGAGCCTTCTTGCACCATCTTTTTGGTTTTTTTGTTTTTTTCATTACTGAAGGGCTACAAATACAGTAAGAATGAAATAAATTTACTTGATTTTAATCAGGTGTTATCTTTCCTCATTAACCTCTGCCATGGTGCCCAACAAGGGTGGTTTTGAAGGATTTTTACCAGCGTGTAAAATTTTTCAGGATAAAGGTGCATTTTGAAACGTAGCATTTTGAAACAGAAGCTATAACTTGGCTGTCAGAGGAATGAGAGATCCAACCAGTATTTGTGATTTTACCACCTCATTAAACAGGGGATTCAGTTAAGATAAAGGATCCTCAAGTGGCTCTATACAAAACACAGGCAACCCTGCCTGACCCTTGGCCTGAAAGAGGGAAGACTCATCGCTCAAGGCTCCACTTCTTTCCAGTGACCTCCCAACAACCGCTCTGTCCTGAAATAATTTCTATCTCTTGCAATTTTGCGCTTTAGCTGTATTTGACATAAAATGCCAAGTACTGTGACTGAGATTTACTCATGCTTGCAAACATTGCTTTTATTTGCATTGACTGAATCCCCTTGGGCATCTCTTATTTTGTCTGTAACAAGACAAAGTATAGTCATAAATATTCATGCTGCTGAAAGGTATACCAAGAGGGAAAGTGCAGTGCATGAGACCCCAAACAGCCCCATCCATATTTTTCAATTACTTTTGGTTGCACCATGTCTTGGGTTGAAAAGATAATTCGATCTTTTGCTCCTTGGCTCCTGCCTAATGAGACTGCCAACAGGAGCGTGCCAGTGATGGTGATTTGCTTTAGCACGTGGACACTCGTCCAATGGAAATGCTGTGAAATCACCAGCACATTTTACATAAGCCCCTGAACAGTCATCAGCAAGTAGGAAAAGGATGCTGCGACATGATCAGTAAATAAGTAGGTGAAATTCTGTCTTGTCTGTAGAGATGTTGGAAGTGAAATCTGCTGCACAGCTTGCGGGTTTATATGAACAGTTTGCTAATTAGAGTTGTATAAAATGACAATTTTTCAAGAAAATTTCCACCCTTCATAGCATCCCAGTGTGAAATTTGGTATTTTTTTTAAACCCAACAAATGGGCTATTCTCATATTTTTAAAGAAGTTTCTACAGGCAATCCAATACCACTGCTCAATGCCGCAAATTTTTCAGTACCACCTCAACGTTTTTTGCTGCATAGATATTCACTGGTTTTTGGCACCCTTCAGCTGCTTCACTCCTCTCTCCCCTGCCTATTTCTGTTGCCCACCAGGATAATGCAAAAAAGTATCAGGAGAGCTCACACAAGCTCGCTGTCATTTTATAAGCTGCAAGTAATGACATTCGTTAAATGAACGCAATAAAACCTAAAAATACTGAAGTGGGTTCATTCTTTTTGAAAGCCTGGGTGTTTGCTGCTGCAAGAAAAAGATCCTTTTCAGTCACACCCTTTGGGCTGTTCATGTGCAGAGTTTGCTGTGGAAGTTAATTTTTTTTTAGAAATTCTTCTGGAAGATTTTAAAGAGGATGTTTCTGTCTTTGTTACCATCGCCCAGATGAAACCAGAAAGGTGCAAAAAAGCTGAGAAAGAACAGGAGCTCTATAAAATTCTTTAACACAATTCCTTTTCCACGACTCTGTTGATCTGTTAACTTTTCCCTATAGGGGCAGCCAGAGTAGGAGAGTCTCTTGATGAAGCATCTCTCGCCATAGGGTGAGCTGCCAAGGGTGGGTGTGGGATGAGAACTGGTTTTGACCTTTGGCCAGTCCCAAGATCAGGCCAGCCAGAGAAACTAATTGAGATAGAGCACACCGCTTTTGCCCAGTGTGCAAACCCTCCCTCTAAGTCAAGCTGTCCCTCTGTTGAAAGAGTGGAAAATAAAATGTTTTCAATTCTTCATACTTTTAGCTCTTTTTTTTAATTTATAAACTGCTTTTAAAAAATATGTATCCTGAATGGACTTTATGCCCAGTGAATTCGAGTGCTGGACTTCAACAGGAACTGGCCTGTGCTACCTACAAACACGTAGGTAGTAAAGACACGATCATCTGCGAGTGTGTGAATGTGTGCCAATTGATGTTTGCGTTATTGGTAGTGGTGGCAAGGGTCAAAATGAGTATTTCTAACTAGCTAGTGCTCCCCACTGCCAGGTTTTAACACACAGCCCTCTCAGACATGTTCTTTTTCTGTTTTAAGCATACAAATTGAACTGGGAGCTGCTCTGTATTCCCAGTCTTCTGTTTTGTTTTATTTTATTTTATTTTATTTTATTTTATTTTATTTTATTTTATTTTATATAAATAAAAGTGACCTACATTTGCTAGCTAGGTGGCAAACGGAGTGATTAAAAGGTCAGCTGTGCTCCTTGGGACAAGGAGGGGGAGATCCATGTAATTCAAGAAAACTTGAAAGGGGAGGAAGCAATGGCCTTTAGGGAAAAAGGGAATAAATCTCTTCAGGGCAAAACTGAAAGCTGAGAATATTCACAGGACTCTGCTACAATGCCTTCTCTTAAAGGAAAGACTGGTTCTCCATCTCCCTGGCCTCCAAAATTTCTTCTTTTTACAGTGAAATTAGGAAAGAATTCTGTATGACACATCAGGATTCTTGAAATAGTGGGGGGTGACAAGTCCTCTTCATTGCCCTTCCCTGTTTCCACGAGTCATAGGGGCCAGTGAAGATGCCTGAGGCACCAGGGATGGTGCTGCTGGCTGGGACTACCTGTGCTGCTGGTTCCAACCACAAGAACCAGTAAGGAATTGCCCAGCTCCTGCCACCACAGAGCAGCGATCACCAAATGCAGCCCACTGCCCTATAACAAACCCAGGACCTGCAGTAACCACCAAAAATCCAGCAGAAGGGAACAAAGCAGGAGTTAAGCTGTTCTAACTTCTGGGCTACAAGCAAATCTCCTGGATGGTTGCAGGAAGCAGAAATTGTGACAGAAAGAGGCAAAAAATGCCGCAAATTCCCTAGCCAACCAGCCTTGGAGAAATAAAGTTCCTTTTGATGCCCAGGACTAAATTTTTCAGCTCAGTTTTTGAGGAAGACAGCCTCAGAAATGCTTTCCAAGGACACCTCCATAAGCCCTGCTAAGGAGAGAGGGGTGAACTGAAGCCCATCCCTTGCTTCACAGCAGTGTGGTGATGGGATAGCCCATGCAGGGGACTGTGGAGCAGAGAGAGGATCATTTGGCTATTACCCTCAGGCCCTGTTTTCAGCACTCAGAGCGAAGACCAGGGACCTACTGTTGCAAACACCACAGAAATAAATAGTTCCCGACTCAAGGCATTTGCCATATGAGTAAAGACAACGTCTGGCAGGTGGCCGCTGACCACAGTGGCAGAGCTCACATGCTGGGGCACGGGGTGTCCTCCAGCTGCACAATTTGGAAATCCAAGGAATTTCTAAAGTAATGAATCACAGATTTCCACTAGAGTTTTGCCTGAGAAACTACAGGAGCTATTTCTTAATTAGAAATCTGTCCCTCTCATTGACTGCCAATTCAGTTACACAAGCCAGACACAGAAAATATTTCTTTCTTTTATTCTCTCTCAGTTTTCTCCCTATTTCTTAATCCTGTGAAAGAAAGGGACAAACATATCAAATGGGACTGCACTTTGGAACCTTTACGTACAGCAAACTCCTCAAGGTCATGGATTTTTTAAGGTTAAATATGTTGTGACAGCTGCAGGACAGGATCAAAGTGGTCTGCAGCCTCACTGGAATCCTCTCCCTCATGGGTTCCCCCTACCAGAGGGAGAGGTCCCCATCAGGCACATCCCCATGGCGCTGCTAGACATCCACCCTCCTTCTGCACCTACTGCCTTCCTCTCCATTAAATGCCTCTCTTCCCTCTGCCTCAGTCCCTTTTCCTAAATTATCTCACTCGCTATTTTTTAATCTGTACCTTCATTTGATGAGGAGCTGTCAGCTCTGCGCATTTCAATACCTCGGAGTGGCAGACTGAGTTTATGCAAACCTGTTTTCTGGCTCCCCACATGGCAGAGCTGCGTCTCTCCGGTGCCACGCTGCTGTCTGTGGTGGGGATGAGTAATTCTGCCACGGCGGGGGGGGCCACGGATGGGACCACAGGCGACACCTCCAGCACTGCGGGTCCAGGACGCTGGGATGCCGCGTATGGCTCCCAAGCTGTCGAGCACGCTCGCGCCCACACAGGGCTGGAGGTGATGACAGCGCCTGGTTCCTCGTGAGCAGCAACTTGCAGGTTGGACCACGGTGCCAAGAGCTCCTGTCGGAGCCACAGGGTCAGAGTTGAAACCCACAGGGATCGGGTCTGGGATTGTCACTTGAGCAGCAGAAGCTCCCGGGCAGACACGGTCAGCTGCAGACCCTGGGCCAGCACAGCACACCAGCTATATCCTACATACTTTTTATTGTGAAAGCTATTTTGAGCAGTGTTAGACAGGGATGCAAAACCTGGGCTTGTTCTCTCATGCAGGGATTAACTCTATTCTGAGGTACTTGACAGCAGCAAATTTTGACTTTTCCTTACCGACCCAGAGTGCTAAATTCCAGAGGACATGACACACCCCAAAGTCCCACCACCTTCAAAGGATACAGTGTGATCTTTCTGGATGTGACCAAGGACACAAATGGGATGGTCCTGTGAGTAAGTGATGAATCAAAAAAATAGTGACTCACGAATTTGGCTTTCCAATATTATGTCGTTAAGTGAAGCACAGACAAGGCAGATCACTTGCCACCCAAATCAATACAGGTTACACTTTCCAGGAGAAAAGCTATTGAGACTTGCTATTGAGAAAAGCTATTGAGATTGTGGGATCAGCCACAGGGTGGCTGTGGGGGGGGCACTGGCAGCACAGTGGCTGAGCAGGACAGTCATGAAGAGAACAGACCTTTAGCACGGCCCTGTTAAACCTGCCCTGGTCAATACACACCCAGGGCTCAATTTTCCTCTGTCCCTCACAGCTTAAGGTACTCAGTGCAAATAAACTGGCATCGGATGGTCTTCTCCTCATCTGCAGTGGTGAAATAAGGGATCAGAACCAGGGATTTCTCAGTCAGTACATCAATGTGTGGGCAATTTTTAGTGTAACCACGGGGATTATTTACAGCCTGGACATCATGACCCTTATCTTTTTCTATTCATTTCTGTGCAGCTACATCCTCTACAAGAAAAAAATAATCTTGCCATTATGACAGAACTCAAATCACCACGTGCAGTTTAATAAGATTAAAATAATTTTGACCAAACACGGGATGACAAACAAAGTTCTGTTTATGGCGAAATAGATGTAAAGCAGTTGTAGTGGTGATTTAGAATTGATTCGATCTAAGTGCATCTCAAAAAATTGTGAAATAGAATCTACCAGCTAAAACTAATGAGCACAAAACTACATTGATTTGGCCCAGGGTGGACAAATAGAACATCTGGCATATTTGGCACCGATGACACAGCTGGCATTGTTGGACCCGTTTCTGCAGAAGGTACAGATGCAGAAATGGGAGAATTGGTACAAACAGTGCAGATGGAACAGTTGGAACAGATGACAGTGGGCAGAGCTGGCGATGCTGGCACAGGTGTCATAACCTCAACAGCTGGCACAAGTTGTGACAATCCTGGGATTTCTTAGTGCAAGGCACATGTTCATTTTGGCTTTGGCTGCAGAGAGATAAGAGCATTTTATAATTAGTAAATGTGCCATTTAAAAAAGAACTTTTTTTCCATCCTTAAGGACATCCACCTCCAACTGTTACAGCCTGGAATGTGGAGCATTTCTGCAAATTATAATTTCCCAGAGAAAACCACAATTGATAAATACAGATTTAATATAAGGTAATTAGACATTTTTATTCTCATATAGATAATAATCATGAATAGGATTTCTTCATAAGAGGTTTGTTAAAAAACATGGTCAGATCTGTAGCCTGATCATGGAGATTAAAACAAGCTTTGTCTTAAAGCCAAGGCTTGTTTACCACCAAATTGGTGGGCTATATTTTCCAAAAGTGCAATGCTTCACAATGAAACGGAGTTTGACAGAAGCCACTGGGAAGAGCAGGGCGCCGGGTGAGCACCATGGAAATAGTTAATTCTTTGGCTGAAAAATGAACCATACTTAGGGCAAGAATGAAAAAATGGAGACGCCACAATATTGCCTATTCTTTAGCAATGCAGCTTTGTTAAACATTATTGAAAATACCACTGGTTAGAGTCTGATTGTTATCTGAGAAAGCAAATACCTTGCTCTCCCTCGAGCCTCTGCTCTGTGAGTAGCTGTAACAAGGCAGTATCCTTTGATTCCCGTGAAAAGATAAGCAACGAGATGAAGTTGCTTGCCAAGAATCTAAAACAGAAATTAATTCCTTCTTTTATTTCGGCTGTTAAATGCTATAGAGAGCAGGCAGGAAGTAAATTTTGCTGAACTCTGGGGCCTGATCCTGCAAAACCTTATTCACGGCTGTCTTCAGTAGCAATACAAGCCTGCAGTGGAAGGGCTTGGAGGATTCAGCTTCCCTTTTCAGAAGACTTACACCCTGCAGAGCTTACTTGTTGGATATATTTCTGAATGCACCTTTTATCATGCTGCTTGCACAAAACCAGTTTTCACCAACCTGATTTCACTGCACAAAGAGACCGTTGGTTGGTATTTTTAGTAAAGAGAATTTACAGGAAAGAGGATTTAAAAAAAAAAAAAAGGACAAGACCCAGGACACACCAATAAAAATACTGAATTGAAAAATATTTAACAGCTTGAAAACCCTCAAATGAGTACGTACTGTCACGGCTGGAGAGGTTTTTAGTACTCAGCCATTTTAAGCAATTCTTTGTCCTCTGTTTAGTCATGTGCTCCCCTACCTTGTGCTGTACAGTACAAAACCACTCGTTAGTCAGCCACACTTTATATCAAGTGATAACTACAATCTAAACCCTCATGAAACAAAAAAAGGAATAGTTTGGAGCAGAGGAACTTAAAGCTAGGTTGCTCAGCTGTAGTCCCAGCTATACCACAAGGAACGATGATATTAAAAGCAAGACCCAAATTTCCTGTCCCCCTATTTCAAGCACAGATAGCTATTGGTCCTAGCAGACTGCTACAAAACCCAGCCTATAAATGTTCATAAAATCAGGCGTAGGTCCTTTATATTGGCACAGCTGCAGTAAATTTTCTTTTCCAAGTTGCCAAGCTGATGAGCTGACCCTGGCAGCTTAAACCAGCTCTGTTTCCTTCAAGCCAAGTTCAAGTAACAGCCGTAGCTCTCCTGGTTTCCTGGACATGGCCATGCAGCCAGCACTCCCAGTTCCCATTGGGACCAGGAGCAACCCCCACAGCTGGTCACACAGACATCCCTTCAAAGCTGTCAGCCACCACTGCCTGGTAACCAGCTGTCAGCCACCACACCTGCAACCCAGGAATGGTGGACCTACAGCAGGAACCAACCTGAATGTTTGACATGAGGAAAGGGAGATGCGGATTTCACCTGGGCTGCTGCCTCACTGCTCACTGGGCTTCTCAAGAAGAAATAAACTTGGTTTCCTGTGTTTTGTGAGTGCTTTGCTCTCTGCCTTTTGTTTAATAGCTGCCTGCACACCCAGTGCTTCATAACCTACGAATGTCTCATGAAAACATTCCTTTCTAGCTTCTGGCTGCAAACTTTTACGATGTGCTTAAATCCCCCCTTCAAACAGTTGCTGCACACGCTTGCTCACTGCTGTCCCTGGAGAACTACTTCCAGGCTGTGATATCCCAGCTGAGGTGGCAACTGGAGGGGCAGCAGCTATTCCCCACTCTGTACACCAGCAGATACATCCTGAAGAAAATTTGTATTCACCTTGGGATGAGCTTCCTGCTCCTAGAAAGACCTACAGTAAAATGCAGTCATTTGTTCATGGAAAAAAGGTAATGATGGCTGTCTTTTTTCCCCTCTGCTTTGCATATGAAGTAGGTGTCCCTTCATGATACAGAAAGACCTTTTACTTTTGTAATAGGTGTTTCATTTTTATTTAGTCTATACACATTTAGGGTTTGAGCCCACCATGTTCTAAAGACACCAAAGCTTACTCATAAAATTAACTTCTATGCACCATTTTTATTCCATTTAAACCTTCAAAATAAAGTCACATGGGATTTAATTACTGTCTCTGACAGGTGCCACCTCTGTGCACACAGACCATATTTCACCCAACTCCCCAGAAAAGAAACTTGTTAATCATGGTCAAGATGCTGCTCAGTCATCACAGCTCAACGTTTTCTCTTGTCTCAACATTGCGCGATTGAGAATCAGCTCCCCAGAAAATATGAGTCATTACATCTTCTCCAAAGTCAACACAGCTCTGCTGATCACCTTACTGAGGCTCTAGCCCTGTATATTATGGAGGCAATATCTCCATGAAATTGATTTTGGAAGCAGAAGTGCAATTTTTCTAATATGATTAAAGCACATGCTGTTGTGACAGCATTTACAGGTTGGAAATTGAATTAGTAAATGGCCCTTTGTCTGCTTAGCATCATCCTTGATGGTTGCCTCCTTCACCCAGTCCAGATGCTGCCCACTGTGCCTGGCGTGCTCTCCCAGTACCATGTAAAGCTGGTTGTCGGGGTAGCAGTTTAGGATCAAGAAGTCTGCTTTACCACAGACTCCTTGTGTAACCGGGAGCAAGAGTTTTGTCTCTCTGTTACTCCTTGTATGTGAACCTGGGGAAACTTCCAGATTTCTCTGTCTGGTTGTGTATCCCAATCCACTTGGACAGAACACCAACAGCCACTCATCCTCTTGTCTTTGCTGCACCTCTGCAAAGCAGAAATCTGGGCATAGCAGCCACAAGGAACCATGGTGGGCCCTGGCCAAGTGGTTGACCTTGCTTGCCTCAACAGCCAGGGAGGCAGGCTTTCCAATCTATGAAAAATCCCATTCACAGATTTTATTAAACCACTGAAATAGCCCTGTGCCCCCACTGTCATCTTACTACTCCTATCTCTTCCCCAGACCTTTGCTACACTAAATCCAGCCCCTAGAATAAAACAGAGAAAGTGTTCATTTACCACCCGTAAAGTGCTCAGAGCCTGGGAGCCACTGCAGTCACCGTGACAGTCACTGACTGATCATTTATGATCAGAGTACCACTAGTTTTTGCTGCAATTCCGTACCTTACCTTGAATCGACTCCTATGTTAGTGGAGTTAATCCAACTTTCTAATTGATTTGTTACCCTGATTTCTCTTCACTGAAATGATGTGCACTCTTTCATATAGCAGAATAACTTCTTTGCTATATCAGAAATTTGTCTAATGTTTGGGGTTTTTTCTGCAGTATTTTATGTAGATCTTAAATTCATATCTGGCGCATGTTCTTGCAGCCTCTGATCCAAACTTCAGTTAGGTCAGTGGAAGTCTCTCCTTGGGCTCTGAATCAAGACATTTGCAACATTACCTGCTCCCCATGTCATTTCCCCAGGACTCATCAAGGTGTTTCAGTTGCGTGCTGGGGATCTTCTTGGGAGTCTGGAAAGAGGAAGGTGACTCACTTATCTTGGACCAACATTAATGCAGAGCATTTGCACTTTCATCCAGAGGTACGTCTGGATTCCTCCACGAAGAGTTTATGGAATTAAATAGTCAGGAATTAATAGCCTGTGCCCCAAAGCTCACTCTTCTGACCCACAGGGCAATTGTGCTTTTGCAGAAAATTCCCAAATTCTGGAGGTCCCTTGCAGACTGCTTTCTCATCCGGCTTCAAAGGGGAATCAGAGAGGTAGGTCTGCCTCCTTTTTCCTTGCCTGGTTAGGTCTAGTAGCAGAGCACCTGCACAAGTGTATAACCTGCAGCAGTGAGTTGCAGCACTGGAGTTAGCAGCACGCAAACGCCCAGGAAACAAATTCTGGTGCCTTTATACTGCGCAAATTTAATGCCATAATTTGCCTCAAAGTCTTCACTTGGTGATGTTTGCTGAGCAAAGTACTGTTCTTCTGCATGCTATCAGAATACAGCCCTAAGTGCTTTCCTGGACTAGGTCCCAATACCTGTACATTCGCCTTGGAAGATAAAATAAGTAATGATATATAGGGCTGGGTGAGAGTCATCTCATTACATTGTCTGCTTTTTCTTGGCTACTGCAGGTTTTCTGATGTGTTTGTGGCTGAGAGAGGACAAATGTCTCTGCGGGTTCTGTCTTTGGGATTTACTGGGCTTTGCACATTCAAGAAGCATACAGTATCTTTTCCAGACTAGACTGGACCTTCCTTTCCCAGCCAAATATGAAATTCCAGTGTTGGATCTATCCACGTAGCCAGAGGAACTGCATGTCCAGGCTCTTCAGAGGTTTAGCTATGTCGCTACAGCAGTTGTAATCACTTTGGGAAAGACATCCTCATTTTTGTCTCAGCTTTGGATCATCTTTGTCATCTTAAGCCTATGTGACCAGCCTCTACTTTCACTCTAGGTGGCCCTTTTCACTTGCAGCCAAAAAATACAAACTTATGAAGTTGCAAAGCCATCTGCAGCACACTCTCACTCTTTTCAGATACCAGGCACAGCTCTGTATTTCATCTCAGCTGATAAGCCTCAGCAGAGTTTGCACAGCCTCTCTTCCCTGGACCCTGAAGAACTTTCTCCAGTGAGAAAATACTCTTGCTGCTATAAATGGCAGTGCAGACCATGATAAAAACAGATGATGCTTGTTTTGTCTCACTGGAATATTCTTTTCTTCACTTTGTGGTACCCAGCACACCAGGATCTTGGATAAAGCACAATTTACTGAGATTTCTGGCACTGGTATCACTGAATTATGTTTAATTCAGCTCTTCAGCCACAAAACCTCAGTGCTGAAGCACTACACATCAGGCTTCTTTGCCTTCCAGTAGGTTTCTCTATTCTTTGTTGTTTCACCTGCAATGATCTGCTCCTTTAAAAGCAGCTGTTGTTAAGTAAATCCGTAAATTATTAGAATCATCCCCTTGTGGCATTTTGGTAGCCATCCTGCAGCAGAGTTGCTTTTTACTTATGTTTTCAGGTGTTCATGCACTTTAAAGCAATTCTAGCTTAAAAGTGGGGTCCTGATTCCAGGTCACATATTTCTGCAACGTGTGTGTCACAGTTACTATTAACAATACTAATTGCCATAGTTAAAGAATGCTGCTGAAGGGGAAATGAGTTCCACACTCTGTCAGTATTAGAAAATGGTACCACTTGTTTCCTGTAGATGTGATGATTTTGTAACCAGCATAAAATGATAAATTTCCTGGAAGGCAGAGGCTAAAAAAAAAATCTGTGGGGCCCTGAGGTGATCTCAAATCTGACAGGAGAGTCTAGGGGGAAGCCTTCCCTGCTCTGAGAGAAAACAGCTGGAAATCATCCCTGTTTTGAGGGAGGGAGAGGACAAGAGGCAGAGAGAGAGAAAAAGGAAAGAGGAAATAGAAAGGAAGAGGACAGTAAAAGTGAAAGGGGAGAACCAGAAAAAGCAGCTAGCTAACAAAAAATGTGTTTTACACCAGTTCTTGCAGGGTTACCCTTTGAAGCAGTGAGACTGACCAGTCAAGGGGACAGCTATCTACTTCACAGGACCGTGACCCAGAAGCTGGCAGCTTAAGAAACCAGAGGTTAAAGGGAAGCACGCATTTGGATAAGAAGGAGAGGGAACAGCTGTCTCCTACGTGGGAGGCTATCAGCACATAAAAATGTTTGGTTAAGGAGCACGACACCCGCACCTGGCAGGGGCAGATCCTCCTAATCCCTGCCAGCAGCTGGCCGTCCGCATCGCCCCGGCCTCAGGGATGCCTTGCTGCGGTCAGGGCTTCCTGTTGCTGCTGACCGGGAAATTTAAAAGGCATTTGTGACCCTTCCAATGGGCCCATGGAAAAATTTGCCCCTGCAGTCTGAGGCCCTGCAAACTTTCCCTTGTCCAGCTGAGCTATTCCAACCAGCTTTCACTATGAGCGGAGACTGTATGGTTTGGTTTTGTCATACCTTTTGGTAATTATGTAAATAGACCATCTAGTTTACTTCTGTCATAGCCACCCACTAGTCAGTGTGTGTGCCAGTCTTGGAGATACAATTCATGAGACTGGAAGGACAAGGCTGCAGTCATCATGCAAGTGTCTCATTCTCCCAGTCATGCCTGTGGTGCATCAATTGCTTGTGGTGCAGGACATACACTTGCATCCACTGCCTTGGCAGCAGTCTTGATTTGCACCACCATAAGGCAAGACCCACTGAATTTACATGAAAAAATATATAACCATGTGATTTTATATCTTCAGATACCTTATCAGCCAAACTTTCTACGTTCTTATATACTTAGACACCAGGAGGCAAGGATTGCACCAAAGAGGCAGTTGGCATTAAATAACACTTGTGCTCTCCTATCATCCCTGCCGGCTTTCACAGAATGGGAGCTTTCTTCCCAGCTTCTGCAGGTGATCACATCCACTGCTGTACCTTGGCTCTCTGTTCAGCAAACCTGACAAAAATCTGTGTGCTGATCCCAGATTTTCTTTGCAGTCTGTGTCTATTCCACAGATACACACTCAGGATCTCCAGAGCCCTCATCGAGTTTATGTAATGCTTTCCTTCATCACACACTGAAACCACAAAAAATGTCTCCTGGGAGACATCTGCCCTTGTGGAGGAAAATGTCAATGAGATTTCATAGAAAAAAGAAAGGGTCTTCTCTGAACCAGCTGAGGTATCCAGAGCAGTCACACCCCAGGTATCAGCAAAAAAAACAACAAAAAAAACCAAACTAGTGTCTGCACAGTTTCTGTTACTTGTAATATATAAGAAGAAACATTATCAAACTTTAACCTTTTTTAGACCTGGTTGAGCTCAGAGTGTAGTAAGTAGCTAGAGAAAAGCTCAGCAAGTCCGATATGGTTGTTACCGAAGAAAAGCCAGTACAGAACCCCATGAATTGTCGAGGCAATTCTGTATCCACAACCAGTGCCATCATGCTGGCAGGCAAGTTTTTATTAGGCTGTCACATCTACGTCAGTTCAGAAGTGGTGTCAGATATTGCCACAACAAACTCTCTTGTTATAAAAAATTGGGGTGCATATTTTTATAACATTAATATATAATACATTAAATGGTTGGAATTCATACCATTTGGCACTCAGTATAAGAGTCTTGTTTTGGCTGATATATACAGCATATTGGGAGAGGAGGAAATTTGCTTTCTCTGCAAACATGATGACTTTCCACAAATCAGAATTCTTCCCCTCCTGTTGAATATTGCGGGGGCTTTTCACAATTGAGCGGAACGAATTTAGGGCTGTAAGTAATTGAGAGTTGGCTGCTTACATACAGGAAAAAAGGAAGACAAACAAAATGTCACAGTGATTATTTTTATCTCTGTAAAGTGTGTGAAATTAATTTATGAAAGCAACATTTTTGCCCTATTGAAAGTATACGTACACAAGTTAGAAGTCTGGGTGGTTCTCTCCAGGCTACCAGGAAAGAAAAACATCTACTGTATATCTGCCCTTTAATCTAGCAGATCTTTATTTGCAGATCTGGCTGAGCATCATGTTTCTGTATCTGTGCTTCTGCCAAGTGTAGAACCAGATTTAGTTCTTAGATATACTGGTTCAAAGCTGGAGGAATCTCACTGGCTTCAGCACTCACTGATGAAAAAGAAGAGGAGCAGAGAAGTGGGCATCCTCTCCTGCCCCAACCTTTTCTGCCAGTAGGGATGCCCCTGTCTACGTGGAGTTTTACTACTTAGGTATTATTTATTTGAGGAATTATTAGGTATTCTGTCTGTGGTTGGACAGATGGGAAGAAATGAGGTAATGCTCCCAGGAGCTGAACCCTGTCACCTCAAACTGGGGCTCATCCCTGGTGCAAGGCGGTTCACTTTACTTAGTCACTCCAATAAAGCTGTGAAAGCAGAGTTGTTGCTCAACACCACGTCAGCCCTGCATGCTACCAGTCATTGTTAAACCATCCTAGCCAAGGTCAGTAGGAAGACCTGAAATCCAGGGGTCAAACAAAGTAGAACAAACCTAAGTGGAAGAAGTCAGTCTATATGAGATTGGTTTATGCAAAGGTAAATTGATATTTGTTTTACAGGTAAGGAAGTGTTATCAAAGCCAGTTTTCACAGCATGAAATCCAGAAAAGGCCACAATGGACAACAGTGAGGAGGCAAGGAAGCTGCCTGTTGGGAATGCTGAGGTTCCTTCTACCTTCCTTGGAGACTGCCCCAAGGTGCTGCTGTTTTAAGCAAAAAAAAAGGGATTGCCCTTATATCCTCCAGGGAATAATGTAGACTTTTAAGGTCAAACAGAAGCAGAACTGTTAGGGGAGAGATTTTAGTTTGGCTGTTTAAATGGCAGATTCTCTAACACAAGGAATAGGTGGGAGAAGGGGTTACATTTTTAGATGACACTCAAGAAGTTCAGCTCACAGAGAATACAAGATGTGCTCCTCTTGGGAAGAAAAACTAAATTACAGTGCAGCATTATACCCCTCTTCTTCCTCTTTCCCCCATCCCATCTGCTCCTCAGCTTTGCTTGATTATTTTCTTTTGTCCTTAAAATTTCCTGTGGTTACTCATCTTTCTCTAGACTTATATGGTTCTTCAACCTTTCCTTGACACACAAAAAGGTTTTTTTTAATTACTCCTACCCTGCCCCAAACGCTGTCAGCTACTCCTTCACATCACTTACGAAGGAGTGCTCCAAACTCTGTAGAAACCCCAGTGTACCTTTTGATTCATTGGTACAGTTGGTGGTGGCTCTAATATTTTTTAGCTGATGGGGAACCTTAGCAGAAGCTCTTGTAATAGACAGGTATTTGTGTGTGTACATACATTACCAAAAGTTTAAGAGAGCAATGTCATTAAAAACAAGAATGACATGGAGTATTCATTATCAGTGTCACACTATCAAGGTAAGAATAATAACTGTTGTATGATGGAAAATAGAACAACTGAACACTATTTTTTAAAGGGTCGTGTTGCATTCTCCTGACTGCTGCTTTTCAGGGTTGTCCTGTCGCTGTGAGCTCAAGGATAGCCAGGGAAGCCTCCACTGAGGGCCACTGCGTAGGTACCCTGTGTCTCCTCTGCCATGGTGTATGGCCTTTCCTGTTGTGTCACCATGCTGGGCTTGGCTCTGGCAGGGCCAACATCCGGCCTTTGCGCATAAGGAAAACAAGGCTCAGAAAGGTTTCACGAAAGGCTGTGAAATTCTGGTAGGCATGGACCAATTGTCTCCATGGTAAGAGCACAGATACTTCTCTGTTTAAAAAGTGGGGTTAGGAGCATAAATTGGGCCAAAAAGTAGCATCAGCTGCAGGCAAGGAAAGGAATTATTTGTCACCAACGTGCTAGGGAGCAGTCTTAATACCTTCCAAGATCCATGACCTTCAATTTCAAGCAGTTAGAAACTCAGAGAGATGGGGATGGGGATGGAGTGGGGACCATTTAAGAACTGCTAAGCCTGCATAATCTAGGTGGCAAAACCACATTGCTTACACAGCGACCTTCAGATCCCCTCCCTCCTTCCAGTTAGTGCTCCCTCTGTGAACAACTCCACTGAGACCAATTAAGTGACCACGCTCTTATTCCCAGTGATTCAGGGTACCACGAAACCAGCACACCAGGAGGTCAGAATTACCTTTTATTCATTCCTGTATCAGAATGCTTTCTTGCCCTTAACATTTTAAGAAAGCATGAGGGCAGCTTTACAAGAGTACTGTATATCTTTCAGGGCTGCTGTTCAGAGAATCTGTACCAGTATTGTCACTGATTTGCACCCCAAGTTTGGTTATATTTCCTAAACCTTTTCCATGCTCATTCCACCACTGGTAAAGTCAAATCACCAATACTGGGCCATCTGCTCTATCTATAGGCAAAAGATGCAATAAACACATGAAGGCTGTAACGTAAATCCAAGTCCTCATGTGAAAGCTCTGTAAATATTAATTATTACTGCCTTAAAAGATTAACGAAAGAAATGTAATCCAAATGCTAACAGGGTCAAATCTGTCAAGGTGTGGAGATTATGCAAAATTTCCTGAGATTTTCTAAATATGGCTAAAATTGGAGCTTCAGTTTGCTGTCTTAATTAACAAGCCTATTGAGCACTATTATATAGGAAGGCCTTGCCAGGAACAACCACCAGTTATGGAAGGGCATGTTACTTCAGGGAATCAGATGAGGAAGTTGGGTACTCTGGAAGCACTCCTGCATGTCATGGCATTTGATCAAAGCAGGTTGTAAATGCTCTGCTTCATCAAATGATAGCTTCAACAGAAAGGAATCAACACAGCCGGAGAGACAACCAGTATAGATTTCTCTATTAGTTATTTCTTATATATATATATANAATGATAGCTTCAACAGAAAGGAATCAACACAGCCGGAGAGACAACCAGTACAGATTTCTCTATTAGTTATTTCTTATATATATATATATATATACACATATATACATATATGTGTATATATATATATGATTTCTTTCATGTTTATTCTTAAAAGCAAAGGGTCAAGAAAGACTTTTAAATGAAATAGACTTGGTGGTTTGGTTTCTGAGCCATAATTTAGATTTTGGCTACTTGTTTTCCGAGAGTATCAGTGACTTAACTCTTCGCCCTCCCTTCTTTCAACCAGAGGTATCTCCAGAAGTTACCAGGAGAGAAGATGCTCCTTAAATAAGGTAACCTATTTTTAACAACATTTCCAAATATAACACCCCTATTGTCTTAATTATGCTACCAGAGTGGCCAATTTGGAATGGGTTGAAAAAGCTTTTGGAGCTTTCCCATGCCAGATTCTCTGCCTTGAGCATGGAACAAGTTTAATTTGCCAATTATAACCGAGGGCTTATCCAGACACCATGCCCCTTCCAGCCAGAATGGATACAATGTCACAGTTTCGATGGGCATGACCTCATCTTGGCTGATGCCACACGTTTCTTCCAAGGTGAACCTTTACATTCCTGAATGTGAGCAGTGTGTAAACTAGTTAATGCCAATGACATGGAAGTTCTATCAGGGGAAATGTATCAATGTAATAATTATGAGTCATCTCATTCTTAATAACTGAAGCTGAAATATTGTACTCACACAGACAAGGTGAACCTATGCATGATTTTGCGTTGCTTGGTTCAATTGGAGCTTTTTCACACAAAAAGTGTAGCTTAATTTACCCCTCATGGGTCTTGGAAGCAACCAGCAAGGACTGGTGATACTTCCGACCCTCTGCAAGGTGAATGTGTGGCTGTCATCTCCCCACTTTGGCAAGCTCAACTTCAGATGAGGCACCCAGTTTCCACAAAGGGAAGGTTAGTTCCCTTCTGGGAACAGTAGGGAAGTTAGGGCTTACCTCAATACAAGCAAATTATCACCATTATTAAGACCTCTCTCAAAATAAGTTGAAGAGTTTTGCCCATAGGTAATAATCCTACTAGAGGCACTTAGAAATGTTCATCATCACTGAAAGTACATTTAACTGAAACACTGAATGGTTTTTGTTGTAGAAAATGAAGACTATTTTATCAAAGCTACTACAGAATATATGCAATGTAAGAAGGGGGTGGGGGGGGGGGCTGCTTTTTTTGTTTGGTTGGGATTTTTTAAGTGATGTTTGTCTACCTACAGTGGCAACTATGTCCTTTGCAATACATAATGTAATGTGCTGCTGTTGGAGGCTTGGTACTTCAGTTATTTTAGGGCAGTTATGTCAGAATGAAAGGGAAAAAACCCGCCTCAGTGCTTTACATTTAAAAACTACTGGCGTGACATGTGCTAATTCATTAAAAAAAATCTCATTCATCAAAACAATTCATTTTTTGTTTGAACAGGCTGAATAAACAATTTCTTACTGATTTAATCCTGGCAGCCTTTCTAGTGACAAGTGGCTCCAGTTCATGTACAAGCACCACAGTGTCCTTAAGTATCAAGAACAAATTGGGTACATAAAGGACATTTAGTGATCACCTCTGCATGACTGCCCAGCATTCCCACTCGCCTTTTTCTCCCCCTCTTTTAATTATTTTTCTATTGTAGCAAATGCCATTAAAATCTTGAGTTTATCAGAACATTCTGAGAAACATCTGGGTTGGATCCTTTCTTTTCTTTCTCCTGCCAATGATGGGCTGACATGGCACGAAATGTTGTCCTGAATCAGCACTAGATTGTGTACTTTCAAAAAAGGTCACAGAATAGTGCTGGAACAGTGAACAGCCGCATGGAAATGTGCTTACTGTAGAGCTCATTCTTGTGAAAACAGAGAAAAGTTACAATATTTTCAATTCTTTGAAATGTATACTTTCATTTTGATTATTATCTCCTTTTTCAATCAGACAGTAAGCATAAAGGCAAAATCTTTGTGTCATGATGAAGAAAATGTGCTAATATCTAACAGCTACATAAATGTGTGACCAAAAAATTAAATATATTAAAAATAGATCAACAACTGGTTCACTTGCCCTGAATTGATCAGGGAATTAGACTAGGGAATCAGGGATGATGGTTGTAGATGCTTTCTGACTCAAATATTCTATTCTATTCTATTCTATTCTATTCTATTCTATTCTATTCTATTCTATTCTGTTACAAGTCAGTCAATTCTTCTGTGAGTCAGGTCCAGTCAATTCTTCTGTGAGTCAGGTCCAGTCAATCTGAGATGAACCTTCTCTCACACTCAGTGTCTATGCACTCTGAACTTCGGAATGAGTCCCTTGGTTCAGCACTATTTGGCTGCTCTCCACAGCATCTTTTAGGATAGCTCTGCCTTTAAACTGCTAGGAAAAAATGGCACCCTCTTGTACTCGAGTTCTGTTTCTTTTGCTGATATAGTTGTGCTACCATTTTAGCAATGAACATATTTTTTCCTGGTTTTTGTAGGATCGAGTTCTGAAGAGTGACAGCTTTCATGAACCCAGGTGGTTTTCCCTTTTGTGCACCAGCCATACCACCACTAACCCTCAAACTCTACATGTGATGCCCAGTTCTGACTATGAAATACACACAGCCTGTTCCACAGTGACTGGAAGCCAACACAGGGAGAAGCAAGGAGATTTGGTCTGCCTGACTGGTGGTATCCACAAAGACATGGGAGCCAGAAGAGGCCAAAATAGAAAGTCAGCTTATTTCATCTAGTGAGAGGCAGGGAAAAAGATGATCTCTTCTTTCATATTCTAGTCTATTTTTCAGACTACTAACAACATAATCATCTTTCTTTTTAGTCTTATTAGGTATGCTTTACCAGTATGGATGAACAGAAGCATTTTTTATATCCATCTAGTAGTCAGGTTTCATCAGAAGACTCCATGTAGCAGCTTATGAGGACAATAAAGGGGAGAAATGTAAACCTCTCAGTGGCACCCAGCACTTAATGTTCCCCTCAAAGACTAGGAATGGGGACTTTGCCAACTAGAAATGTATCTGCTTAAAGGCGGGTTGCCAACAACTGCAAAAATTAGCTTACAATTTCAAGATTTCAAATCATTTCCTTTCAAAATCATGTGCAAAAGTAGTATTTTTTTCTAAACCTTCCCCATGTCGCCTTGCTACACTTCACATAAAAAAACTACATGACCTTGAGCTGAGCAGTTAGTACTCATATTAGTCAGTACTTCCAACCATAATTTGCATCTTTGTGAAGAAGTCCCACCCTCTTTAAATGGAACAAATTGAAAAACTAAGTAACAAAATAACCCAAACCTTTGAAAAAACTCAGCTCTGCCACTCCTGGGCATACTGTAAGCTTAGATCTCCTCCTCTTCTCCTCTTCCAAGCGCACACAAGGAAAGAAGGGATCCGGTGGTTACTGAATGATTTACATAAAATCAAATCACACATGAGAATTTCCAGAGACTTTTAGTTGCATATGTTCCAGTGAAAACCCCTGCAGGTTTTTTTGGGGGGTTGGCTGATTGGTTTTTCCATGAAAGTCCTTTAAAGCCGGTGGTTTGAGCCACTTTTATTTTTTTAATTAAAGCCTAATGATGGTGGAAGGCTGGGAGGACTCTGCCAGCCTGATAAAAGTAGTGTGGATGAGTCTGTCTGGAAGACACTCATCGCAGCATACAAAGTGCGTGGGCTGGGCACACACAGGGAGGTTGTTGCTGCTATGTGAACATTAATCTCACGTGGGGAAAAACCCCGGGACTCATTTTGACCTCACAGTCTTCAGCGGCCTCCAAGCAGGAATGTAGCCAGGGGAGAACAGAACAGCAAAGTGGCTAAGGCAGAGGGGGGAATGGAGCCAAGCAGTCCAAGTTCGTGCACCCAGGAAGGAAACACACAAGCTTCAGATCTCATACCTTGCAGATTCATGGCACAAAACCATATTTTCAGGGAATATTAATGAAGGGCTGGCTGCAGCGCTTTAAACTCTTGAGAAAAGCAAATGTTAGGAGAGAGGTTTGATCAGTCTGCCTCCAAACACTGCTGTCTTTAGTGTCCCCAGCAAGAGGATGAACACGTTACACCTTGCAGAGGATCTGCAAGCAGAAGGTAAGCAAGGTTTTGGAGTATTGTTTTCATCAAGTATTAAAAAGACATTTATAATGCATCCAGAGTGCTTCTACCATTTCAGAATTGAAAAGTGTCTCCCTCAATTGGGTAGGATAAGGTTCACATTCCTGTTTCCCCACCTTTTTCCTCTCTGGCTTTCCTCTTCAGAGCAAGATCAGTTCCTTCTTACCTCACTGAAAGCCAGTTTTGCACACATTTCTTCTTCCTGTTTGCATCTTTTTGTCCTCCTCTTCTTTTACTCTCAAGCTTTCCCTTCAGCTCCAGCTTGCTTCCTGTCCCGCATCACCTTCCCCCATCTGCCACATCCTCCACACAGTCCCCAGCTCCTTCTGCTGCTGCGGGACCAAGCAGTGCCGGAAAATGTCCTCCTCTGCCTTGGGAGGAAGTGGCAGGTTTAGGACGGCTAGTGAGCCCTGGAGAAATTTACAGCAGCAACTCCTGCATGCCTGCCTGTGGGTGCAGAGAGACCCAGCACCATAAATCTGTACTCCCTCTGGATTTGGAAGATTTTTTTAGTGTAATCTTGGGAGAAATTATTTGCTTAGAAAACATCTGTTGCCATAAAATATCAGAATAGAGCAGGAAAAAGGGAAGCTCCTCACCTCAAATTGTGTCGCTTTAAAAGCCACCACTCCCAGTTTTTGCAGTAAAACAAAGAAAGTCTTGTTGGGGCAGTGGGCACCACTTCCCCTGCAGCTGGTGTTGGAGGTGGAATAGTTTTCCTTGCCAGTTGTGGGCTACTTCACAGATGTCCTTTTGTTCCCCTTTCACACTAGCCACAATTTCCTCTTAAACTTTAATCCTCTCTCCATTTCTAATGTATGCAAATATATGCCAAAAATCAAGTCAGGGTTACAAGACAGAGCAAGTTATTGGGGTGGGGGTGGGAGGGAGGGAGACGAGGAGGCAGTGGAATTTCTTTGTTAGTATAAATGTTTCAAGGATCAAAATAGTTTAGAAAAATATCTGAAAGCAAAGAGTGAAGTGTCTTTATTACCCATGTTAACCTGTGGGAAAAGGGAACAGCTGAATTTTCTATTCTGCACAGTTTACATGAAAAGGGCTCGCAGAGCAAGGAAGAAAATGTCTGCTTGTCCTGCCCATATGCCAGGTTTCAGCCAATGTGCTGATAAAGGAGACACTTTCCCTCTCCTGGGATTACTCAGGATTCCCATTTTGGCTTCTCCTAGGTCCAGGCCAGCAGCAAGCTGCAATTCCCACGGCTGCTCAAGTTCCATGAGCAACTGCTTGGAGGACTAGTTCTCAAAATAAGCAGATACACATGATCATCTCCAGCAACAGATGAAGATCACAGAGAAATGCCTGAAACATAAGCCAAAAAAAAAAAAAAATCCAAAGTCAATTAAAAAAAAAACCCAAAAAACAACCAACCAACAAACAAACGAAAGATAGAAGCGTTAATTGGCACTTAAGTGGGAAAATCTCTTTCTGGAGGCATGTTCAAGGGTCAGGCCAGTGATGGGGAAGCAGGTCAGGAGAAGAGGAGCTGGTTCCATTGCTGACTGCCATTACTCCAGCTAGCTCACGTGCCTTCTCATTTCTCAGCATGTAAAAAAGGCTTTGGATGCTGGAAACTGTGAATTACTTGAAGATTAAAAAAATTAGAAAATATTAATTTTTTCAGCCATGAGAGAAAGTTTATATTGGGTGCCTACAACATTTATTTTTCCACCTTCTGAATGGAAACTGTTTCCTAATGCCCCAAACTCACTGCCACCATAAGTGGGTACAAAGCAGCTGCATTCCATGAATTTCTGTCCTCTCATCTTTGTGTAGTGTCAGTTTTCCTCACAAAACAGAAAACTAAAATAACTGCTGAGATTTGAGCTCTTGGAAAGGAAGCTTACTGCGCAGTTCATATGCGTCTGCTCTGTTCTTTGTCTCCTCATTTCCTTTTAATGACACCTACTTCTCTCTGTCCTCCACACCTCCCTCTAACCTCCTTCTGTTCAACATCCTCATCTCCACTTCTGCCATCAATCATGCTCTACTGTCTACCAGTCTTTCTCTTTGCCTCAGTCCCCTAAGTCCTCCACATTTGTGAATATCATGTCAAAAAGAAGCCAAAAAACAAACCAGTGCCACCTAACTTGTAATTTTGAAAACCTCAGTAGTAACTTCTTCATAGAAAGGAATATTTCAGTCATGGGAATGTTGAGTTCTACTAGAAAATAGGGGAAAAGAGGGGGAGATGAAAAGCGTGGTTTAAATGGTTGTTTGTTGGCTCAAACTGAAAAACACACTAGGAGATCTTGCTGAGTTCTTTGTGCAGAGCTCAGACAGGAGTTTTCTTTATGAAGTGGTGCATACCTTTATGGAGAAATGCAAACAAGCCACTGTGCTGTTGGGGTCTCACTGTCTGCAAGTGTCCCCCTCTAATTCTATCACATGTAGATCTGCTATGGTCCCCTTCTGTTCCTCTCCTGTTACTCCCTCAGGCTGTCAAGGCTGGAGCACAAACACCCACTGCCAGAAGTTTGGGAGCACTGGTTTGGGCTCCATGGGCTGACACAGCAGCTGTCTCTGGCATGGGATCATCTGACATTTAAAGGGCTGTGGGCCTCAGGCACTGAGTGCATGTTCTTGCTGGCCAGAGGAAACCTGAAGCCTGCTGGCCAGGGAGTATCTTACTAATCTCCTTTTAACAAATTTATGGATAGCCATCTCATGAAGGTTTTCACTAGATTAATGTATTAACTTGAGAAGCTATCCGTTTTAATGCAAGAATCTCGATTACATTAAGATTTTTAGGTAGGGGCATCAGATGATATCTGAATGACTCAGCATCTTTTAACATAGTCATTCATCACGAATGCCTCAATGACATAACTGGTTCTATCATTTCTCCTATTCAGAAACGGAGAATTAAGTGTGGAAGGTTAAACTGGTTGCCTGATTTAATCACTCACAGGAAGTTTCTGACAGGGCCTGAAGTAAGAGACAGCTCTCTGAATTGCTATGTCTCCTCTTTCATGAAGCCATTCTCATTACTTAGACAAAAGGCACAGCCAAACTTCCTGGATGCAAAACTAAAATGATACTTTTTTTAAAAAGTACTGAGATGAAGAGTGTTTCAGATAATGATAACAAAGGGGAAAGGGTCTTAGCCTAACTGTGAGTTCCATTTTTGGGGTAAAAACTGCCATAAATGAAGAAAAATAAGAACAAGACTGATAATCTTTTTCAAGTGGGTGTCTGTTGTGTCTGTAGGTATCGATGTGCTGGTATGTAAGACCTCTCCAATATCACACACTGTAACTTCTGATTTTGGGTCACTCACTCGTTCTGAGTGACCTGAGCTTGTAAGAAGATATTTTTTTGGTAGACCAGGGTAGAAAGACAGGCAGGGTTATTGTTTTGGGCGTTCCTGACTCCTGCTTTGATGTTCCCCTAACGTCATTATGGGCTAATGCCTTTCAGAACAATTGTGGTCTTGTGAAAATCATCCTTGCTCTATTTGGGAAGGAAAATCATGTATCTAAGGCTTCCATAAAGAAGCCTATATGTGAGTTCACTGAAGGCTTGGTACCTGGTGAGGTCCACCTTGAGTTATATTTGCATATAGAGGCCACACATAAAGCCAAGACTCAGCAAAAAAATACTTTCATCTTGCAACTCACTCCTGGCAAACTTCAAACTCTTGAGTGAGATTTCTGATGCTGGTACAAAAAACTCATGAGCCCAGTTCTTTGTTGGAAGACCAACTCCAGAGCCCTGCCCAAACCCCAGTAAGCACCTCTGAAGAAACAAAGGTGGTGGAATAGATCTTGATGCTATTCTTGAAGGGCAGATGAGCAATTTCTAAGGTAGCTGTTGCATGAAGTTTAAGATCAGTTACCTGCATCCATTAGTGGCACTCCTTGTTAGCCATGGATATGTTCTGCAGTTCAGAGAGAAGTTACTACAGATGGACTTATACATAAACATGGAGCAAGGTACAGAGTTCAAACTATAGGCACAGTATACATGCATGCCTGCTGTTCCAAAAGTTCTGTCACTTGACCCACACAGAATATTTTTAAACTTTAGATTTTGGCTGATAAGTATTTCAATTTTGGTTTTTTGCTGAGAGAACCTCTTTTTTTATTTTATTTTTCAGCAGGAAGGCAAATCATCTTTGAATACTGCCAAATATAACAAACATCTACAGATGGGTTGGTCTGCAGCTGGAGGCTTTAACTTCGTAGTATTTATTTGAAATATCAAAGCCAGCAGAGCAAGGCTAAAACATAGTGGGCACAATTCACAGTGTTTTGGCTCTTGAGCAAATAGCAGTTGAACTTAGAGGTTGGGTTTTTTTCTTGCTGAAATGGAATTTATGCAGATGTGCTTTGCACTAAATTCATTAACAATTACATCCTGGTGCGGTTTTCACATTTTTGTAAGGGATCTGCATAAGCACTAATTAGATCTAAAACAATGTTACTGTGCAAATTACAGTGCTGATTGTTCAAGTCGCCTTACATTCTGCATCTGCTTTGCGACGATGATAACATAGGTGCATGCAGTACAAATGCCAGCTTTTTACATTTAGTAGGACTATTTATTTAAAAGACGGCATTGAACAGATAATGCTGCAGTTTAAATATCTCAGAGATGCTTTTAGGTAATATTGTAAAGTAAAATAAATACTAATGCTAATAAGTTGCATAAACTAATTGCCATTTCATTAGTCAAGAGTGATCTTCTCTGAGGCACATCCACATTCCATTTGGCAACAAGTACCAACTGGGTATAGCTAAATGAAAGCAGTGCTTTGCAAAGACTGCATTCGTACTTGAATGAGGGGAGGACAAGAGCGAACATCTCAGTTCTACTGCTTCAAACCACGGGAAGGAAATCTCTGACTCGCTTATTCAAAAAAAACCCAAGATAACACATGGTCACTGAAAGTTGACATGAAAGGTCACTAGGAATGCAATCTATTTTCAAGGAAACTCTAGCACTTCAGTATGTTGGTCCCCACTCCACCTGTAAAGCCCCCAAGTGTGATAAGGAGGCATTAAGCTTTAAAGCCACTTTAAAGACAAAACTTTAAATTCAGTCTTTGTGCTGCTCTCTTTACTAACTTTAGTGCAAGTTGAAAAAAACTGTATGATAGGATGGGGTTCAAGGTGTCATGATGACATTCACATATGCAATGAATGTGATACTGTCCAGCCAAAATCACTTTCAGGAGGAGTCATCCAGGGTTGTCATCATTGGAAGGGGCTGCTCAGGAAAGTGGTCAGATCACCATCCCTGGAGGTATTTAAAAGATTTGTAGCTGTGGCACTTAGGGACATGGTTTAGTGGTGGAGCTGGCAGTGCTGGGTTAATGTTTGGTCTCATTGATCTTAAGGGTCTTTTTCCAATCTCAGTGGTTCTGTGATTCTGTCATAAAGATCTTGCCTCCCAACCAGCTATATCTTCACTGAAAGTACTGACCAAGCAAACAGACATGCCAGCAGTGCCCCAGTATGCCTGTCTCCCCCAGCCTTCCTTGCAGGTGGAAGCAGTGCCATAAGACCAGCGCATATGTGTGAACTCAAAGACACTGTACTCACATTCATTGCCTTAATCATAATCTTCTGTAAGAGCAGGAGCTCTTCCCTGATCAATTAAAGCCTCTGGGAGGGGCAGGGTGATCTGCACAAAATTTCCCAGTCCATGTCCTGTACAGAAGATGCCAGGAAGAAGCCATGGTTTAGGAGAAGCAAGGGTTTCCCGTTACAGCTACTAGAGCATGAAGGATGTCCCTTCTCTCCAGGTTTTCTGCAGCTCTGATGGGAAAATAGGGTGAAGTGAACAACATGAGGGTTTACCTTTTACGGTAAATACTGGAGGGATGTCAGCAGTCAAAGAGAATTACCTGAGGGACTTCGGCAGGAGCTATGCCTTACCCTGGGAGATCCACAGACTACAAGTAACACATCTGCCAACACCTTATAATTTTCCTGGTTCCCTGTGTGTTCCTACTTGTGCTTAAGTATTTCTGTTCATCTACCCACTCTAGCATTTCTTGAACGAAAAAATTTTACTTTCATCTAACTTGTAGATTTATGCACAGCATATCAGGAATGACAAAGTAGAATGGGATGCTGCTGCCTGGAAAAGAAGGGGAGATTACAAGAGTCAAAAAAAAAAAAAGAATGGTGTAAACAGGGTGAATATGGATGGACTGTTTATTGTCTCTTTTGAAACAAGACTACACTGTTACATGGCAGGTCAAAAATATATGAAAGAAGATTCTCCACCTTGACATACAGCATGCGGTTTAGCTAGAGATGGTCTGCCACAGGAGGCTGAAAGCTTATGCAGGCTTAAGAAGAAACTGGACGAAATCACAGAGGAATAAATCCACTGAGAACTCCAAGATACCACCTTCGGCTCAGAAGATCATTGAGTTGCAAATTGCTGGAGGCTGGGTGACTGTTTCAGGGGGATGTTTCACTACCTGCTTCTCTTGCTCTTGTAGTCTTCCCACAACAAATTTTGGTCACTGCACAGTGCAGAATATTTATCGAGATGGACACTTGATCTGACACAGCATGGCTGTTCTTATGTCCATCACACCTTCTGTCAACCACTGAACTTGCACTACTGAACTTCAAATATTCAATGTGTGTGGTGACTCCGGTCTCACCTCCTCAGACACATGCTTTAGGCATAAAAACCAGGCATTGTTTTGAACACACTGTGCAGAGGATTCACATTAGCCTATTCCAAATACTTCTGCAAGATCTATGTTGCTCAGCAGCTATTCTCTGCTTCGTTTCCCTTCTGAAAATGGCAAGATAGGATGTCCTGTCCTGGACCCTAAGTTGGGGAGGGCAGTGGACCACAGGTATAATGAAGAGACTTAAGGGGAGTACCTCCCTCTTTACTGGTTAGAAAGAGATTTTGGGGAGCTATTTTTATCAAATTTAAGTTAGTATTAATGGATAGCCCTCTGTCTTATATTTGGAACTGACTTAAATGCCTGGATCCTGCAGACTTTCATGAGCAGGGCTACCAACACACTTAATCTCTTTGAGTTTAGGCTCTGCAACCACTCACATCTAAATCTTATATGTATTTTTGAAACAGAAGAAGCCAGAGTAATATTAAAAATAAAATTATATATAGGACTGTGTTTAAATGGCAGGTACTTTTCTGCTTATTTTATAAAAATGCAGTAGTCTCCTAAATTTAATTAAGCCAGTCTGAGGACATGATGAAAGGGTTCTTTAACATAAAAGACTTTGAAGTTTCTAGAAAAGAGTGAGGTATATAACTCTGAATAAGGGAATCCCATAAGATTTCTCTGTGCTGAAATTAAAGTGCAAGCTCTTACCTCAAGGATGCTATTTCCATCATCTCCAGGGTATTATTAGCTTTCGCAGCACATGCCGCTGTGAGTTACACTGCATTTCCCACACAGGCCGAAAGGACAGAGAAAGAAAGAGGATCCAAATAATGCATAGGAATATGTTGATGTAAAGGCTGGGGTTATGTGCATCACGGTCTCTCTCTACCCATGCACTGGAAGACATTTTTACTGTGTGGTCTCACCTCCTACCTTAAACACAAGCCAGCTATTCTTTCCTTCATTTCACAATTCACACTAGGTCAGCTCTAGCAGGGAGATAAATTCTGGTTTCTCACATGTCACATTTAGCCACTTCTTTAAGTTCTGAGACTCCAGCAGCTGCTTTCCTTTAATCAAGAAGAGAGTCTGGAGTCTGAGTTCTACAGTACGTTATTGATGCATTGCCAAATACTTGCGGAATCTATCACTTAATTCTCTGTCAGATCCTCTTCAGTAACTGCCCTACATAAAATACATTAGTTGCTTCCCTGAGTAGTATTTATCTGATAAGGTAACTGAAAGTTTGTGGTTTAAATCTTCATGACGACATGTGCTCTTGTCTTCTTTTTGGTTTTCCTATTTTAAACCCTCCTGCTTACATAATGAAATTGCATCCTTCGCACAGTTTTTGGTACTAACCCCATGCAAATCTATGGGTTTGGCTCACTGGGGAGGAGAAGTGAAGCTGGTGGCAGTTTGGTCCTTTGTCGTATGTTCTGATTGCTGGTATCACACCTTGACAAACCTGAAAGGTGAGAAGCAGATTCTTCCCTGCTACATGGGGCACATTTATGCTCCAAGACTCTCGCAGTTGCTCCTGACTTGCCTTATGTAAAAGTTACGGATTTCTGGGGGATTACCCTAGCTCGAGAAATCTTGAGACCTTAATTAATTATTGTAATGGCACTGGGGTGCTTTCACCGACTCCCCGGAAAAATCCAGCTATTACCATCAAGCAGCAACAGCGCGCACATATTGCAAGGTGGCAGAACTCTTGTGTCATGAATGTAATACAGAAACATTTGCCTCCAGCTCAGACACATTCTGTCAGAGCATCCTCGATGCATCTCTCCCGAGGAGTCAGATCTGACACTTGGGATGGCTGGCTGTCTACTCATCCACCCACTTCTTCTCAGGGTTTCTCTTTGCCTAGCAGGAGTGGGTACAGGGTTCACTGAGAACCCTGAAAGTAGGCTATTAAGTGACCTAGATTATTGCGGGGGGGTGCTATTTCTGTGCTTCCCGGCCTATGTGCTTATGTTAGTCCCTTTGTCTCCAGGGCAGTCTCTACCTAGCAGGAAATCTGGTAGGGCAGTGGAAGATGTATTAGGGACAGCAGTCTGTCTGGAGAGAGGAGAGAAGATAATAGTGAATAAAAATAATAGACCCGAGGAATAACTGAAATACAAAAAATGCAGTTGAAATCCAATCCTTTCTTATGTTTGTGGCTTAACATGTGTCAGTTGGCACATTAACAGTAGCATATGGGTTCCTCTGATGTGAGTTACTGCATACAGTATGTTATGTTCAGGTCTAAAATGTGTAATTCTTTTGGATTAGTGTTGGCAGATTTCAGTGTGCAGCGTACAGTAAATGTTCATAAATTTAATATATTTATAAGCTTTTCTGTGGAGCTCATTGCCTTCTGGTCTGAGAACCTCCCAAGCAGCTCTGCAGAGCACAGCACTGGTAGCTCGAGCCTCCTTTACCGAGGTAGGGGATGCCACAGGGTGTCTGCTGAGGGTAGAGTCTAGACCACATCCCAAGTCCTAACCCCATGACTTACGTGACTGGATCTTTCTCCTTGAGGTTCCTATAGAGAAACACCCATGCCACTGAAGAACACACAGGTTTGCCAGTGAGCTGGTGGCAGGTAATGTAGATTTAATGCTTTCCAGCAAGCCCTACCTCTTTGCACAACAACAGAAGCAGAGTACCTTCCAAGTCATTTCCTTGCAGCTCATCTTGCCATTCCTACAAAACCCAGTCTGAACACAGAGGATGCTGTCTGAGAGTGTCAACTTTTATGGAGCATATCGACAAATTACCACACTCCACATGAGCTCTGCCCAGCAGGACAGGAATCATTTTTTCTCCAGAAGTGAGGTGGATGGGCTAGATCTTGCTTCCTGGCTCCCACCCCAGTGAGGGCTGGCAGGCAGCAGGGTGAGGGTGCAGTCACCCACCCTGGCTGAGTAAGGTCTTGAAGAAAGAAACAGCAATGTTCCAGCATCTAATGTTTTTAAAATAAAGGAACAGAGATAAATTCTGTATTTCTTTAGAGCTGATTTCAATGGAGTCTCTTTGTTCCTTCCTTTCCCTGAAATTATTAGTAGCTCCATGTTCTCAGTGAAGCGGGAAAGCTCTGACTGTGGCCAGTTCCCAGGGGCCTTTGTCCATCATCAGGAGAACAAAATCCTTGGCAGAGAATATCTTGAAAGCACGACACTATTGCTCAGCCTTGAGAAATATTTGTTCATTTGGTTGGGGCAAGGAATACTTTTTAGAGATATGCACAATGTTTTTCAGCCTCTTGCTAAAATCGGTCAATTTGACTCTTGCGCTTGAAAAACCAGGTGAATTCTTGTCAAGCTGGCTGCTAGCAAGGACTGACACACAAGAAACCTTTGCATCATGGTACTTGTAGCATTTTATGACGACTAGAGACAAAATAAGACCAATCAGTGGAAAAAAGGCTGAAAATCATTTTTGTCAGCAAGAAAATACAATCTAATAATGAAAAGCAACCACACAAATCGGCATGAAGTACTAAAATCAAGCACTTTGTCCTTGCTCCGGGCCACAGTACGGCCTCTTGCTAAGACCTGCCTTGATGGACATGAGCCCTCTGGTCATACAGGAGACCTGGAAGATGTCCACACCTGCCCTGAAGCCAGGTGCCTAAGTCCAGAACAGTGCCAGAGACTGAGGACAGTAAGCAAAGAGAGAAAATGGTAAATCTCCAGAGGTGTCTCCCACTTGGGCTGCTGGGCACTGCTGTACCCAGGGGCTGCAACTGGCCCCACCTCCTGAGGATGGCCCAGGTGCCCATTTCCAGGATCCCCAGGACTTAAATCAGCCCAGCATTCAGCCATCCCTCTGCATCCTCAGCTGCATCTATGGAGCAAGGACAGCAAGCTCTGTGGCAGCTGTGGTAAACATACAAGACAAAAAGGAGGAAAAGTCCCCCCACCAAATGAATTGGTTTCTGAAAATGCGCTGTGTAACCAATATTTTCAGTACTGATTTAAATCCTGTACATCAGGTATGAAGATGGCAGTGGATAAGGTTATGCAGCTTGATAGTCTGTTTGCTTTCCCCCAGTACTTTGAATTTTGGCAGAGTCTGTTTATATTTTTACAGCGATGAAATGCATATTTTTTCTTCTGAATCCCACCTGTACCTGAACCTGTATCTGTTCATCCTCAAAGCCTCACTGTGACTGTCTTAACAGCTTTGAAAACATATTTCTCACTTCGGGTTCTTCTCTTTATCTTAAAAAAAAAAAACAACAAAAACTCAAAAAACCCCCCCAACCCAGCAATGAGATTTTAACTATGAAACCGTGGGTTTTCTTGGGAATTTTTAAGAAGGAAAAAGAAGATCTCTCTGGTTAATATTAGCAGTCAGTAACTAAAACCCACTTATCCATATGAAGTCAGTCAATTATGCAGTCAATGACTGACATAAATAGGGTTGACAGGGCTAGTTTTTAAACCCATGGCCCACCACCTAGGTCTCAATCCCCTTTACACAGGAACCACGCTATAGTATCTCAAAAAGAGTGGGTGCTTTTGAAGGGGAAAAGAATTATTACCCTAAAACAGCCAAGTGAAAGAATAAGATGTACCTGCAGAGCATGTACTGCTTTGCACGACATAAGATGGCTTTGTTAAACAGGGAGTCAACTCCAGCTTTCCTTTTTCCTCAAGGGGACGGAGAGGGTGGGTGAAGTGAAAGTGACAGGGAAGATGCGGGAAGCATGTCTGCGTGGCAGCTTGGCTCCCTGCCTGGACACAGGGACGATGTCAAACCCCCTGGGCCGAGGAAGCTTTTGTTTGTTATGGGTTTTGCTTGTTTTACCTAGTTTTAATTGCAAAAGGTCTCCCCAGGCAAACATACCTTCCTGCCTGCTGATGTGGTTTGTTCCTGCTTGGTTATCTCCTCTTCCAACACCTGCTGTATCCTCAGGAGTGGGTGGAAGCCAGTGGGCATAGAGGAAGCAGCTCCAGCACCTCCTTCAGAGCCAGGATGCACAAAGCTTTCTGGGAACAGGCAGCCTTTGCTTTCTGATAGTTATTCTTGCTACCGCTCATTGCAGTGTGGACTTCAGTAACACTGACCAGCTCCTGACAGACACCCAAAGCAGCAAGGGGTCTTTGTTGTGGAAGTATAAATGCAATGACTTGGCACCTCTTCTCATTTTCTGGTTTTCTCCCTATTTCCAGCTGAGGCTTCACTTGCCCCTCTCTGTTGACACTCACTAAGCTCACCTCTTCCATCCTCAGTGGAAGTCTTCAAGGCCAGGTTGGATGGGGCTCTAAGGAACCTGGTCTAGTGGAAGGTGCCCCTGTCCATGGCAGGGTGACTGGAACTAGATGATCTTTAAGGCCCATTCCAACTCAAGCTGTTCTGTGATTCTGTGGTGACTGTTTCTGACTGGATGAGAAAGCAAAACCTACCTGTGGATGGACCGGGCTCATGAGACACAGAGCTGGCATGAGCAGCCATACAGACATCATTGGGGTGAATCTTGCCTACCTGGTGGAGGTGTGGTGACTACAGCACTAGATGCCCTTGCACTTCACCACTGAGCTCTGGGGAGGAGCTGCAAAAACAGCACCCAAAAGCCTCTGCACATCTACAAACCCAGTTTTGAACCAGTGTTGTGTAAAAAGGTGATGTGCAATACCAGCAACCACAGTCTGCTCTCACATTTGCCCGAGTGCACTTGTTTCTTATAGTTGCATCACTTCCTCAACGTTAGATATGACTTCATATTGTGACATAGGAACAAAATATCCCGGTGACACCAAGCCCAGAACAGACCAGATAAACTGCTGGTGGCTCTGCAGTAAGTTCCTGTAACTCTATGTACGTAACTGAGGCTAAACAGCAAAGAGCTGATAAAACAGAGAAGAAGCTACAACTGCTCACAGGCTTAGAAGGCCTAATTTTGGAGGAAATACTAAAGAGAAAAGTAGAAAACTGCTATCAGTCAATTAAATTTAGGGCTGTTGTTTGAAAAAATATATGAGTAAGAGAAAAAAGAAATGGGATTCTTGATTCAGCAAGCCCCAGACTAGTGATATGACACTAACAGAAAGCAGTATTTTCATAGAAAAATTGGAAAAACCCCTGTTATTTTTACTTACGAAATCACCCAACAAAGACCCAGCAACTTAAGAGTGGACAAAACACTCAAAATGGAGTAATCCTCCATCTGCAGTAAGAGGGTTGGGAGGATTGAATACAGCTCTCAAACAGTAGAAAATCAAATTAAGTTACTGCTACATTATTTGAACTGTAATATTCAATTTCCACTACTTTTGACTTCCCAGAAATTTTTGCTCTGGACTGAAACCTGTGATGATTGTTAAACCAAAACAACTCGTTTGTCTGAAACCTGAGCAAACCTTCCTTTTTGTCAGTCAAGAGAACTGGAGGAAAATAGGCACTTTTGCTGGTACACATACAACTGCACCCGCACCAAAAGTGGGTGAAATGACAAGCAAAAAGGTCTCCTGATGTGCAAGCATAACATCATTTTTGGTGGGGCGTGTGTCTGTAGATAGAAGAAAGTGCTGGGTGCCTGTTTAAAGATCACAAGTGTTGCACCAGGTGTGCTTGCAAGACATTAAAGCAGAGCCAAGAGATTTGTGCGGATATACTGTGGGGAAAAAAAGGGTGACCATCTTAACAGGATGATCTCCCATACACGAGGGAGTGGGTAGCACTGACACAGAAGTATCAGCAAAGCTCATGAAGCACAGTTGTGTTCACGGGCAAATTCACAGGGCAGAAGAAGCATTTGTGGATGAGGATGCAAATCACACAGCTATTGCTTATGGTATCATGGTTTCAGGACTTTAGCCTCTAAGAAAGACCTTAGGTCTGGTTGCATTTTTTCCCCCCTGCCTTAAAAGAAGGGAAGAAACTTGGGTCAATTCGTGATGAGGTAAGGGAACAGATTAAGTCTGCAGTGGGTTTTCTCTCCCCTCCTTTTCTCCTGAGTGGCATAAAAAGGAGCCTCCATATTCCTCTCCCACATGCTGTCCTGAATTTCTCTCCTTTCCTCAACACTTAACTTTTTCTTGGAATGCCTTTACGTGCCAGATGACAGCAAGTTACTGTGCTAATTGCTTTATTCTTCAATAAGGACATTTACTATACCAAACTCCTACAATACTTATGTGTAAATTAGAATTTGGCCTTGGAACAGCCCTCTTTCAACAATTAAAAAGCTTTCTTGAATGGATAGCTTTATAGATTAAAAAGGCTTTGTCTTGGATAGATTTTTTTTCCTTCTTTCTTTTTTCAGTAATTAAGTGTGCCTGTTTTCACCCTTACTAGCCAAGAGAAGACTAGCAAGTCTCACAAAATTGCTCTTGTTTATGAATAAATCTTAATTCAGATCTATTCTATAGATACGGAATTATGGAGCCTCAGTACAAATTCCCTTCTTTAAATCACAGTGGCCTTCAAATACATAAGCTGAAGTTTTAGACAAATATTTATCAACCTGTCAGCTATTCTGAACAGGGTTGCAGCTGCATGGGAGCACTGTGAGCCATGGGGAATAAAAGAGGAATTTACCACTTAGTTCTTTTTGCCCAGAGAAGAAATGATAATTTTAGTTATACTTTGCTCGCTTGCAACAATAAAAACAAAACGAAGCCACAGAAGAAAACTGTCATGTTACACCCCTTCCATCTGGCCTGTGCTACACACCCACATATCCCGTCATTCTACAAATTAATCTTTCACACATTTTTAACAAAAAAAAGTGTTAATGTTATAGAAGAGAAAATAAGGTAAACAGAGAGCTGTGTAAAAATACATTAACATTAAAATATGGTGGCAGTTATGGATTTTCTTAATTGAATAGGAGAGTAAATATTCACATCAAATCAATGCCAATGGCATGCAAATTAAAGCTACATTAGGGCAGCCTTGATATAGGCATTACCATTTTTGACACTTCTGTGATTTAAAATAATGTGCAGACTTTATTCGTTAATTTTTTCCTCCCTTTTTTATGTTATTTTTGAGTGGGTAATTTGCCATTACAGAGCAAAATCCTTCTCCTGTGCCCTCTTATGTTACACTACCTTATTTTCTTCTCCTGCCTGGATGGTCCTGTGAACACTGGCTCAATTTAATTTAGGGTTAATATTGAAGCCTCGCCATGGCAGGACAGACCTCTTCGAGCAGCTGCCCTCAGGCTGTATCTGAGCCCCCAGCACAAGCCAATAACCTGTTGAAACAGTCTGAGGAAAGGCACCTTTGATTCACTGTGCCAGGTCCTACAGGCACCCCCCTTTCCTAGCTCTGCACCTACCTCTTCCCCAAGATCTTTCTTCCATGTTCTGATTAAAAATTGCTTAAAAAGAAAAAGGACCACAGAAGGGAGGCCCTTAGCACCTGAAAAAGGAGAAACCTCTCAGGGGCTCTTAGAAGCTCTATGGCTCCAGAGGTGAAAGTAGGAGGTATAAAATTTGCTGCCTGTCACAAAAATAAACTCCAGTGCGCAGGGAAGTGGGACCGATGGATCTCTGTGGGACAGAGACGAAGGAGTACACAGTCAATGTGATGACAGCAGCTGGTGAGCAGAAGCTGTACTGTGGTGTGGACTGTGCAGATATTTCCTCCTGGATGACCAGAGGGAACGCCCCTGCCCCACGAGGCAGCAGCAATGTCAGACATGTGCAGCCTGCACTCCTTTAGCACTTCGCTTTATTTGGAAGCTTCTCTCTTCCCTGGCACTTGTTCAGTCCTCGTCAATCACTAATGTTTCTGCATGCTGTCTCCAGATTTTATGAAGATGGGTCCCCAATCACACCACCGTGCCCCCAGAAGAAGTTACATGCACAGGCCAGCTCGCACAGCGAGAGCCAGCACAAAGTGCTCTCCTCCTCCCCACGGGGCAGGAGAGGGATCTGAAGGACTGCAGGAAGACAGTGCAGGAGGAAAACAAAGAGCAGTGTTACTTCCCCAGTTTGATGGTCCACCCTCAGTCCACACTGACTCAGGAGGGGACTACCTTCTTTTACAGCATACATACCCAGTAAAAAGCCCTAAAGATTAAAAAAGACTTGATGGAAAGAAAAATTTGAGTGTTTCTAAGCACAAAGTCTCAATAAAAGGAGTCAGTGCTGGAACTCATGTGACTCGATCCTATACAAAGCTAAGAGCCAACACACAGATTCTCTTTCTGGTCTCCTACACATCCCAGAAACACCAGGTACAAGTCACTTGCAGGGTCACATTACCAGTGTAGCCTGTACCTCTCAGAAGCTGCTTGTCAGACTCCACACAAAAGTGTCTGCAGTAAGGATAAAACTGCCCCAGCATAGGAGGTTTTAGCACAAAAGAGAGTCTGTGAACCTTTGCTTCAGAGGCATCGGGCTAAATTGACCACAAGATTAGGACAGAGGAGTCTGTGAGGACCCTTTTCTGCTTTGTTCTGGTGAGCCCTACCTCATTCACCAATGCTGATGTGACTGGAGAACAGGGGCACAGGGGCTGCAAGGGCATATGTTTTTGGTTTCAGTGAGCATCTTGTACCAAAGCAGAGAGCTCTGAAGTTTATCTCAAAGCTTTTCACAAGCACTAAAGACTACATTTATACACATAAACCAATTTCCTCCCCTTTACTGGCTAATTTCTTCTAACCTTAGCTTTACCTCTGACTCCCGTTTTCCTTTTCTTCCCTTTTTCTTCCTTCCTGTCCTTTCTTCCTTCCTCTTCTTCCCTTTTTCTTTTCTTTTCTTCCATCCCTCCTTTATCTTAGATTTTTTTTTCTTCCCCATACATTCCCAGGTGGCTACGGGGGGAATGTTGTTTGGGGGCTTTCTTTTTTGTTACAGAGGAATAAGAGGACTTCAGAGTTAGGACACCAGGTTGCTGAGTTCTTATAGCAGCCTAACTCATATTCACTGCCTGAAAAAAATCTACCTCATGGTCCCATTTCTGCATTTTAATCTGAAGAGCTGAGGGGATAAATGCCAATTTCAAAGACAGTTGGCTGTAATAGTTAATGTTTGTGCAACACTTCACATGTCTAACCATTGTATCCAATCTTCACCACCAGAAAGATGCAGAGCTGCTGCCACTGCCTCCCAGACTGTCTGTGAGCGTGATGATTAATGAGCTCACAGCCCTATTTTGCTGTTGAAGTTAATGTTGCTTCCTGAGGGCAACACGCCTGATGAGAGAATTTGCAGCAGTCCATACGCTATATTGATTCAAAATGCCACTGTATGTTTTAATTAGCTTTTAACCATTAAAAAGTGGGGTTGAAAATTAAAATGGCACATATGCTTATGCAGCACATGCTTGTACCCAAAAGGTGAGCATTAGGTCGAATTATCGACCCGTGGGCTGAAGCATCACTGGCAGTTAAACCCCATTTTTGTAGCAATTAATACATTTCCATGGCTTTTCTTTTTGTTAGCTTTATGCCAAATATCCACTTACATCTATTTTCAAGCCTTGAGGAATGCATTTTTCACCCACCCACGCTATCTTTTGAGAGTTATAACACGCTAGGAAAGTTTAATTTTGCGGAGCTGAGGTTTAAGAGCTAACGTGAGGGAGTGGGCTCTGCTCAGGCTGGTGAGAAAGTAATGTGCTGGCAAGAAAGGCTGCACTGAAACCCTTCCTTTGCACCACCGAAGAGTTTCTATCAAGTCATTGATAAGGTGGTCATAATTTCCTAGCTTGTATTGTACTTATCCTTCATCCTCTTGATAGCAAACAGCTGCTTGAAGCAATATCGTGATCAGCAGGAGTCATTTTTGAGAACTCATGGAGGACAAGTGAGGTATTTCTTCCTTAAAAGAGAATGAAAAGAGACTTATGGGCCAATTATGAACTTAATAATTAAGCATATTAAAACCACCTAGAAGACAGCAAGATGAGCATCAGTTCACAGTGATTAATCATGAATGAAGCATGTTAAACAAATCCAGTTCCTCTCTGAAACTGGTTAAGAGGTCTTGAAAGAAGGGGAGGTAATCAACACTACGTCTTGCCTTCGGCCAGGCTGTTTGCCTTGCCCTGCTTGATGTGCTTGTGACTAAACCAGGGAACATGCTCAAGCCAGAACTAATCAGTGGTGCAAGAGTGGCTGAAAAGCCACGCACAGCCGATCATTACCAAAAATTCACTGCCAAACTGAAGGGCTATATTGAGTCCAGTTCTCTAGATAGCTGACCTAGATTTGATATAACTCATTTTTTTCATTAATGAAACACAAAACAGCTTAAAATTACAACTCTTAGATTTGCAGATGAACCATCTTGGAATGAGCTGTAAGCACACTGGAGGAAAGAAGCATTCAGAATGGTCCCAGCATACTGGAAAATGGACCAAAAGAGATGGGTGCATGGCAGTTAGGATGAAAGCAAAATGTTCTGCTTTGGAAGGAATAATAAATTGTGTAAATACAGGATCCATAGCTAGGGCATGACCATGAAGGAGCTGGACCAACCAGAAGACGAAAAATACTAAATAAAACATGAGAAACATGACCTACAAGGAACATGCAAAGCTGTTTAACCTAAAGAAGACAAGGCTGGACAAGGTACAATGGCTGTCAAGTACATGAGCTATTAATGTGCAAAGGAAATAAACTCTTCTGCACGATCACTCTGGGTAGGACGGAAGAAGCTTCTTACAACAATACT
This sequence comes from Machaerirhynchus nigripectus, assembly GCA_013397975.1. NCBI lineage: Eukaryota > Metazoa > Chordata > Aves > Passeriformes > Dicruridae > Machaerirhynchus > Machaerirhynchus nigripectus. Next base: position 264,999 of record VZRQ01000986.1, on the reverse strand, counting down.
TGCAAGAAGACACCAGGAAAAATATTATCTCTGGAAAGGCTAATGGAGAAGTGGGAAAAATTGCCTGGTGGATGGTGGAGTCTCCTTCACTGGAGATTTCCAAAAACAGGATGGACCAGCATTAGCCAGAAATAGCCCAGATACAGGTGATCCTGACAGTGATCCAGGCAGGGAGATGAACTACATGACCTCTTGAAATTAATTCAATCCTATTTTTTACATTTTATTTCTATATTGCCCTTGGGAGGTACAGAAGTACTTTGTGCCTCAACTCCACAACAGTGAAACAGAAGCATCAGGGGCCAAATTAAACAAATCAACAAGAATCACTTGCATTGAGCTTGGCTGTCTGGTTAATCATTTGGGGTTTGCAGCTTATACAATGTATCATCTGTGCCTGCTTTATCATCAAAAGCAGATATTTGCCAATCATAGTGGGGAGAAAATCTGACATTATTGTCATGACTGAATGCTCTTAAAGGCACTTAAAGCTTTACAGACTAGTTGGATGTACTGTATATTTTAAAATCTTGCAACCAGCAAAAGATCAGATTGAAGAAGGAGAGAAAGACGGTAGAACAGTGACACTGTGCAAGTTAGTTTAAATAAGGAATCTTATCAAATCTACTGACTACTTGTTCACATCTGTCCAAATATAACTTCTGCCATATGTCCTACTATATAAGTCAGCTTGGAGGCAGGACACTTCCCTAAGCAGCAATTCACTTCCTGAGTCTGCTCTATCTTCAGGAGAATAAAGAGGGGGAAATGATACATCACAGAAAAATCTGAGAAACAAACACAATAATCTTCTAAAAGCTTCTGGGAAGTAAAAATCCTTTTTCTACCCTAACAGTATGGTTAGCTGAATCTTTTGTCTTGTGTATTAGAAAAGGTATCACACCTGATATTATCATAAGCTGCCTTGGAGGAAATCAGAAACCTCAGTTTTACTTCACCTTTTCAGTTTGTCAAGTTGGTAAATATTGTCTTGCCAGTCACCTCAATGACCATCCTCCCACCATGGAAACACAACTTATGGTTGCCACCCCTTGGGTCAGACTCCCAGGCAGGGCCAGTCAATCCCTCCACCCTGGGTCTCCAAGGGCCTTGGTGCTACACCAAGAGCAGGCTGGGGAGGGGAGACCCAGCCCTGCCCAGCCATGGGGCTTCCCAGCAAAACGCTTCCTGATGGGAGCTTTCAGCTGGCAGTGTCAGATAAAAATATCATCATAGAAATCCCGTTTCAGATACCAGAAGCCTCCTTATGGCTGTAAGAGTTTAATTTTCATTTAAAAGTCAATAAATAGAGGCATAAGGGTTTAAGATGAATTATGCAAGCCCTTTAGCCATAGCCATTACATTCTGCCACAAAAACGAGCTGCTGTTCTCACTTTGTTTTATGGGCTCACTGTAGCCTGTTGTTATTGTAGCTGCCAAATAAAAACCAGCAAACCATGCAAATGAAAATACAATCTTTTATGCTTTCATAGTCTTAGGGTAGACTGGTACGTGCAGTTTTAGAGAAGGGGTTTCTTTTGCAGTCTGTAATGCTATGCCCCTGTCCTGTGAGTCTTTACAAGTGGAGAGCAGTAGTGGCTTTTTGATCAGCTGCACTCCCATCTCCAACTGCAGCACTGTCACAAGCTCAAAGGCAAGGAAGGACATAATAGCTTCCTATAGATATGAAGAAAGGGTGGATTACAGGTCCTTTCACAAAACTGAAAAGTCCCCTTGCTTTAAAAATAAAAGATTTGCCACCTATAACTTCTCTGAAGCCTCCTCATTCCCTGACAGGAGCACATACCCCACAACTTGCTCCGAGTCATGTGTTTCCTGAGGGTCTGTCACCCAGCAAATGTGCCAAGAGAGAAAGCCATGCAAAGTAATCGTGACAGTGAACAGCAGCTGAAGCGGAGTGGTAAAAGCACAAGACTCCACACAAAAATACCTGGGACAAAATGTGCACCAGTACACAGATTGAGAGAGAGAGAGAGAGAGAGAGAGAGAGAAGATGGAACCAGGTCAGGCACAGGGTCTTACTCCTGCAATGAGAAAAACAGGACTGTAAGCATGAGTTAATGTGCTTTCAAGTTAATTACAGCTGAGCATTATATTAATGGCAGAATATTGAGAATAAGGGCATGTGGACTAACATGCAACACTTACTCCATAACTCTTCCACTCAGAATTGATATTCAAAGCTTGTCTTTTTCACCTTTGCAATGTCTTGTCTCTTTCTTTTGTCTGTCTCGGTTTATTTTCATAGTCACATTCACTGGTGATAACATTTTATATTTTGTACTTCCTAGTGGGAGCTATGCTGGATGCTGACACCCACTCTTGTGCAGAGATTTTTGCATATTTTTTTTCCTCTTCCACCCGTTTTACACAAGATGGTAACATATGGCCTTGGGTGATTAAATGATTTAGTGAATGAACTGAGCAGAAAGAGCAGGCTGATTGGAAGAAGACAGCTTCTGTTTAGGCATAAATGTCTTTGTAATCTGTAATGATAGGAAAGAAATTACAGAAGAAGCATAAGAAAATTTAACAGAGTTTTGGCTAAACATTGTATTTTTCAGGTCTGCTTTAAATATAGTGAAACAATAGTATAGCGGCTATTACTTATTTTGTTTCTACAGCATGTCCTTGTAGAAGGGGGACCCCACAAATATACACAGAAGCATACACCTACACTCAGCATATAAAGAGAGAAAAATTAAACCAATGGTTTCGTAAAACAAAGTTGCCATTTTATTTATTAACTTCTGAACAAGGCAGACCTACAGAATTGGTGTGGGCCACCACAATAGCTGGAATGGCTTCACACCTTCTAACTTTCTCAGAATTACTCCAACTACAATAACTAGCCACACCCATGCAACCTCAGCAGGAGGTTTTGTGAAAGGAAGGCATCTGGATGCCTTCTGAGCAGTCCCACCCAGTACACCTCTGCCACTGCAGGGGCTCAGAGCACAAATTAACTACCACTCCCATCCTCTTCCTTTCAGGGCATCATGACTTGTTGTCTCTCTTCTGTTTAAACTCGAGTTTTTGTGTTTGTTATGTATCTTTTGGATAATACTTGTGTGTTCTCATGAGCATGCAGCGGCTCCTGGTGTACTTCTGTTCTGAACTAAGCATCTGTTTGTGGTTGGCTGGGGTTGTGGGAGACTGGACTCCAGCAGCCAGGTGTTCCTAGACTGGAAATTTGAAGCCTTTGTATCCAAAAGAAGAGGTCTTTAGAGAAAAAACATTTCTTCTTCCAGTGATGGTGTCCATATCATTAACAGTCAACAAACAAATCCAGCTGAATTCCAGTTCTTATCTCCACCCACAAGGCCAATTCCATTCTTTACAATCAAATTTTTATGCAGAGCCTTGAAATTGTTTTGGGACATCACAAAGAAATCCTTGCCCTCAGTAATAATCCCCATGTGACGCAGAAGCTGTAGCTTAAAACTAGACAGACCTATGCTCCAGAAAAGGACATCTGAACATAAAGAAAGTTTATCAGTGGTGTCTGTCCTCAGCTTCCAGCATGGATGTTAGCAGCCACCTTGGTGATAAACCTCAGCGCAGGGTGCTCCTTCTCCTACATGTGAGAGTATTTGAGATGAGAGAGGAGGTTTTGGCCCACATGGTAAGAAAAGCTCTTAGATGAGTACATCCTGATGCTTATCCAGCATAGTTAGGGCAGATAAGAATTACTGATCCAGTCAGCCTCTGGCACAATAACATGCACATACAGCCAATTCATGCAAAGGCTGTATTATATTATCTTGGCACTTCCTCAGCACTGGTTCCCCAGAGATAAAACTCTGTTCCATGGTGACATCAGCTAAACCTCAAGTGTGATGGCAGCTTCAAAAACTACTTAATTTTTAATTTTTCTGAAAACCAGACTGCCATCAATTAAGTTACACTACAATAAAGGAAACAAGAGTGCCATGATCATAAATCCTAATTTTCACTTCTCTGGGATACATAATACTGGAAATATTTTTTCTGCTTTACTTCCAGTCCTATTCATCAAAACTTTCTGGGAGAGTTTTAATTTACCACACAGGTACCCACTTTTCATTGTCCTATCAATGAAAACAGTAGCAATGCACATGGGTGACAGTATACGGTTTGAAATAACCTGTAGGGTGTAAACCTGGGATATTTGGTGGCAGATCAGCTGTTTCCACTGTCAATTCCTTTTTTGCCATGGAGAACAAAATTAATGAAATGTACAGTAATTAGCACAGCACTACTCTACAATTTGAAGAAAATACAGAAAACTGTGTTACAGTAGGTATAAGAAAGTACTAAGGACCAGATTTTCATCGGGTTCTGCAGTATAGCTGTGTTGTGTTAGCATCTAAATCTACTGCTCTGGACCCAAATGTCACACAGGCACTTTGACCCTTCTCAGCTCGGGCTCTTCCGCTGGACTGATCTCAAGAAGAGTTTCCAAGAGCACATAGCTCCACTGAAGACTTCTAACACTAGCGGGCAAAGCTGGCATCTGCAAAGCAGCTCCCTATGTATTAATGAATCTTGAGCAGCAACAAACAACACTGGGAGATTCACCACACAAACTGTGTTAGAAAAGACACCAGGAAACCTCGATGTTCTCAGATCAGAGGCAAAAGCTGGGAGGCTCTACCCGAGCTGCAGGCACTCCTGTAGCTCCGTGCTGCAACGTCAGCATTGGTTATGAGCCAAAGGCCTTCAGGCCTCCTTGTTGCCTGGAGGATATAAATGAAAGTCAGCAAGTGAAAAGGTGCAAGAAGTGCAAAATTGCATCATGTCATTCCAAACTGTGTTTGTGAAGTAAATGAGACTCATTTCTTTTCATGCTATATTGAGATAATTTTTATTTTCCTTGGCTTATGAATGTTCTTAGTTCAATTTTCTTGTGTGTGTTCTTTACAGTATCTTGGGATGCCTGAGGTGATTTATAAATATGTGTAGAGACCAGGTGTACTGCCAGATGTTTACGTCCCTTTACAACAAGGTTTCACCATCCCTTCCAATGGAATGCCCGTCTTATATTATTTTTTCTAATAGAGGATCAACTGGACTATTGGGTATTTGTGAGTTTTCCCTCTGTAGGTTTTTCCTTAATTTGCTTTCTATCATCTTGTTTCTATATTTAGTATAATGCTAAGTCTTTAAACCTCTCTAAGTACTTTTAAAAAAAATTAGAGTTCCTTTCACATTAAAAAAAATCCCAGACAAATGTCAACAGTTCCAGGTTTAAATCAATGAAGTCTTACTCACTGCCAAAAAAGATTTTTAATCTTAAAGTGTTACCTGCACTCACTTTTTCTCTGTTTCTTTCCATCTCCTATTTAGAAATAGTAAAAAAAGTGGTTTATTATAATAGCTGTATAAATGGTAATTGCAGATCATTCTCTTAAATGTAACTGTAGTAAGAAATAACCTGCAGCCCCAGGGTGAACCAGTATGAATACACAAAAAAGACAAAATGATTTGCTGGAGGTCATACAGCCAAGTGATAGAATGGAAAAGAAAACACAACTTGATTTAATTAGGAGTCAGCATTGTAAATATTAGATGAGTGACAGTAAATTTTTTCTCAGTACATCTAAAAACATAAGGAGGCAAGTTCTTGTATATGAGGAAGAAATAATAAATTAACAGAATGTACAAACAGTAATTAAATTAAATTAAATTTTATTTAATGTTTATTTTTAAGTTTCAGGTCCTGTAAAAGTCTGTAAGGATCCGAGAAAGTCCATTTGCTAAATGTCCTCTTTAGCAAATAAATTCTTTGATTTTTTTCACATTAAGCAGATTCATTTTTCAAAGAGTTCTGTGTTACGAAAATGACTAAACTGCCTCCCTCATTAAAGCTGTACTTGTATAAGTAAATATTCACAAACTGAGGTCTTACTAACCAACGCAGAGCAGCTGGTGAGATGGCTGACACTAGGAAGCAAGAGGCAGCACGAAGTTTAGGGATCTAGGAAAACACAGTTAATGTAATCATTTCAGGCACATTCACTGACAGTTCAAATATATATAACTGCATAAGTTATTTGTATCTTTTATGTTAAAAAAACCCAAAAAAACTAAACTTTAGAACCATTTTCAAAAGTGTTTCCTGTTAAAATACTTTTAACATTTATTTTTGCAATCAAAAGGAAAAGCAGTTTAGTAGTTACAGGGAAGATGTTCAAGAAATGACAGACAGCAGGGAATACAGTACTGATTTTTCTCAGATGAAGTGATTATTAGCACTGAGGAAACAATCAGGAAACATGAAGAGTCAGCATCTTAGCTGCTGTATCCTGAAGACAAGGACAAAACCCTATCAAGTTCCAGCTATAACGAAATATGGAACAGGATGCCAATGGAAAAAATACCCAAACTCTTCATGATGGAATTGTATCAGTATCTAAGAGGGACTGAAAGTCAATAATTAAAAAAATCCACACCTAGTGTGAGCAATTAGTTCACTGAAGGATGGAGAGAAAAGTGTTTTCTTTTGTACACATACATATTTTATATTTTCATATAGGTAGGTAATGCTTGAAGCATATGGACACCTAGATGCTGGCTGCTGTGCTATATACATAGCAGTGCTGTCAAAGCAATTAGGCACAGCTAGAATTCAGTATGTTTCTTTATAGCAGTTTCATATTACTGAAGAGACGAAGTACATGCTTTCAGCCTTTATATCTACTCAATCAGTTTTGGTTATTAATACGTAACTGAGTTCTTTCTCTTTAAACTCCAAGTCTCTGTTGGTGATCCTTGTTTTCTTTAAAATACTTCCCTATATTACCTCTTTACCTGAAACCGAAGGGGAGATGGGGAAATACCCAAATCTCCTTGGATTAGTCCTTTCCTAAGGAAGACCTTAGCCCTTCAAACCTGGCCTCCACTGCCCTATCCTAACCCACCATTAAGCCGCTGACCTCAATCTGCCTGTGAACCATGATGAGGTCTGGAGAGCTCACTTCCCCCTCCGGCACCGGCCTTCCCAGCGCTGCCCAGTAGCGTGCAGACCTGGGCACACACACATCCCAAACGATGCCAGCCTGCTGGCACTGCTCCTCGTAATCTGCCCCACCACGGCGGGAAGCATAAAGATTACCCACAGTAATTCAATGCTTGAGGTGGAGGCTCAGGGCAGAGCACTTCCTTAGAAGAGAGAAGCCAAAGCACTCGCACTCTTGTTAGGAATTCACAGCTGGCTGGTGCCAATCAAGGAGAGAGGCTAGGACACAAACCACAGAATTACAAACATAAATATTTATTCTTCCATCTAAAGTGCTCCAGCCAAAGTGGGCACACCCCTGAGATTTTGCTCTAGGGGTTTCACACAAGGGTATGATATGAATCACCTAATTACCCACTGGTGCTTATTTCTAATTACCCAATCATAAAAGTGGCAGGGCAAAGCTACTCTATTTTTGTGCATCTTGCAGCAGCATGCATCAGCATCCTTGTGACTTATGCTAATCCAGATGTTCCCGCAGTCGACTTCTGCAAAGTTACCAAGCATCAGCGACTGGAGTTTCTCTTAAGATACAGATCCCTCGGTGAATTTTAGATTCTCTTAAGATACGGAACCCTCGGCAAAAAGTTTCCTTATCTTAGCCGACTGTGTGTTCTTAGTAGGGGCAAGTGATGCCTTTTGGGTCTTGAGATAACACTCCAATACGCACTATACATATATACATACACAGCATACATATAACCACGCACAACACACTAGTAATGCTCTTGCCCCTAAAGACTGCATGGTCTCAGCACTTTACGGCACGCTCTCCACGCCGACCGGCGCCGAGGCAGGACGGCAGCGCCCAGGCGGCCACACGAGGCTGCAGGAGCGCACCCCGGGAGCGCTCCCGCCGCCCCAGAGCCGCCCGCGC
>VZRQ01000986.1:203636-241327 GCA_013397975.1 Machaerirhynchus nigripectus | reverse complement strand
TGCAAAACCCCCCCCCCCCGCCCCCCATTTTTAAGCACAGCTCTTGTGCATGACTGGTGGGGGGTAGTGAGGAGAAGGAGGGGACAGGGAGGGGAGTTTGCTCCTAAAATTGGGGTTTACTTTCCATCGCAGTCCCTTGGAAAGTGCTGCTGCCTGAGCCTGCAGCAGCCACACAGGGCGATGGTCAGCAAGGCCAGGCAAGTCAGTACAGAGGCTGCTGGCAGGTTCATGGCTCTGTGGCTCTCCTCACGGGGAAGGAAAGGGAATCACTCCCAGCCCCATGGGGTGGTAGCAACATAGGGACGTCCCTTCATTACCCCCTTCCCCAGCCTTTTGGTGAAGGGTGCGGATGCTGCGGCACCAGTGCAGGGTGGCCTGACCCCTCAGTGCGGCTGGGCTTTGCCATGTCACAGCCACGCGGTGCATTTCTCTGGGCCATGTGCAGCTCCTGGGTGAAAGCTCCCCCTCCACAGCCGGCTCCAAATGACAGGTCCTACCCTACACTTTGGTCAGAGAGAGGGACACAGTGGCCCTCATCTTATTGCTTACATGATTTTTGGGGCAGACAATAATATTGGAAACTCTTGCCTGATGATGGTCTCGGAGTAATTTCGGTCTCCAGCCGTCCGTCCTCCTGGGGCCTCGGCTTGGGCACATTTGCGAGCCAACCAATGCCACAAAAACATCCGAGTGAGATCTATTTTTTCCTTCTCCTTTGTTGCTTAATGGATGACTCAACTTTCTTTTGTGACTGGATAGCTTTAATTTATAGTTTTTAGGCGAGCGATCATTCCTCTCATTATTTTGGGTTAAATATTCTTATTTGTTGATTATTTAATAGTTTGTTTGGATAAAGATGGAGAAAAAAAAAACCAGCTTGGTGCCATAGACTGAGTCCAAAAGAAATTAACTGCTCTGCTGCACATATTGGAGCAGGGAGTTTGCGGAGAATGCAGCCCCGCTAATGGACTGGCAAACTGATAAAGGCTTTAAAGATTCCATATAACCCCACGCTGCCTCGTTTTATTAATTAACTCTCCTTGCTTTGTAGCAAGGTTGTCCTGGCTATGGAATAAATGAGTGAAAGGAATGGCCAGTATACATTAAACATCATTTTACGCTTAGCCTTGTGGAGAATTAGGGTTTGCAAGGGTTTGGGGTGGGGGTTTTCTTTCCAAATATCCTTCCTATGCTGAGGTTTTTTCTCTGGGTTGGAGTGATGAATAAGGTGAGGGATTGCACCTGTGGCCCCTCGATGGCATCCCACAATGATGGTAAAGGTGTGGCCTGGAGGCACCGGGATGTTAGAGCTCCCACACCCGGGGGTCTGCACATAACTCACCAGCAGAGGGAAAAAGGGGGGCTGGGGTATCGGGGAGGTGATTGCAGTTATTCTCATGAGGGGAGGACAAGGAGCCACAAAAAAATGAGGCGTCGCTCGCAGCAGCAGTGAGCGATCGTTCACAAACAACGATTGACTTCTCAGTGCTGCGTCCTGGAGAACAGGCACTGTTTTGATGGACTGCTTTATTTAATCACTGTTTATCTGGAGAACGGCTCCGCTAAGGCATTAAATATTTCCGTTAATAAAGGTCATTGTGATTTAAGTTTTTTAATGATTCACTAAATATTAAAGCTGGTTTTTCTTCTGCTGCATTAATTTTCTAATATTCCCTCTGTGTGTTTTCTTTTACTGGACATTCAGATTATTGTAAAGCCTGTTAGCCAAAAAGGGGCAATAGATGAGACAAAAAATATTTATTTATTTATTCATTTAAACCACTGTGATTTGCGGGACAAGGTTCATTGATGCATCACACCATCCACTCTCTGTCTGGACCAACGCAGGGGTTTTTTGTGTGGTTTTTTTATGGTGTGGGGTTTTTTTTTCTAAAACATTACTTCTTGGCAAACTAGATATGCAAATGCCAGAATACACTAAAACCACATTTAATTGGACCCACTTGCCAACTTCTTGAACACAGCTTGGATTATTTCACTGGAGGCTGCTTCTGTTAAAAGATGGGGGAGGAGGAAGTGGCATACTGACAGGGCTTCAGATAATTTTTTTTCCACTAGAAGTACAATGATGCCATGAGCCAAGTTTGGAAGTATTTTACTATGTTTAATAATAACTATTATTAAAGGATATTGTAAACATATGCATTTAGGTGGAATGTAATGGGTATACAGTCATGTCACTGATTTAGCTTTGGATTAATTTTCAACTTTTTTTTTTTTGAGGGGTAACTGACTCCTGCCGTAACTGGAACCTGTGCGGCGCTGTGAAATGCTGGTTTAGACAGCGGACGCGTATCCTTTTCCCTTGCTAAATGAGCTGATTAACAATATTCATTCCTTTAGGAGATCTGTGAAATTTTCATCTCTCACTAGCAACCAATTAAATATAAACCATATAACAGGATTAAAATGACAAGGTTTACAGAGTTCCTAGCAATTTCAAGTGTACGTATGGATGCATATGTTATACTTTGGTATTTCAAAGAGAAACAGAAACCTTAATAAATTTTTACCCAAATAACACTGATTCTCTGAACGCTGATAGGAGTGGGTTACAGTCTCTTTCCAGAGCCCTTTTTGTACGCTGAGGGCCACTTGCAAATGTGGGTGAGTTGAGGGGCACCGAAGAGCCGACGTGCTGATGGTGGTGGCAGCCGGGAGCCTGGATAAGGGCAGGCACAAACGCTATCAGGGGCTCGGCGCAAACTTCGCCTGTGCCTGTGCCTGTGCCCCGTGGAGATGGGAGCGGCCCTGGGGTGCTGCGGCCACCCTGCTCACAGCGATTTGATGGGTGCCCTTTTGGCCCAGGGAATAGTTCCGCCTGATGCACCCGGGCATGAAAGACGCTTTGTCTCCACCTTTATCGCTACAGGAAGAAAAGCCTCCGTGCAGGCAGGCTGCTCCCCTGCCTACCGCGGAGGCTGGGCAGGGATGCTGTCAGCCTCCCTTGTGCCTAACTCCTCACGGTGACGGCAAAGCTCCCAGTTTTTCCCAGCCCGTGACCTATCGCATCGCCTGGCTGCCGGCGAGCGGGAGCCACGGCTGCTCCCCTCCGGCGGGGTGCCCTATCCCACCGGGATGGGACATGTGGCCAGGCACTGGCACGATACCAGGGGCTGAAGGAACAGGAGGAGCAGGAGTCGAAGCAAACAAACAAATATTTCTTGGTGTGTGCAAGTTGTCGGAGATGTTGGTTTTCAGTGTCAGCCTCAGCTTTTTCTGCAGCCGCCTCCCAGTCGCGGGTTTTGCACTTCTTTTTATTCCCATTTGCGATTTGGGGCAGCAGATTGGATGTGACGGGGTGAGGTGAGGACAGGAGCAGAGCGGTCCTCGCAGCACAGCACAGGCAGCCGTCGGGGGGGACCCACACCTGCCCCCATCTCTGTTAGCAAGCACTACCTCTCCAAGCAAGGCTCGCTCCTGGGGCTAAAACATGGTTTTACTGTCTACGAGGGTTTGGAAAAAAAAAATTAATCTCGCATAATAGTGGCATTGCAATTAGGGAAGAGGCGTCACTTTAGATAATGAACATCTTTTTAAGGTACTTATGCAATCTGAAAAATCATAGCTGGGCTGGTTGTTCTTTAATCTTGCCATCTACCCAAAGCAAATTTGCAAAAGAGGGGGTTTATTGTCATTAGAGGAATTCTTTCAGCTATCAGAGGAGAGAACAATTTCTTTGTCATTAGCAAAATCCCTGGCTTTCTTTCAGCACATAAACAGTTTACACGATGCAGTTTTAAAATGTGCTTGTCTGTAAGCCTTCGCAGGAGCCTGAATTGTGAACATTTCGGCGTTTGGATGTAAAATCTGGGATCTCAATTTAGCCTTCTGTAAATGCAAGGATGAAGGGCAAAGCACAGATCTGGGCATGAATTTTTAAATTAAGGGTATTCAGTTTCACAGTTTTAGGATGGCACCTATATGCAGTCGACAACCAAGATGTCTGAGCAGCTCACAGTCTGGAGTTTATTCTTAAATAGTCTGTGAGGCCTGGATTGCCTATTGTCCCTCGTACATAAGGTTCGGAGATGCATTGGCCCAGGCTACGCCAGAAAAACTTCTCCATGCAAACCTGGCAAGCCACAGCAGTAGAAATGGTTTGAAATAGTTTGTGTCCCTTGTTACGGTACCTCTGCTGATCGCAGCATAATGGGGGCTGCATTTAGAGGGATGTAACATTCCTCCCCTGGGTTAGATCATTACACTCAGGGAAGAGGGGTTTTTTTAAGGATGTCCGAGAAAAAGCCGTCGCCTGCTGCAATGGGCTGTAGCTGTGTTTGGGTGGTGGAACTGTGCTGGCGAGCCCTTTCTGGGGCACTCAGAGCCAAAGAGATCAAGTGACCATTCCAAGCCTTGCGGGAAGCTGGTGCCAGAAAAGAGATTGCAGCACAGTCCCTTGCGTTGCCTCTCGGTGTCCCAAGCACTGAACCGTCCCGTCTCTAGTCCTAGCCCTGTTTAAAAACAGTAAAGGGATGGTGCTGAACCAGAGCTTTGTGTTAAGAGCTCAATGATCAGCCTCCCAGAAAAGAGATCAAAACCTTTCAATACCATACAAATCAGTTGCCTGAACATGAAGAGGAACCTAAGCCAGTGACTTTGGCAATCTGCGGCCAGTAAAAGTGAATGCAATTTATTTCAGTTAATAGAGAGTTCTCTTTTCTGAAAGAGCAAATGGGTTTCTACGATGGGACTGAAGGACTGGTGTGTGAGGAGGATTGAAATAATTGGTATGAGTAGGATGTGGGGCCAAGACAAGCAGGAAATAAATCCACTGGTGTGCGAAATGTAAAAAGAGCCAACAGGTAGAGGGTCTCAACAATGAAACGATCCAAGGCACTTTTTACATCAAAGCAGCATGGAAGTCAGGGTGGGTTGCACTGCAGAGTAGCTGGAGGATTAACACATAGAAAACCTCCTAGGTTTGGATAGTTTTTGTCATATGCTGATCTGAACACTGGGGTCACAGGGAACAAGCAGAGGGTGATGAATGTGCAGGGACCTCAGTGCAGGGAAGGAACAACCCCTCTCGGTTAATGTTACAAGCAAAGGTAGTGAGATGTAAAATTTTTCAATGAATTGCATGATGGAAAATATGGGAGTGGCCTGTGAGTCAGTGCCCTCTGCAACTCCACATCCTGAATGAGATGCGGAGATGCAGTATTGTGAGCAGGAATGTGTCACTGAAATGCCTCTGTGGCCCCAGCACGATTGATGTCTGACCACAGCACTGCATTATGTGTGGGCACAGGCAAAGCTACACTTACAGCAGTTCAACTTTTTCACCTGTGTGTAACTCTGCAATGTGTCAGGTTCAGCAATAGCCAATTTTCAGCTGAGAATGTGACAGATGTGCTGTTTCTGGCCCAGATGTGCTGACCTGCAGTAAATCCTGAGGGGCAGGAGGTGTCCCGACTGGGGCAGAGCCTGAGCCCATGGTAGGACTCAGGCCACAGCTCTCCTCCCTGCAGGGACCTTGTGCTGCAGACCTACACTGGCTCTGCAGCATACATGGCTCTATACGTGGCTCTGCAGTGCTGGTTGATGATTAAGTTGCTGTGACCAGCCAAAGAGGGGAGGCTGATGTGTTTGTGCAGCATCAGAGATCACAGGAGGGTTGAGGTTGGAAGGGGCCTCTGGAGGTCAGCTGGTCCAACCCCCTGCTCAAGCAGGGCCCCCCAGAGCAGTCTGCCCAGGACCAGGTCCAGAGAGCTTTTGAGAATCTCCAGCTGCAAACACCAAGCAAGACAGATGTCATTTTGCTCGGCCAGCTTTCCAGAGAGCTGCGTTTGTGCATGGGACCAGAAATGCCTTACCTGCCACTGCACTGGACATGGAGGTAGTGGACGCCCAGGACCTGCAGGGACACCCTGGCTGCCCACCTCAGCACCTCCCACTCTGCCCAGTGAGGGGCTGCCAATAGCTCTTCTAGCACCACAAGGCAACTATTTCGCACTGCAGAAGTGTGATGTCTGTGAGGCTGAAGCAGCTTTGGAAACATCTAAAGGCAGAACGGCTCTTGGATATGAAGGTGGTATTTTGGAAGGGGCAGTGGCCAGTTTGCCTGCTTTTAAATGAGCTGTGATTGAAGGAAATGGCAAGACATTTCCAAGTTGCAAACACGTCAGTGTTTATCTTCCTTTTAAAGAGCTGAACAGAGTTGCTGGTTTTAATAAGCTTGAGTTTGAATCAAACGTGAAAGCTTGAGGTCAAATCTCACTTGAAAGCAATCCTAGCAATCTCTGATTAAGAGGTGGTCAGATAAAATTTGATAAGTCAAAATCTGATCCAGATTTTTTTAAATGCAGGCAGATTTCAAAGGCTGGGTCATTACAGAACGTGAGATTTCTGTGAATCAGCATGTTACATGGTCTGATGTATTGAGACTCAAACAAATGTTAGACATATGGGAAGACCTCTATATATAATGAGAGATGTGAAAAACAGAATGACTGTTTAATTTAGAAAGAGGATAAGGAAGAGGGGCGCATTAGAGGTATATAAGGCAGTGAATAGCACAGCAGAGATAAGCCAGTGCTTCTGTTCACTCTCTACAAGACTGTAATTTCTATTTATTGACACATAAGCACTAGAAAATTTTCTCCAAGCATGGGTAATATACCACTGTGCCACAAGGTACCTGTTCTTGGAAGAGCATATAAAGGTTACAGAATCTAGAAAAAAAATGTATTTCTATGGACAATAAGCTATAAATCATGCTTTAGTAAGCCAACTAAAGCTTGGGAAAAAAATGCCCCCTGTGGGTCACATATTTCCCAAAATGCCACAAATGGAATTCTTGTACCTTGCTCTCAAGGACCTGTGGCTGTCAGCAAGAGCAGCAGGTGAGACAGGTCAGTGATCTGCCCTGAGATCTGAAAAATTATTACATTTTTTCAGTAGTAACTGCATCCCACATGACCTTCTGCACTTGGAAAGAGCGACTCCAAGTGTGGCCCAAGGGAACTAGATAAGCAAATCCCAGGGCCCCAGCAATCACAAAGTAATCAGTGGCTGGAACAACCCTCCTGCCCTGGAGGTTGCATTTGGTGTGGCTTGAAAAGGGACTCGGAGCAGCCCGTGCCAAGTGTATGCTTGCACTTAAATCAGTGGCCACTTGACTACTCTTCCCATGTCTGGTTTGGCTGGGGACCCGTCTGACTGTGGCATGGTGGCACTGGCTGAGGGGCTGGGCAGGCGGGGTGGGGCTCACCCACAAGCTACGAATTTCTGTGGAGTTTGGTCAATGTTACAGTAATTCTTAGCATCCTTCACCAGGCTGGTAAGGAATAACACTCTCACTCACAACCGAGAATGCAATCAGCCTCCTCCTTCCTGGATGGGAACTGTGTTAGGAGCCGGGCTGGCTCCATGAGACTGCTTTTCTGGGAGAAAAAGCAACGTGGCAAGAAATGTACATGCCCAGACCAAATGGCAGCAAACTTATGGTAAAGCCCCTGCATATAATCTATATTCTAATTAATACTCTGCATCATCTAATCAACAAAAATCTTCTGGCACGCACGGTCTGGTTTGCAAACTATTCAGCAGAGAGGCTTTTCTAGCCTCTCCATAGATCAGAGTAATTAAGCAAAGCTGCTGGAGGGGCTTCCCTCCGTAGCTTCTTGAATACAGGGTAGGGGGAATGGCACTGAAAAAACCCAGGCAACCTCTGGCAACCTCCCTCAGCCCTGGAAGGCTCTCTGGAACAGAAAGAGGAAAAAAATTGCCTTCCTTTGCTGCTGCTGTTGAGCTGGTCTCGCTCCCGTTGTCGTGGTGCCAGTGCCGAAAGCCCATCCTGCTTCCCTCTGAGCACTGTGCGTACTGTCCGTCCTAGAGCAGATGCAAAGGCGGCAGTGGGACCGCTCAACTTCAGAGCCTCTCCAGCAGCCTCCGAAGTAGAAGAGCACAGCTCTCCTCACAATATGCTGTGGGGGAGGAGGAAGGAAGGACTTTGGCCCTGTTTGCTTGTGCTAATTGATGGCTTCTGTTGCAGCTATTCACACTTTTAAAAGATGGTAACAAGTCTACTGATTTAAAAGCAAAGAATAAAAACCCAGCAGCCTCAGCAGTGCGTCGGGTGCAGACAAAGCTGCGTTGAAGAGCACTCAGCAGAGGCGCAGAAGGGCTGGGCAGAAGAACCGACCCACCTGCAAACACTGAGCTCCGCACAGATGCACAAAAATCCTAAAATACTCAATTTGTTGGGATATACTGGGACAGCCTCCTCTGCAGCAGTGGGCTTGCAAGTCAGGGCTCAGCCCTGGCACTGGCCTGCTCTGTGCTCCACCTCCGTGCCTCATCACCTTGTTCAGCTGTGGTGGCTTCTGCCTTCTTTATAAAGCATGTTCTGTGCCTCTGACTTTAGTGCCCTCCAGGTGAGAAACATCTTTCTTCATCTAGCCTCCT
This sequence comes from Machaerirhynchus nigripectus, assembly GCA_013397975.1. Lineage (NCBI taxonomy): Eukaryota > Metazoa > Chordata > Aves > Passeriformes > Dicruridae > Machaerirhynchus > Machaerirhynchus nigripectus. The sequence continues at coordinate 232,897 of VZRQ01000986.1, read as the reverse complement.
TTCTGTGTTCCAGATCTTCTGTGCTGCTGTGGACAGGTGCCCTGGAGCTGTTTGGAGAAGGGCTCTGCACCCTTGCTCTCCCACCCTTTTCCTTGGAGACAGACATTGTCTTCTCCTGCTGGGAAAGCACTGTACCTTGCTTAGCAGTTTACATGGTAAATCTATATTGCAAGTTGGAGGTGTGATCACAACATGCCTGGGTGAAACCCCGCTTGCTTTAATTTAGTGAGCTGAGATATTAATTTCAGAGGAAGAGGCAGCAGTATGCACTTTGGAGCCTATGGTCTGGGTGGGCTTGCAGAGCCTGTGGTGTTTCAGCTTCCCTGGCATCGGTACCCAGGCAGCTAGACGGAGCGAGCTGGGATGTGTGAATAAGCAGCACAGCAAGAGACAACTGCGCTGAGCAGAGGGAGCTGGGCTCCAGCCACACGCCAGGGACGCCACGGGCTCAGCGGGGCGAAGCCTGGGCATTTAACAAAGCCCTGCCGCCCACATCCACCCGCCTTCCTGGGGACCCACTCAGTGCACCTCCCTACCCAGCGACTCAATAATTCTGCTTTAAGGAAGGCAGACCGGTTCTCACAGGGAATTTATCTCTGCCAGAGAGACCCCTGGCAGCCGCCGAGGTGAGTCAGCTGCTGCTGGCTGCTTGTCGGGTGCCTCTGAAGCGGCCGCGGAGGGGGGGGGATGCTGTGTCCTCCCACCCTGCTTCCCTCCCTGCAGCCCTCAGCGGCATCTGCACAGTGGCCTTTGCTTATTCTTGCAGCCCTCCACATTCTCATTGTGATTCACATCTGGGTGCATTCAGCCTGGCAATTTCTTATTCTGAGAAGGTCACCCAAAATATGTGCTTAACAGAAGTGCTCTCTATTTTTAACATACAGAAACCTCATAAAAAGTCAGAAGACTAATGCAAAATAATAAACGAGATATTTAGTCATAGGTCTCCATCACATTCACATTATAAACAGTTCAGAAATTATTTCCACTTGTGAGACAAGATTTAATTGTAAATCATGGGAAATGGTGAGATATATATTGTCTGGAGCAGGGTGGTAAACATATTTCTGGGTCTGAAGGGAGAAAATAAAGCAAAATGTGTGTCAGAGTCAGGGTGGACCCTGAGCACATTTAAACCAAAGTGCACGTCACCCAGGCAGCAGCTGCTGTTCTCAAGCAGGACCACCAGCTTTCTGCTGAAGGCTCTTTCGTTTTAGCTACACTGAGGAGCACTTTTCTGCTGTGATTTTGTGGTACCCAAGGCTTTGTTACTGCTTTCTTCCCATGAAGCTGCTTTTATTCCAACTTAAGCTGTTCCTTAAGCAGCATGAATCCAGCTCACAACTTAAATGGCAAATGCACGGCAGCAACTTTCCTAGCTGCAGAAGGTGATATAGACAAATCTGTTGCTGATACCAGCAAGTACTGAGCCGAGCCCCTGCTTCTCATTTGGAGTGCATTACCATGTCTCCTCTGACATGTTTCTTCATAGCACTGAAAAAGAGGCACTTGGAGAAACAGCTTTTCTACTTGGAGAAAGCTTTGACTCCAGGGTTGTAACTCAAGTGCTGTAGTAGGTAATCAGCAGAAACCAAAGCACTTACAGTTTTTTCCAATGCAGAAAGAGGAAAAATCAATTAATTTTAAGTAGTGGAAGCTGATTTTTCAGTTGTTTAACCTGTTAGCCTGCTCCTGTTGGAAGAAACCTGTGTAGGGTGAACACTTGGATTTCTCATTTATTTGTGGGTTTCAACCATTCAGTCGAGTCAGGACTGCTGGCGGAGCAGACGGTGGTCCTCAGTTGTGTGTGCTTCTCTTGTCGACCGCCCACCCTGAGACTTAGCCACCGTCCTTCAGCAAACAGTGCTGCGGCTGTGTCTTCTCTTCTGGCTGTGTGATTGCCAGACACAGGGAACAGTCTGCTTCAGTTGGTGCCCTGCTTACCCAGTGAGGAAAACAAGGAGGAAACAGCAACAGCTTTGAAAGGGGGGCAGCCCCAGCCTGGGAGCAAAGCAGCTCTCCTGGTGCTGAAAACAAATAGGATGAGGAGAGGAGAAAGAAGCTGTTGGGTTGTACCTAGCCAGGGAGGCTCAAGGGTCTGCCTGGTTGCAAGCTTGAAAGCTGATAAGAAATAGACACTTCTAAGACCTTTTACCCTGCTTTTCCAGGGTAGTTTGCTGGTCTCCACACACTGCTTCATGCTGCAGTTTTCTTGCAAGTTCATGTATATAATACTTCACAACTGAAATATTATATTGAAATGTAAAGCAATTTTAAACCTAGTGTTTACAATACAATACAGCTGGTTTCCAGCATTAAGGAAATTTTAAGACTGGAGTGGCTCTAACCTTACCATGTCCACCTGAACACCCAAGCAATGCTACAGAACTGCATCCCCCTTCACCGCCCTCCTGCCTCCCTTCTCCTGGGCTTACCCGGCTCCAGAAAACACTGCCTTGTGATACACATAATTTTTTCACTAACTGGAAATAGGAATCTTGCTCTATCCATTAGTTACTGTATATGCAGTTTGTATATATAATATTTATATTTTTCCCCAAAGTTGTGAAATATATAAAATATAATTCCTCTAGCTGAGAGCTCATCATTCCCATGACAAGGTGCAATCAATAAATTATGCACCACTTGTGGTTATTCTGCATGTCAACTCATATTTCCATGTCGCTGTCCTGACTGTTACTGAGTGTTTGTGTTGTTGTACCTTTCCACCTCCTCAGTGTTGATTTAGGAGTTATTATTCTGGGCTCATAGTAACTGCAAGAAAATCAAGTTCCAAGTGTTTCTGCCAAAAGAAGGAAATGAAATGAGCAAGTCAACAGAAAATTCCACTTGTCAAACACCATTTGCTTACGACTACGGCTTTGTTAAGGAAACTAGCATTCGGACAAGTTACCCGAAGGAAACAATTCGCCTTTGCAGTGGGATAACCCTCGTGCCCAGCAAGGACTCTTGGTCGCGACAGCTGTGGTCCTCAAATGAGCGAACGGGAAAAAAAACCAAAGCCACTTCTGACACTTACAAATTATATCTCCTGAATAATGCATGACTCATCCAGATTGGCTACAGGAGGGGGGTACGGGGGGGATGCTTTTTCAATGGACAACCAGACGGATGAGGATTGTATTATAAGAAGAGTTTGACATACCAAGAAGGGAAAAAAAAAAAAAAAAGAAAAAAAAAGCCCAAGTACTCACACACACTTTGAGATTGACTGTCAAATCATTTCACATCTGTACCTAAAGCAAACAGACATAATGCTAACAGCTTGCTGGAGCTCAGAAATGCCACCCACTAATCAGTCCACCTGTGGAATTCTCAGTCCATCTTGCAAGTCGTGTACCCGATTGCCAAGATGCCTGACAAGAAAATGTATATTAAAATGTTGAGTAAGACTAGAAATACAATGTGGTGTAGTATAAACAGAATGCACTTGCTGGGCGGGAAAACAGAGATACCTTCTAATTCCTCTTGCCATGACCCAGTGCCGCTTGCTCCTGCCTTTGCTGGCACCGGATGGCAGAGACTGCTTGCCGCCCGAAAGGCACGTTCACCTCCTGTGCATGATTGTGTCTCCCTCTGCTTTTGTGCAAAAATAATAAATAAATAACAAAATAACTACCCCCTCTCCAAAGCCTCTATCTATCTTAATTACTTTTTTTTCCCCCACATGGATATCATTAACAATTGCTTAACTATAGGTGTTGGCAAGATAAGTCTCAGCAAAAAAATTAGTGAGAAATAATCTCTCCTGCGTGATGAATGCACCCTTCAGGGTAAAACAAAGAGGTAATTCAAAGGAATGGTTTGTTGAGATGATGCGTTGCGGGAGCACAATTCTTCCGGGCTAAATTACTTTGAGGATTACAGCACCGGATTGCCAGTCGCTGTTTAACGTGCTGGCAAAATGATCATTTTGCTCTTTTCAGCTCCAAAAGGAACATAAAGGAATAAAAGGAGAAAGTTTACTGGGATTGTAAGAGGAAGCAAGAAGGGATGGGGAATGCCCCAGGGACGATAATTATTCTGAGAAAGGCACCATCAGAAGGTTACGGGGTTTGTGATGTAGCGGGAGGCGGCGTGGCACAATTAGATGCTTTAGCTTCTCTTTTCTACACATCCTGAGCTTTTCCATTTGCACGGTAGCCGTTTTCTCTCTCTGAGTACAAAATGCTATTTTAACATCTGTTCTTTTAAGGCTATTTGCTCTGGGAAGGCAGTGTGTTTTGCCATAAATTTAGGTCATTAATTTGTATCTGTTCTTTGTTTATTTAAGAAACAGGACAAAAGGGCAGCTGCTGAAACATTTGGCTGTGCCGAGGGGTAGTGGGCTCGGCATGCTGGAGTTGTGTGCGCGACCAGCTTGAGTTTGCATCCGCAGCTAGAGGACAGATCTTTATGGGAAACCTTTGCCAAGGCGTGTGGTGCTCCCCTCTCCAGTGCAGCCCTGCCTTCCTCATTACCTGTGCGTGGAGGGGCCGCCGTGCGCAGCGACAGGGCTGTGGGGACACGGATGGGGGCCACGTACTAATAACAAAGCAAAAACCTGGAGAGTTGTACGGGAACTCTGGTGTTGCTGTTGTTTCTGGGAGAGGTTTATAAAGGAATTGTTTTTTACTGTGCTGAGTCAGAGGTCTGCAGTTGGCTACCAAAGGTAACAGGCTACAAGCAATTCTGACCTATATAATTAGACATTTATAAACAGGAGCACAATAATACCCAGCAAATTGATTGTTCACAGCATTTAATGCTCTTAAATTGCTCATTAAGTGCGGAATAATTTCAGGGGTATTATTGATATTATGAAGCATTAAGAGAGGTTTTATTTATTCTTTTAAGCTCAATGGACTCAAATTGAATGGGTTTGAAAAGGCCATTTTTTCGCTTGTAACATCTTCTAACATGTTTAATCAGATCAAACAGAAACAATCACTCCGATAGATATCTTGAGACGTCTTTCGTTTCCACCTTCCCATTTGATATAGATAAATGGGTGTATCTCAGACCATCTAGGCACAAGAAGCCCAAGTTTCCAGTTAGAGTCAAAGGCTGAAGAAGTGCTGGTGAGCACTCTGACTGGCACACAGTGCCTGCAGCCCAGCTGCAATCCAGCTCTCTGCTGCTCTGTGGGCATGAGGTTTCACCTCTCCCCTGAGCCCATGGAAACCAGAGAAGATACATGTCAAGTAAGTCACTGCAACGTATCACCGAGTAAGTTGTTTAGATGTGGTCTGGCTTCTGCTGGGGACAACAGTTGGTCTCATGGCAGCAGCATCAGACCACATTTGCAGAACTGGTCCCCAAACCCAGACCCAGTATATTCTTCATTGACCCTTATCTTTAGAGAAGAAAATTAAAGGCAGTACTCCTGACGATTCAAAGTATGTCTCATTGCCATTTGTGTTTGGCAAAGAATTTCTCTGATCTTTGCTGGGTCTTTATATGCCATAAATCTTAAAGTGCTTCGGGTGTCCAGACACACATGGCAGCTCCCAAGGGCAGATTTTTAAACCAATTTAGGCTTTTACTTCCTTAATCAGTGGGAAGGAGCACCTAAATGTCTTTATAAATCTGGCTCTGACTCAGGCACCACTGCGGAGCATACTATTCAGCAAAATCCCAGTGTAACTATTATAAAGGGGATGAAACCAAAAGTGTTCTACAGAAATGTGTGGAGTTAATCCAGCATTTGTTGCAGATCCACAACCTTAAATACTGACAGTGAGCATTATTAAAACCTTGATCTTGCCGCAGTTAGACTCATGACCTCTAGTATCAAGGTCCTTCCGATTGCCACCAGATTTGAGGTGAAGTTCATACCTCTTTTCTGTTCCCCCTGACCCCACTACCACCCAGCACCTGGAAAATTTTTTTCCCCACTTACCCATAAGGCAGGTCCTGCTGGCCCCTCTAGCTGCTCTTTCTTTCCAAGGCTCCAACCACGTTCACCCCAGATGTGGACATGGCTCAAGACAGGTGGGCTGGGAGCCAGAAAAAGCAGGGCTGGAGGGGAGAAGGAGTCTGGAAAGTAAGAATGGACAGCAGTGAAGAAAAAGTGGTGAAGGACTGTGTCTAACAGGAGGCTATGGGGTGAGCAGCACAGGTTGAAGCCCCTAGAAGCAAACACCTGAGAGAGGGACAGGGTTGAGGGCTGTAGGGGTCAGGCTCAGGGGAACTGAGACTTTAGCTTGGGCCTCAGCGGTCCTTGAGGTCCACCACAGACCTTACCGTGCACCTCTGCTCTGCCCTAGCCACCCCAAATGGGAGGGAAGTGAAGCTGGGCTGCCGTGAGCAGTAGATCATCCAGCATGGAAATCTGTAGCAGTGTTTGCATTACAATGTGATGAAGAAACAGTTAAAATTAAATTTCTCCAAGAGCACTTTTGGTGTGAAAGAGGAAGAAGGAATAAGGAGATGGGGGGTCTGCCAGGGTTTCATGTTCTACAGCAAAGGCAGCCCATATGGGTAGTGGAGAGATTTTCCTTTATCGCTGTTCCCCAGACATTCCTGGCAGAGAATGTGCAAACTTATGTCTTAAAATTGGACGCCTTGGTGGACCACTGAGCAGAACAGTATAAAAGCTTAGGTGCGAGGGGATGCCACCTCTGCAGCCCTGAGATTTTGAGGGCTTCTTGCTACATGTGTGTTCCAGAACTGGCCATCTATGTGGGACAGCTCATTTTTATCTGTCCAGGTGATTTGATAAGAAAGAGCAAGAGGCAGAACAGATCAGAGAAAGAAGACTAAATGAACAGTTCAGGGAATCAAACTAAAATTCTCCAACCTTTATGAAATAAGGACCTTCAGGAACACGCAATGTTTTGTGAAAGAAAGATGTGGATGATCGTCGACATATGTTTTAAATTTAATTTTCACTGAAAAATATTATTTCCCTGTTTCAAATAATACAACATATTGTGAGTGTAAACTATTTCATCTCTGTAACTCAAAGGCTAAAGCCTACAGCTCTTGCTCATTCCTTACTCAAATAACACTCCTACTTACTTATGGATAAAGAAGAGATTTAGAAAGGGAATTAAATGCTGCATGGGTGAGGAGCAGGACTTAAGCCAGATCTGTGAAATTAATGGTGTGTACTACGTGAGGTTAGGCTTGATTTTTAAAGAATGGGCTACTCTGAAACATGTAAAAACTTCTTTGTGGCTTTTGCTTTCTTCAGGTAGAGTGAAAACTAGCAGCTGGAATGGGAAGATGAAATGCTTGAACCAAAATGGCTAATTCTCCATTCAAAAGCAACAGGTGGCTTGCTGAAGGTGGCAGAAGCAGTTCCTCTGCTAGCTGGGAACTCACTTACTGGTTATTACATCCAAGAAAGCAATGTGTTTTGCACATGTAACCTCTCTGCACTTTAACATCCCCATCTGTAAAATGAGAGCAGCAAAGCACAATACTCAGCTTTCTGAAGCGTTTTGGAGTCTTCAACTGAAAGCGTTGCATAGATACATCAGTGTGTGTGTGTGTGCAGCAAAATGTACACATGTATATGTGCAAATACACAGATGAGGGTTTTTTTAATTACATGAATTGCATATTTATATTTATGTTTCTATTTATACTTATATTTACTACAATTGTATTTACATTCAATTCCAGGTTCACTCATGTCACCTCCGTATAAATGCTCCTTTCCACCTATGTCTCACCATCTTTTCTAGATCATTTTAAAGTACTGAAATGTCTGAGCAGATTATTCATTTCATGCAAAAGTCATCTCTTTGAGTACAAAACTTAAAAATGTCTAGTTGGAAAATGTTTAAAGGAAGAAGAATTTTAATAGCAATAAAAACTGGTTTCACTAAATTCTGTCTTGTTTTGGTTACAGAAGAGATACACTTACAAACAGTATCCTGCCCTTTTTTTCTCTGCTAACACTTTGAACTTCCTTGCAGTAGCATCAGGAGATTTTTCTGTAGGAGATATTTCATGTTTTCTTACTATTTTAAACCAATTTGACTGTATTTGAAGAAGTGTCCCCTACTCTATTTACATATGCAGCTCTCTCTGAAACATGAGTGAATTTGGCTAGCTGCTTTGGGAATAGGTCATGCTCCTATGTAATTTTTTTTCTTCAAACTAGTGTATTTTTCATCAACGACACTTCACAACAGGGAAGAACGGGTGTCAGGTTTCAGTCTCATATGTTCTGTAATTTTACATTCTGTGGCAATGCCCACGGTGCTGGAATAATTTGAAACAGAACTACAATCTTTCCAAGTTTTGTAGAATAAATGTTTAGAATTGGTAAGAGTTTTGAAATGCAAATGTCAATTTTTTTTTTCGAACAGTATGTGATTAATTCTTACAGTACTAACAATGCTTGTCTGTGCATGGAATCAGTGATGGGGATGAAGATAAGATAACTGCAGGTAAAAGAAATATGGGTACAATTTTGGACAGTGAACCTGCAGTGCTCATTATTTAAAAGCTGAGACCCAGCCCCTGAGGAAGTGATGCCAAGTTTGGCAATTAAAGAACATTCCCACACCCCTGAGCTCCCTGGAAAAATGCTCCTCAGGACTGTCACCATAAACCCAGCTCTGCCTAACCTCCATGGAGTAACTCCTGCAGACAGGGAGCCCACAGAAACCAGCCTGGCAAGAGTCTTCCCAAAAGGACACCCAGGGACAACCTTAAAGTTAAATTGCAAGTCATATGGGGTCACTGGCACCAGAACCACCGTGGTTCCAACTTCAGTCAGGGCTGTGGAAGGACAAGGAGGAACATGCAAGGTGAGGTCTCATCTTGTCAGGAGCTTTGGCTCACTCCACTGCAGACAATCACAGTGATGTGTGAATGGCCACTTAAAATCTTGATCCACACGAAGAGTAGAGAGGTCAACAACCTCCTCCCCTTCCTCAGTTAGAAGTGCTGCTTGTACCTGCAAGCTGCTTCCAATCCTCTGGCAGTAATGGAATGGGCCAAGAGCATCCAGCACTGAACCGATGCCTTTCCTACCTGGTAATCTTGATGAGAACCACCACATAGGTGCGGAGCTTGATAGCCCTCGCCCTACATGCAACAGCTGGGTTTCACTCCCCTGCACCACCTGGCTTTGCTTACCAAGACTCCAGGAAAAGGAGGAGTCCTCTGGCTCCAGCTGCCATGGGGGTGGCCGGGGAATCAAGCTGTGTGCTAAGGACAGGTGATGCACAGGCTGCATACAGTAGAAAGACAGCAGATGAAATATGAAGGCCAAATGACTTCCCGGACATGAAGCATTGGAGTGGAGTCCCTGCTGTCCATGTGCTGTTGACAGGTTCAACCACAAGAGTGGGAGGGTCCTGTTCTAACACAGATGATGTCCAGAAAGTTCAGAGCTGTAAGTCTGAGGAGGAATCAGAGATGGCACAGGGGGTCACATGAGGCTTCCAACTCCTTTTCAGCTGGACTGCTGCCATCGGTCTTTATAGGGAACAAGGAGTCATGGACATGACTTTCATGTCAGAACTCTTTTTAACTTTCCTTCCTTCTTCTTCCTTCTACTGCAACAGAAGAAGGTCTCTCCCACTGTTGTTCAAATACCCCCACTATGGTTTTGGTAGCAGCTGCCACTCCAAAGAGTCCCCTGTCATATCTTCTTGGAAAGAGTACTCAGCCTCCAAAGGCCATTAGCTCACAACATCTAAGCAGCCCGAGTGCTTGTGCTCTCTGGAGACACTGGTGGGACAACTTCCTCTCCTAAGTGATGGTATGCAGCAGGCTGTTACACAGAAAGAGTGAGGAACACCCCAGTTCCTCCATTGTGCCAAATCTTCCCATTCCTGTCCCCTTTCCCCTCCCTCACATTTGGGGATTATGCTTAAAACAGGGACAGAAGCAAGTACGAAAACTTGCCCCTGGCCCTCCTATTTGGGTTTCTCAGTTTGAGAAAAACTGAGGGTGGGCAGCAGAAATCATATACCAATTTCCACCAAATTTGTCTGGATTTCAGAATTTGTTTTAATGCTAATTCTATTTTAGCCAAGCCGTGGTAATCTTGATGAGAACCACCACATAGGTGGGGAGCTTGATAGCCCCACGTATAGATGCCTGACAGCATCTCCATTTAATACTTACTACGGCTGTAAAAACAAAAAGGGCTGTGTGGCAGGCAGAAATGTGACCTTTTAGGCTTTCTTCCACAATGTTTAAATAAAAATATCCAACCATATCTATGCAGACTGCAAGCCAGTGACGGGTCTTGCTGTGGCTGCTCCAACTGGTGACTCGCAGGGGCCAGGGCTGGAGTTCCTTCTTTGTAACCGAGCTGCTACATAGCAGTAAGCTTGGCTTTACCTGAGAATTCCCCCTTGGAGAGGATGCCAGTTAACACAGCTTTCAAACATGGAGATCATCATCTTTAAATATAACATTTGTCATCTGAAGACTTCGAAAGCCCTTTTTTTTTCTTGTAAAGGATGTTCAGTGTAAGAAGCAAGAGAGATACATTAAAGATAAGCTGGTATTATTATCTACAAACATTAGTTTAAATGAATAATCTTGTAAATTGCTAGCAGTTTACTTTATTGAAATCCACTGCAAATGTGCCCCAAACCACACTATCTATATGCAGAAGATTATAAATTGGTTTTTTCATGTTTAAGTTGTAAATCGTAAATTTTGTATTTTAAAGTCCTTCAATGTGTTATTTGGGGATTTATCTTGATGACTTTCTTGATACTTGCAAGGAGTAAAGAATCTGTCTCTCTGCTTATAAAGAGAAAACAGCTCATGTGACAAGAAGCTTTGTCAAATGCATAAAAAAGCTGCCTGGATTAATTACTCCACTTCTGCTAACACTGAATGCAAAATTAGTGATTTCAACTGTTACTTTAAAGTACAAAGAGGGTGAGAAAAAAAGGTTCAAATATAATACTTACTGCTGTAAATCTATATCTACATGACTACAGTGTCATAGAACAGGATTTAACTGAAATGGGGAAGAGTTCTAAGTATAACTACAGACATTGTAATGTCTTCAATAAAGACATTGTAGCAGTATAGGTTATTTCAAACCATAATATAAGTGCAGGATAATTTAAATTAATATAAAAGATCCTTCGGGGGTTGTATTTTTTAATTGCAATTACTCAATGAATATTTGATACCTATATTTGGTATATAATGAGGATTAAAGCTATATTCCCCAAACAGAGGTTTAATAACAATGTAAACTACTGAGAACTTCATTAGAGTGGCTAAGGTATTAGAAATTAGATTTAAAGGTGGCCAAGGGAAAAATCAGAAACTTCAAACACCTCTCCTAATATAAATTGCAATATCTAATATAAAACATGAAGAATTGATGTGAGCCTCAATCAAAGTGCTAAAAAGCTGCCTTTGAAACCAAGCCATCCCTGAATGAAAACCCTGTAGCTAGAGACCCTGCTCTCACCCCGAGGATTAGCGCGTGAAAGCCCAGCTCCGGTGGGAGCCCTGCACAGGGATCTATTGCCGGCCCCCTGGCCGAGCTCCCGCCTGCAGCTGGGGAGCGCTCGGAGCGGCTCAGGGTGGTGTCGGTGCTGCCAGGCATCCCCGCCAAGGCCGGGGATTGCACCACAGACCTTCTCAGCATAAGCCCCCACAGCTTTCGCTAAAGAGCAAGTCTCTTGGGCTGAGAACAAGAGCAGACTCCTACTTTGCAGCACAGCCGTAGAGCAGGATGTGCAATGCTCACTGACCTGTGGCTATATTATGTATTATGCAGGGAGTTTGCATTTGCTCCTTCTCCCCAAGTCAGCTGTGAGCCAAAAATCTGCCCTGATCCAACAGCAACGCCACTTGCCTGGGGTAGAAAGTTCAGCCACTGCTGCTCTCTCTCTGGGAGGGTCCTACATACATTGCATTGTGCCGAGGTGCCAAACACTCTCTGTGGTGGGAAAGCACAATCCATCTTCTGCCTCATCCCATTTTCCAGAGGCACTTGCAATGCCTATCGCACTGGTGCAGAGTTGAAGCAGAGTTGAAGAGCTGTGAGGTCCTAGACTTTTATTCTATGGTTTCAGTCATTCAGAATGAAGGGTCATAATTGTCAGAAAGGGACCTTCACACAAAGCTCCTAAGTCAGTCTTTGGGCTCTATACAGGCATTAGAAAACACAATATAATTAACAACTCCCTTAAGGTTCAGTGGCCTTTCCAAACTCAGGCTACATATTTTCATAAATATGCCTGCACACCAGCATCCAGTGTTAGGTGCCTTCTTCTGCCCATCTCAGGTTAAACAGAGCAGCTCACCTCTTTCCAACCACAAAAGTCTCCCCCACCACGCACTGGGGACTCCTGTGCATCACAGTGAGGCCACAGGGCACACACTCCCACCTGCCTGAATCCCATCCTGCAGCAGGAGGTTCTCCTCCAGGTATTTCATGTTGGGACCAGTCTTACAGTAAATAATTATTCCCAGACTAAAATGCATCCAAGGTGTCTCACAGGTTGCTCCCCTCTCCTCTGACAAAGGCAGCTCACATCCCTTGAACACATTTTCTACCACATAAATAAGTCTAAGTACACGCCTGTCTTTTCATGAGCAGACAGTGTTATTTCCAGCTGCAGCAGTTTGCGTCACTTGACTAAGAAGCTAAATATACTTATCTATACATCTATATGTATAGATGTGTGCATGCATGTGAGTATATACATACGCTATATATGGATGCACACAGCTCTACATGTATGCAATAGTGTGTATTTATACATGGATTTATCCATCTGCATTCACCTGTGTGCTGGCCAGGACAGGTGGTCCAGAGCATGCATCCTGTTCTACCTTAGCAAATGGCATCATCTGGGCACTGCCTGTCATGTGTCACATCCAGAAATGAATTATATACCTGCAAAGTGCAAAGCAGTGCCTTCTCTCAGCTCCAGTTGCTTTTGTTTTTACTTCTTTATTAATCATCTTCCGCTGATATGTGGGAGAAGATTCTGATGATGAATATGTGTTAAATAATTTGCAAGCATTCATTTTTTTGTCCTGGTTTTCCAGTGTACCAAACTGGCATAAATATTGGCAAAATTTCCTTTAATCCTCCAAGGGATCCATGCCTTGCTCTCCATCCTGAGTCCTAATCTCTCTAATACGTTGTTGGGTCAGTTATCCAAGATGGAATGCGCATATCCTTTCCTGATTAATTTTCTTTCTCTTTCCCTTTTGCCAGCATTGCCTTTGACGGGAGAATTTCCCCCTCCCTCTCCACTCATCAGATAAATCTGTGTCCCACCCTACACAGAGGAGAGAATGGACCGAGTAGCTAGAATTTTTAGACATGAAGTGGTACCTTTGCGGGTCCCTAATTCACCCTTCCAAGTCTCGTAATTGCCAACAGAGGTCTTTTTTCCTTCTCATAATGTACAAAATGATCTGCCCTTTTATGATTGCCTTGAGAATATCCCACAAAGCTGACGGTGAGGGAGCAGATGCCTCATTCAATTCCAAATAGAAGGAAATCTGTTGTCTCAAATAATCCCTAAATTCAGACACTTTCAGCCAGCTATTATCAAGAGACCACATTTTAAGAGCAGATGTGTTATTAAGGCTGAGAAATGTTATGAGTACTTCGTGATCTGACAAATGAATTCAGGCGATCCAGCATTCCAACATTTGATCTTTTAATAATTCAAAAAATGAAATGGAAACTGCTGAGCGGGAGGGGGGGGACAGGGGGTCCCTTCCACAAGACACTGACCCAGAATTTTAGGGCTCACATTTTCTGGAGAATGTTGCCAGTGGGTATTTGGGGTGCCTGATGCCTACACCAATATATAATTTCTTCCCTGTGATAGCTTGACCTCTGCCTTATGAGTCAATCTTGTATGTTTGCCACCCGGACTTGTTCTGCACACCCATCCAATGAAAGGGTTCATTTGGATACAGCGGCATTTAGAGGCTACTAAAAAGGCGAGTCTGGTTCTCATCTCACTTCAGCGTGTGTGACTGTGCTGCCTGCTATAGCACTTCTGCTTCCCACATGTGTGAGGGAGCTTAGACACGGGGCCGGGGTCGTGCCCAAAGGGCGTGAACAGTCCATAAAAGTTTCCCTTGCCAACATAACAGCTAACTTGCATTTCACCAGGCGGCACATAAAAATTGCTGAAACCGTCTTTAAGGGGTGTCTGGAGAAACGGCTCATTTTCTCTCCTGATGTCAAGTTCCTCCCTCCAGCTGATGTTTGAGCTGGTGTCCTCGGGGGCAAACGAAGCCTGGCTGCCTACACGGGCAGCAGGCAAAGAGTGAGCAGCACTGCAGTCCTGTGCAATGGGGAAGTCCACAAGCAAATGTGTACAAGAAGGGCAGGAAGGCACAGGGTAGGAGGTGATGGGGCACTGCCGTCTAGACAGCAACCAAATGAGCAGTCTGGGTCTGTGGAGAAGTGTGCGTGGCTGTTTACCTGGCTGCAGTACTTCAGCTCACTCGTCGCTGGCACTGCCCACAGAACAGCTTGCTGTGGGTTACTTGGCTCCAGGCTGGCACCAGAAATGTTTTGTCCTACTCACAGACACAAAAGTGAGGAAGTCTCTCCCTCACCACTTAGTTGCTGGGTTTGCTAGCATTGACTTCACAGGTTCCCCTTCCCCTTCTGAGTCATTTGAGCTTCCAGTACTCTATAGCTGCTATCTGGGGAGACAAGCAAGCTGTGACAGACATACTGAGCCTTTTCAGCACCCACAAACTCTCTGCTCCTCTTTGTGCAGCTCCAAGATGATGAAAAAGTTTGCTGATTTTGAAACTTTCTCCAACTCTGCTGGGGTCCCTTTACAGAGGAAGGCAAGTACATACCACCGTTGTCAGTGTGCAGACCAAAAAACCACGGGTCTGACAGGGTTAGTGGTTGCTCCAAGAAAGAATTACCAGAGCTGGAAATCAGAGGCGCTCTTACATCACCTGGGTGCCCTGCCACTCCACAAAACCACAAAATATGCAGAGTTCTTTCTGTTCACATGTCCTGGGCTATGCACACCTCTAGATATTTGCAGTGTGAAATCTCCAGCTAGCAACTGCACAACCAGGGACCATCCCTCGATCAGGGAAGCTGCAGATAAAGCCTTCAGTGGTGCCTAAGTGACACTGGTGATCAGACTAAAAACTCTTGGGCACTTCTGTGATTCCTCCTCAGCATTCCCACGGAAAACCTTTCAGATTTTCTTCCATTCCCCCCTTTGGTGTTTTCTATTAAATTTGACACTTGCAGATTTGAAGATGGAGAAAGGGACTCAAGACCCCAAGTGAGGCAGGGATGCAATGATCTTGGGGAGCCTTTAGGAATGTCTTGCAGCACCCACATCTCTAGTAGACTGGATTTACCGGCAGCAAGAACATGCTGCATTAGTCCAGGAACCAAAGCCAAATGCTGATCAGACATGCCATCTGCAAAAAATAATGATACCCTCCTCCACACCATTCTGGGATTTTTACTTCAGTTTGGTCATTCTGAGCTTTTCTGATCAATAGAGAAAGCCTTCTGCCTCTAAGCAGGTTTGTTCAAAAAGCGTATTTTGACATCTTTTATTTCTGAGCTGGAAAAGAGGCAGCCTGCATAGAAACCTAGTTTTCTTCACTCAGATGTACCACATTTTAAATTCAGAAACAAAGAGATGCACATGGATAAGTGAAAGCACATCTTGCAGAGATCATCCAAGAGCTCCTACATTTTTCAGACTACCACCATAAGCACAACTTGCCGACCACTCCATCTGAGGTAAGAAATGAGAAATTATGAGGGTCACCAAGCACTCCATGTATCTCCAAGTGCTGCAGTTATTTAACGAGATGTTTATTGTAGTGGCGACCCCAGGAGAAGGGACGTGCTCCTCAGCGGGCTCCACACGCTACACTGCCTGTGCACTGAGGTGGCTCGGCCACCACGGAGAGGACAAGTTAGCAAACCCCCCCAAACAGAGACTGTTTCCCGACAGCCGGGACTGGGGTGTTATCCTCATGTTTGTGATTCTTTTTCACAGGAAGATTGCAATGTGTGGGGTTTTTTTTTCCTTTCTTTTTAAATGCACATTTAGTCTGAGCAGTAATGCAGGAGATCTGAGGTGCTAATATATGATGTGAGGAAGGACTGAAGTCTCCTGGGGGGTGGGGGGGGCGGTCTTTTTGGCAATGACTTGCCTCAGTGAGGGATTTGAATGAGGAATGCTACGTGCACCAAATATCACTCACAGGACACATGCACGCAGAGGTGAAATCTTGCTTGGTGCACAGAGGGAGCTTCCCTTCTTTGCAGTGCTCCCCTCATGACCCTTCTTCCCCATCCCTGGGATGCTCGTCCCATCCTGGTTTCTCCATTTCCCTCTTCTCAGCAGCCACTCAAATGCTTCCCTGGCAAATTGTTTTGCAGGTCAGAACTGCTGGTACACATGGTGCTGCAGGGACAGGTCGGGCACACATCCAGGTCCTATCTCAAATGGATAGGATTTAATATGTGCACGAGGCTGGATTTGTGGGTGGGGGTTAGAAAAGCTATGATTTCCAAACTGGATTCCTTACTCCTCAGGACAAGCAATGATGCCAGGTTTTCTGCTGCAGACGTAACCGTCACGCCGTTGGCACTAGCAGCCCCACCAGGTTGTACCAGTTGTAAATCAGTTACTAAAATAAATAGCAGTACTAGTTAAATTAGTTATTTCTGGTCAGAAAATGAAGACAAATTAGCAAAACCAAATCAAATACAGAAAAAAAAATCCTGACATTTTAAATTAGGACTTTTTTTTCCAAGACAAGATTCTGAAATGGAAAGTAAAGGTTTTAAAAAAGCAAGCAGTAGACATTTTTAAAAATGGATGAGCCTACACACGCTAACTTTCCCCCTATATTCTACTATAATAAAAGACATCTCTGTGATCAAAGCTGATTCCATCAAGGGTGTTACAATAGGTGTCCTTGTAGCCTGCACATACACTCTTTACAGTATGAAAGACCAAAATCTTTCTAATTGCTTTGGAGGTTTACAAATGCTAGACTGCTTGGTCAGTACTTATCTAAAGGTTAAAATCAGGGCAATGCTTTGATTGCAAGGTAGCATATTTGACAGACAAGTTGCTTTTGGTTGCCCAGAGGTTTCTGGAGAGACCTGAGGAAGGGATGCACGGAAAGGACACCTCTAGACGTAAGTTTAAATTTGCTGCTTAGAATGTTTACTAGTATCACAGAATTGCAGTATGGGTGAGGTTGAAAGGGACCTCTGGAGACCATCTTGTCCAATGCTCCTTTTCAAGCAGGGTCATCTACAGCTGGTTGACCAGGACTATGTCCAGTTGGCTTTTGAGTATCTCAAAGGATAGTGACTCCACCACTTCTCTGAGCAACCTGTGCCAGTGCTCAATCAACTGCACAGTGAAGAAGTGTTTCCTGATGTTCAGACAAAACCTCCTGTGTTCCAGTTTGTGCCCACTGCTCATGGTCTTGTAACTAGATGCAACTGGAAATAGCCTGGCTCTACCTTCTTTACACCCCCCCTCACATATTTGTATATATTAATGGGAACTCCCTCTGAGCCTTCTCTTCTCTTCTCTAGACTAAACTGTCACAGCTTTTTCAGCCTTTTCTCCAGACCCTGATCATGTTTATGGCCCTTGGCTTGATCATCTTTGGTAACTCCATTGTTCTATTACTCTCAGGAGCCCAGACCTGGACACACAACTCCAGCTGTGGTCTCGCCAGAGCTGAAGAGAGGAAGGATCATTTCCCCCAGCCTTATGGCAACACTCCTCCCAGTGCAGCCCTGGATATTGCCACCCACTACTGCTGCAGGGACTCACTACTGTTGAACTGGGTATCCATCAGGTCCCCCAGGTCCTTTCCTGCAAAGTTGCCGTCCAGCCAGTGGGCTCATGTATGAAACATATGGAATGTTACAGAGTGAAAATCTAGGAGGCAGTTTGCTGTGTTTAGAAGGGTTTTCTCAGCCATAATGTGCTGTGACACCTTGAATAGATAATGCCCTCAGCAGTAGATATGCAGGGTACAATGCTCTCTGTAGTGATATGTAGGGCCCTCTGCCATCAGTAGTGGTCAAGGTTAAGGTTCACAGAGCTCTAAGACTGAATCTTTCACGTATATTTTGAAATATCTTGAAAACTTTGTCTTAGTTTAGGATTTCCAAACTGAATGTGAAATAGACTCAACATAGGAGGCTATTTTTTTCCTTGTAGTACATATCTGCATTTACAGCCTAAGTGTGTTAATTAAGCATTTGATATACAATTTTTTAGGGATTCCTTCCGCTACATTTTCTTCAAAATGGTCTTGGGTAAATCTTGCTTGTGAAGGGAGATCATCTTTATTCTAAGCAAAAAAATAAGGGGAAAAAAGTCTGTTCTGTGAAAAGCTTATGTGCTCTGCAGGAGTTTATTTGTGGCAGTAACAATCACAGAAGGAGTTCTGAGTGATAAATATGTCCAAGCCTTCAGTGGCAGATCTTTATCAGTGCTGTAATGCTACACGGTAATAATGCTCTATTGTCAAAGCATCTGGATTTTCCCATGGGTGGTGTTTCTTCATCTGTGAACTCCAAATTACACACACCCTGTGGCCACTTGTTTCAATATGTAATAAAATTTGGCGACTTTAAGGCATACTTAAGGTATACACTTCCCTGAAATTTAAAATTTCAATGTCACTACAGCACCACCCAAAAGTCAGAGTGCTAAGGTGAGTGTAAATAAGAACACTTCTAACTCTTAGGGCAAGAATTACTTAGATAAGTAAAAAAAAAAATCCTTACCTTTTAAACCTCCAGGTTGTCAGGAAGGTGGGTCTTTTCAACACATTTTCTAAAAGTAAATCAAAACATCTCTCAAAAGAGTAAATCTATAAATTCATAAACCGATGATTATTAAGGTCAGTCAGTTAAGGTTAGATGATGCTAGGATGATAGAAATTGCTTTTTTCCCAGCAATCTAAGTACATTATTCTCTACAGAGACTTTACCAGCTCCCCATAATAATGTCCCATCTCTAGAAGTACACTTATTTCTTAAAAACAATCAGTTCCAAATTTGAATATAACCAAATGCTGTGGGGAAACATTTTATCTGTGCATATTTCCCAGGATTGCTCCCTTCTCTCTTTCTCTTCATTCCTGGTGATGGGAGAGTTGGTGTAAAACCACACCAGGCAGCAGGACCTTTCTGCACTTTACAACAGACTCAGTATTACACTGGCTTTGCACCTTTTTTGTGTGAAGAGGAGAACTTGCCTTCGCAGCTTTGCATGCAGAAAGGCCTGTCTACAGCAAATCAAGTTACAATTTTGAGCCACATTCTGCTTTCCATGTTTGCATAAAACTCCCACTGACATGAATAAGAGTGCTGTGTATATCATGCTGTGTAATAAATAGCATTCAAAACAGAACCTATGCAAAGCTTTCTCACTGTTTTGGGCTACCAATTTATCCTTGTATTTACAGAATATTGATGTAAGCAGATGCCCAAACTGCCTGTCATTTTTAAAATATGCAGAGATGACTGGTGCAGTGGCTACTGACTACAAAACCACCACAAAGTTTCTGGGGCTGCAGTCTTGCTGGTCTCTCTGCTCTGCTCCCCCAGGACCTGGCAGAAGATGCCCTCGCCCTGACTCAGCCCCATGCACACACACACTCTCACGCATTTGGCAAATGATGCACAACTGAGCTCACCCTTGCCTTCACTGGCACATCAATGTCCTCGCAGCTATGTTGTCTCTAAATTGGGGACGGGGGAGGGGAAAGCAGAATTCCTGATCTACCCGGTTTTATGTGGAGGGGTTTAATACAGCTCTATCTGCCTATTGAAAGGAGGAGATCCTTTCTGTTCCCTTGGGCTGTGAACCCAAAAGCAGAGCAGCAGTTTCTACAGTGAAGAGACACATAACAGAGCAGTTCCCTCTTCCCACAACATGTAGACCTCTGACTCTTCCTTATTTCTAGCATCAGAGGGATGACTTTCTCCCTTCTACAAAGTTCTCTCAAAGTTTCTGGGTCTTAATAAGGCAATTGATGAATAGCATCAACATAGCATAAATCAAATGCTAAATAGTTATGTGCCATATGAATCTCAGGAAGTGCTGTCATCTTTTGTCTACCCATTTCAGAGCCTCAGCATGTTCATTACTCGTGCTAAGAGGGACAGGGAGAAAATGAGTAACTAAGCTGGTTACAACAGCAACTTTCCTCATGAAGGTCTAATATGCTTAATGAGAGGCAAGCAGGGCACACCAGATTTATGTATGGAGATTGTCGTAAGTGCTGTGCTTCAAAATGTAGGGATGGGTCTGCTAGGTATTACACCCAGCTTTCTGAATTTTTGTGACTATTATCCTTTGATTAAAGTTCTCCCCAACCAGTTTTGGCCTGGGGCATGAGTTCATGCCAGCTGTCACTCTCCCATCCTGGAGGCCAGCATAATCCCCAGTGCATTGCTGGCACCTTCCTGTGCATTGTCCTCCACAGGGGGTGCCGGTCCTGCACATCCTTGCCCTGCTGGGGATCAGCAGGGGAGCAGAGGGCAGGGAAGAACTGCTCTTCCCAGTTGTGATGCACCCCCAGAAGAGGAAAACAGAGAAACCCTGTTCAGCCTGGCAGCAGGCAGCACTGACTAGTGTCCTCCAACACTTGACTTCTTCCAAGCCAGCAAAATAGAATAGCTCTGTGCCTGCAGTCCATGTGTGTGTGCGCTTGCATGCCTGGGTGCATGCAAATAAGCTTTCCAAAAGCACCCTCTCCTTTCTGAGTGTGCTTTGGAGGTGTGCCACTCCACAAATATTGGAAAAGCCCTGTGGAGCTACTTATTTTATTTTTGAGCATTGCTAATATATGATGACATCGTTTCCACACTTTGCAATTTTCCACAGATGACTTCTACATTATTTCGTGTTGATTATAAAACCATTTAATAATGGTTTTAGTAAGTTCCATTAATAAATGGAACTCAGATGTCTTGTGAAGGGAAATAAGTGGTTCTGCTGTCTTGGGGAAACCAGAGGAGACAACTCTCAAAAGATATCTGAATCAACACTTTGTATTGAGAAAACAAGGTCACTGAGACAAGAGCAAAAATACTGCAGCTGGTAAATCAGAAATTAAAATTCAGTTCTCCGCACAGAAAAAGGCACTTTCAAGTCAATGAAGTTTTGGCTAAACAATATCTGCAGCAAGGCACCAAGCAATAACACAGCGTACCATGAGAGGAAAGATACTGCCACACAGTTGTAATGCTGTCATCGATGATATTTAAAATTTTAGCAACTGGACACTTTCAGTTAGTGACTTCTGAGTGATAACGGGCCCTCAGCTGTCTGCACAAAACTGGTTCCCATAAAACTTTTCACATTCAAATTTTTACAATTTTAGCTGGTGTGGATGTAGCAAATAATTTTGGAGCCAAAGAGACATTCCCATGCATTTCCATGAAAATAAGTCACTTTTTGTATGTTTACTCAGACCAGGATGAAAAATATTCAGTGATTTTCTACACCTCACTTATTGATTGTACAGCTAAGAAACCTGACATTTGTGAGGTGTGTTTGTGGAATAAAAACCCAGAAAACTCCCAGTCTTATTTTTTGTTTTGTAATTTTGATTTTTGTTTTTGAAAGCAAAAGCACAGTTTCTAATTTTTTTTTTGCATATTTTAGTACGAAGTGTTGACCTTAAAAGATCTTTTAGGATGCATTAAAATCTGCTTTAACTTGTAAACAACAGGGGAAGACACAAGCATACTAAAAATTAAAGAGGGGATAATAACAATTACAAGGGATTTTGGCCTGTTTTTTGTTATAAAAACTGCCCACAGCTTTGTATTACAAAATCATGAGTTTGGCATCTTACAGCTGTGCCAAACATGAATGATTTGAAGTTAAATTTGCCATACTGTTCAGGCTGATTGATTTTTTTTTTTTTTTGGGAAAATTTCTGATCCATCAGCTTTGGCTTTTTCAAGAATGAGGTTTGGGAAAATATGTTGTTTTGCCCAAATTTAAATGTTCTGGCAACTTTTTCTTGGAACCACTGCATCATTCCCATGCTTCGAAGCAGGGCTTGAAATCTGGCAGGGCTTTGGCCTTGACTTCAGGGATATGCCTTGTATCACATTTCTGAAAAATCCACCTAATTTGGCCAACACATGCTTTTGAGGGAAAAACCAAAAATCTTACTTCATAGCTGCTCACTGGAAACTCTCTAGATGTTAACAGATAAAGCCCCCAAGAATGCCACTCTCATGGCGTGTGTTCCATCTCATCATTATCTCCATGAGACAAGAGAGGCTGAACATGTACCTCTCCATGAAATAGCAGAGCGTGCCTGAGGCCAGCAGTACAGGAACAGAAGCCAGCTTTTTCCTGTAATAGCTGTTCTAGGCTGAGTTAGAGCCAGCACTGAGAAGAGGGGCCATATCTGTGGTGTACAGGACTTTATCCATATAACATCCTTAGGTTATGTTTTAGCTGGTGGACCTGCAAATGTGTCCAACTTCTTGTAGGTGGATGGGTATTCATCAGGTTACCACTCAACTGGCTTGCAGAGGGGAGGGCAGAGGTTTTGCCGAGGTCTCTGATGCAGTTAACCAGGGAATTGGGACTGCAAACGACAAAACCTTGAGCCCTTTCTGCTTAGTCAACTTATTGCCTCAGTGACACTTCTGGTAGTTTGTTTTAAGTAGGAGGCTTCAAATGCAGAGGAGACAGCAACTGGAATGAAGATGGCAAAAGCGATGGGAAGACTGAAACAAGGGATCTGTTGACCTACAGAGCTGGGAGAGCAAGAACAACTAGAGTTGGGATTAGCTGCACAAGTAGGCTGGGAATGGGAGCCAGGCCCAGGAAGGAACAGAGTATCGAGAGAGCACTGTTGATGAGACTTCCTTGACATGAGAGACATGGCAGCCAGCATGAAGGAATTCCAGTTTGGATTTCCTTATGGTGTGTGTAGATCAATGGAATGACAGTTGGTGGTTGCTTGGGGACATTTTTCATGACCTGAATGCACTCACTACACCAGAGACAGTATCTCCAGTAGTACGTGTATTTGACATTTGAGAAGAGCTAATACCTCAGGGTGATAAGAAACGTGAGGAAAGCTAGGAATAAAAATTTGCAAAGACACCAAGAAGGGTGTGTAAGAATACTGAGGTCATTATATGGTCAAGTGGTCAAGATTTCACAATTAAGAAAAAGAAGGCAGATTTGCCTGACAACTCCCTCTGTTTGCAGGGCAGAGAGGAGTCATCTCTTAGGGGAAAAAATGCAAATGGAAGGGCAAGAGAGACAAAACAAGCAGTATTATAACCTAACAAATTCTAACAATAACAAAGTAGGTTCAAAGAGCAGGGGAAGCAGCAGACTGAGAAGGTCAAGAACATTTTATTTAATATAGTAAAGCAAAAGAAATTTGCATCAGCCTATTATTGGGGAAGAGGGGGATGCCAACCTTGTTAATGATGCAGAAACAATGCATATTTTCATTCTACTTGGAAAAGAGTACGGCAATGTATCAGTATCAAATGGAGATATGAAAGTCCTTTTCAATCTACCAATAACTGTGGGGTATATTAAATGACTCCTAGAGAGATTAATATTTTTAAATCGCCTGTTCTGGAAACTATCATGCAAGAGTTGTAAAAAATTTGCTGAGAGAATCTCTTTGTCACTACTATTTTTGGCAAATATTTGTATATGAAGGAAATCCCAGAAAGCTCCAGAAGATCCTACATTATATAAGGCAAATCATTGAAAACAAATTTTCCACAGTGAATAGATATGCAGTCTTTTTTGTAGAAATACCAAGCTTCCACATGCTAGTGGGAGCCTGTGTGTGGAGCACAGAAAGCCCAGGAACCCCACAAGGGTCACCTTGAAGAACCGGACCCCTCTCATCACCCTGTATAATCCATCATCTATAAATGGGAATAATTCTACCTTCTCATCTCCAAAACGTGCTATGGAAATGAAGTCCACTGATACAATATTGGTAAGTACACTAGAATCACAGAATGGTTTGGGTTGGAAAGGACCTTAAAGATCACTTAGTCCAACCCCTCTGCCATGGGCATAGACACCTTCCACTAGACCACGTTGCTCAAAGCCCTGTCCAACCTGGCCTTGAACACTTCCAGGGTGTGGTATCCACAACCTCTCTGGGCAACCTGTTCCAGTGCCTCATCACCCTCAGAGTAAAGATTTTCTTCCTAATATCTCATCTAAACCTACTCTCTTTCAGTTTAAAGCCATTCTCCCTTGTCCTATCACTACATGCCCTTGTAAAAAGTTCCTCTCCAACTTTCTTGTAGGTACTGGAAGGCTGCTATAAGGTGTCCCTGGGCCTTCTCTTCTCCAGGCTGAACAGACCCAACGCTACATCTTCTCACTGGGGTCTGAACAGTGTTCAGTGAACAAGGCATGGGGTCTTGTACTAAGCACAGACCCAGTATAAATAGCTGCTTGTTAATTGAGCACCACCTGCTCCATGAGCTGGATGAGGCAGGGGTTCTGTGGGACAAACAGCGCAGGGTTATGCTCATATAATTAAAGACTGCTGCAACGTGTGTACGCACAGAGGGGTCAAACTGCAACTCCACAAGCCAGCTTAGTAGTGGCTTTTTCTACTTTCTTGGTGCTTGATTTTGCCACCCTTGGTAATGATCTTTCACTGTGGTTTGTATAATGTTGTTACATACTTTTTGGTAAACGACTGAAGCTGATGTGGCATTGTAGAACTCAGTGGAACTGCTTTTAATTGCTTCTGAGACATCACTGGTGTGAAGCAAGATAAAGGGTGGTAGCAGGAGTAGACAAGAGGAATTACAAGACCTCTCATACTCCAGAACACATCCAGTGAGAAAGTGGGAAGGAAAAAAGAAAGAAGAAATGCCACATGCAATGCTTGCATGCAAATGCAAACAAACCCCTCTTTGTCTCCCTAAGACCCCAAGCTTTGGGGAATTTTGCCTTCTGATCACGGTTCCAGCTTTGTGACTCAAGCGTCATTCTCCAGATCTGCAGTGTATCTTCCCATTTATCTCTAACTAAGACAATTTCTGAGTCCTATATGAGTCATAAGTGTGTTTTATATAGAAACCAAAGAAGGTTCTTCCAGTCTCTCAGTAAGATATGCCGTGCTGCCAGGGAAGCACTTTTGGTTGTTCTGACAAGCAATTGTGAGTGCTCTGAATTGCCAGAAATACTGCCTGAAGAGCAAAAGGATCATTTGCCATCTAAATCCAAAAGGGTTTATAATGCAATCTTTGTGTCGCCTGAGTGCGTTGATCCCACCTTGCAGTCACTGACATTACGCTTTGCAAACTGGCCAGATCCCAGTGGGTATAATTTTCAGGCTGGCTAACTCACAGGGTTTGAGTGATGCCACTCAGGGGCTCAGAGCCAGCGGAGCAGAGGGGGTGGCATGCAACACACGGGAAGGGGTCTGAGTCAGGGCTCCTGAGAGCAAGGAGACCTGCCTCCTCTCTCCTTCCTGCTTCTGGAAACCACTCCTTGCAAGCCGGGTCCGCTCACTGACAGCCACCTACCCTGCAGTTAGGTCCTGTCCTCTCTCAGCTGAGACAGGAGGGACAGGTGGCCCATGCCGGAAGCAGTGGCTGCGGCACAGGAGCAAGGGGGGGTTCCTGGTCCAGAGCCCAGAGCTGCCATGTGACAAACAGGAGGCCAGGTATTAACAGGTGGGTGAGAAGACAGGGGCTGGCTGCCTGCTCGGGGAAGCGGCCGTTTAAAACCAAGGCGGCAAGGATCACAGGGAGAGCATGCACAGGGGGGAGGGCATATTTTGAAGAGGAGGAGGAAGGAGCTGTTTTGGAATTGGGTGTAAAGCCATTTGTTTGGAGGGATGCCAGGGTAACAGTAGGTGCCCAGAACAAACGCACGCAGCCATCCCAGCACTCAGAGCCTGCATGCTCGTCCTTCGCAGTACCTAAGTAGGTCAGCCCGTTTCTTCAACCTTTCCTCTTCCCTTTCTCACTTGCTCTCTTTGTGGGAGGTGGTGGTGGTGGTAGCAGCGGGGCTACACCCGTTTTCACTGATTTCCAACACTGTCTACGTGTGAACAAGAGAAGCGGAGAGAAGCTAAAGCTGCTTTCTTATTAACAGCTGGTGACAGTCCCTTTACACAGTGCGTGTCGCATTTCTTAGCCGAGGTAGAGAGGAATGAAAGAGGAAGACAGTTATTTAAAGTTTAACATTACAGATGAATTACAAGGGTATTCTGAGGCTCACAGTCCCCCTCAGCAATTCTGCAAGCCCCAAGGCTGGCCCTGCCACACCTTTGCAAGTGACTATTTTAAGCAAGTGTGCTCATCGGGTTCGGGGGGACAACTGCTCCAAGTAATTCTGGGATGCAGGTTTCGCACCACAGGATGCCAGCAGGATCCAGTGAAGGTTATGGACTGTCTAGCCTGAACTCCATCTGTGCCCTGAAGTTTCCTCTTGGCTGGGCACCGCTGAAGGACCAGAAGCAGCCAGTAGGAAGCAGTAGGCACAGGGGCTCTTGGGGAATTTAAGCCATCTGAACGTGGCACTCAGTTTTTTAAGACAGCGTTTTTTTAAGCGCTGTGAACATATTGCACCCAATTATAATTGCATTATGTACTCTGTGCCGTGCTATGAGTGCATGCCTCCTCCTAGCTATGGAGGGGCAAATCTGACATACATACAACAAGTGCCCTGTTTTCTCCTATGTAGCTTCTCCCAGCCTGTGCATCACAATAGTATTTGCATGCCTCCCAGTAGGGCACTGAACTGTGTGGCTAACATCTGCCACGTGTTGTTTGTTCTGTCCTCCTCTCCCAAGGAAGGAGGTGAGTGTAGTGGAGCATCTTGTTTTTGCAGCACATTTGTTTGGCTTTTGCTTTCCCTGCATGCAGAGCTATGTATTTGCATTAGTAAAAGTAAGGGCACAGAAATGTGTCCTGCAATTGAAAATGCCTTTATTTCAGTAAGGGGAATTATGGCTAATTAAGTCAAATTAAAAAGGGAAGGGAGACTTGATTTTCCTTATTCTCAGCATACTCTGTTTGACAAATGGGTCTTAACCACAGATGACAGTATTAGCTTCAGCTTTTCAGACAAGGAAATCTTGGCTGCTATTCCCTCTGCCCATTTATCTATGATAAATTTAAAGACACATGTTCCCCATTCCTGGACAAACACTCTTCAACTGTTTGGGGTTTTTTTACTCTAACAGTAAAATCTCTTTATATGTGTCTTTCTTCCCTTCTTTGAATGGGCAGCCTTCTACATGATACCCACTGTGGATCCTGCCAAACAGTAACAGTGGCTCTGGACACAGCTCTATTTCATGGCAGTTTGGGTCTGCACCTGGTTTAGTGGCGGGGCACTTCTGAAGCCTAGGAGCCTGGCCTATATGCGCTTCTATCTCTAGGGTTTTATTTTAAGTATTTTCACCTTTCTGGTGAAAGGTGAATATTTGCACTCTGTGCTGGAGTTTATTAGTGATCATTAATCAAGCAAATGACTAGTATTAGTCAAACAACAGTTCTGGTATTCTAGGGGGCACTGAAACATAGGATAGACTGACTTTTTGGAAACAGAGGGAAAATCTGTATTTTGCCAGAAACTGAAATACCTTCTTGAGCCCAGAGGTAAAGTCCTATATACTGGGTTGTGTGTGTCCATGTTGTGGTTAACACTAAGCTGATTTACACTTTTCCCATGTGTACTTTAGGATTACCTTATTTTAAAGGGTCAGAGTGGTAATTTCTTTTCTTTAAGTTCTAGTAAAATGCTCAGTTTCTTATAATCCTTGCCACTGCCTTCCAAGGCGCTCTGTCTCATCCTGCACTTGCTGGCTTCGTGTTACCACAAAAAGCAAACTCAGGTTCACGAAAGCATTATAGGAAGCAAACAGTGCCTTTAACCCTGGAGATGTGCCAGCCCAGCGGTATCAAAGCTAAGCCTTCCCTGACCTCCGTTCACGGGGCTCTGAGGCGGTCAGGACCCAGGCTGCAGTGACGGGGCCGGGACTCGGAGTGCCCGCGGGACGTGTGCTGGCGAGGGCTGTGCCACCTCCCGGGCGCCCAGCGTGGCACGTCGCGTTTCTGTGCATTCAGCGCCCATTAAAAGATTGAGTCCCTGGGTTTTGCATGAACATAAAACTGCTGTTTCCTCTCTGACTGATGTTTGAACGATAAAGTGATTTTTAGAGGAGGAAAAAGGCAACAGTAACAGTGAATACACTGAACACCAGGACAGGGCAGTAGGAAGCCCACGCTGCAGTTTACCGGGGCTGATGGAAGAGTGGGTGCTGAGCCCGGTCCCACTCTGTCGCAGGGTGCGACATAGGCTCCTGCGCTAGCCCTGTGCTTCTGGAACAGCCCTTCCCGAGTGGACACCCCTCTGGGCATAGCTGGGCGCAGCCCCTGCCGAAACTGCACAGGCTCTCGCTGGCTGCCCAGCCCCGCTCCTGGAGGAGGGCAGGAATCAGCACCGTGCTCGGAAGGGCTGGACGGTGTCCGCTCCTCGCCACCTCCCCCACAAACAGTTGTTTGTCTTAAGTTGAGACTTTTTTCCCTGGGGCTGCCACAGATTTTCCACCTCAGGGGCCAACCAACGGCCAGGGAGGCAGGCTCGTTAGTGGCCATGAGGGCGGCCGTCCCTCCCAGTGCCAGGCCCGTCTGGTGAGGGAGGCGGGCGGCAGCTTCGCGTAACATGCTAAACAACCGTCCTTGTTTTCCTTGGTTGCCAGGGTAGGAGTTGACATTGTCCCCAGCGGAGCACAAGGACTCCCCGTGACATGGCGGGGACAATGGGAAGGTATGTTTTCTTGACCCGCTGCAGGAAATCCTGTGCGTCTTGCCGGGGAACGCAGCATTTTCCTGCCCTGTCCGTGGCCGGGCTGTGGCGCCGGGCCCCGCAGCCGGCTCGAACCTGCCGTGCTTTGAGCCTCTCCTGAATCCAGCAGAGCAGAGCTGCGCCGGGTGCTGGCTGGGCACGACAGACCTTCCCTCCGGGGCTGCCGGGGACACTACGTGCTCGAAAGAACCCCGAGCTTCGCAGCTCCTACCTGCGGCCATTCCTAGGGGCCATGCTGTGCCTCCTGGCTGTAGCAGAGCCGACCGTTCGCAGTCGGCAGCGCTGCTGCTGCTGTTGATTAACTGATTTGGGTTGTTGTTTTTTCTTTAAAGAAACAATTCAGAAAGTGACGCATTGCTTCTGCCTGTGGACAGAGGGAACAGCTGAAACGTGGGAGACCAGACTACAGCTGTGTGACTACAGCTTTTTTTTTTTTTTTTT